>BMAV01001377.1:296202-357065 GCA_019973955.1 Trichonephila inaurata madagascariensis | reverse complement strand
TTACTTCTATACTTAATGCCATACTTACTCTTCTATACTTACTCTATTCTATACTTACTTCTATACTTAAATCTGTACTTAAATTCTAGATAACAGGACAAGAAAGATAAGCAAAAAATAAATAATAATAATAATTTAAAATGTGTGTGCAATATTTAGGAGTTGAAGTATTTGAGCATTTTAAGCATTAAGCATTTTGAGTTTATTTCGTTAGACTGTGACGCGCAAGCTTATTAGGGAGAAATATCAAGTGTGCAAAAAATTCACCATAATAAGAGTTAAAGGAGAAAGCATTTAATTAGTTAACTCAATCCAGTCAAGCTTCTCTTTATCGTAGAAAAGGAAGTTTTCTAGTGTTAGAGATTAATTACTTTAGTTTCATATTCTTAGAATTTTCTTAAGAGAAAACAAAATCTTTCATTAAGTTTGTCAAAATTTATTTGAAAAGGTCAAAGAGGAAGAGTATATCACTCATAGTTAAAGAATGAAAATGATCCTTGGAGTAAAAAAATTGTGAACAGAAAATAAAATTCAGCATTTTCTCCCAACTGAAGCTTGGCTTTCAAAATTTTCATCTCACAGAGAGATGAGGGTTTTAACTGTAACTATATACAGACTCAATTTCAACGCAACTTAATTGCAAAAAGACTTATTGAATCCCAAGTGTTGTTTGAACTGTCACGAAATCTAGAATGAAAATTTCATCAGGCTTAAATTCTTTTAATGGTAGTGTTTTTAATTTGAAGTAATGCTTATATATAGCCATAACACAGCCTTAGAACATTTTAAACAATGTCAAATTTGTGCTGAAGTTTAATTCTTTTTTTATAACATCAACTTATTTAAGACTTGGTTTTCATATATGCTAGACTTGTTTTAAACGTTATTACCTTTAATTACTATTTACAAAATAAATAGAAAGTTAATATATATGATGCTTTTTAAAGAAAGAGTAAAAATTAAAAACATGTATTTAAAACGGGTTGATTGATTGAATATTAACGTCGCACTGTTCAGCTACACGAGGGCTTTTGGCGACGGACCACGTAATTTTGAACCATGGTCAAGTGACGGGGACGACACCTGAGCTGGAACCCCCTCTCCTAACTACCACAACACACCAACGAGAGGATGTTTCAGATTTAACGTGCATCGCTGCCCTACACGGCGAGACTTTAGTGGTACTGGGCTTGAACTCGTGAGAAGGCAAGCCACGATCCGATACCTATACCACTTGGCTACCGCGGCCGTATTTAAAACGGGAAGCACAATTAATTAATGTTGAATTTTTGGATAGTTATTAGACAATTAAAAAAGATTTCTTATAAAGAAATTTGTCACGTCATAACACTTAACATAATTCAAAACCAAATGCTCGAAAAATTTAATTAAAAAAATAAATTTAAATAAAATGAAATAAATAACGCATATATTTTTTAATTATTATTTTTATTACTTCTAAACTTAAAGACTTTAGAAAGGATCTAATGAGAAGAATAAGGGGAGGGACTGTTTTTTCCATCTCATCAAAACAGACGTACTTAAAATTTTATACTCCCCTATATATTTTAATTATATAAATCTCCAACCTCTTCCTTCAATGCCTTCAATAATTTTTTTATTTCTACCACATTAATTAATAATATATATTTAATTTATAAATTCAATAAATCTTAAGAATTATTCAAATGTAATTCATAATTAAAAAAATTTCATTTGAGTCTATATATCAAAAATTCTTTCACTCTTGTCTTGACCTGTCTTGCACGCGGGCTTATTAATATCACACTATAAAGCAACACGAGGACTTTTGGGGACGAGCTTTGTAAATTTGAATGGCTGTCAAGTGATGAGGATGACACCTGAGCTGGAATTTTCCTCTCCTAACTACCACATCACGTCAACGAGAGGATTTTTGTGCCACGACAGATTTGACGTGCATCAATTTTTCTGCATGGGTTAGAGTTCATACCGGACAAGAGCTCGTGACCATGATCACTACTGGTCCTTGATCCATCGTATAGAAGAGCTGATGTACCTGATATTAGTTTGGATTCAAAGTCCTCCCGTTGAGGTGGTGTAGAAGTTTAGAGAGTGGGCTGTCAGCTGAAATATATCGTGTTGCTGTTGTTTCTAATGCCACCTGTCTGACGCAATCAGATCGAGGCCCACGAAATTCATCGTGGCAAGGGGCTAGAAGTGCACCTGTCATTGACCTTGAGTACTATACACGTGACAGTACGATTTAGCTCGGGGAAATTCCCTAAGGGACGATAGATGGCGACACCACCTATCTCCATCTCAACAATTTAGGTATGGAACTGAAGGGGAGGGAAATATTCTCCAGTTCCCTGCTCTCGTGATTCAGCCTACAAGACTTTCGGACCCACTAATTTAACGAGCACGTACTCCGTGTGTACTCGGAGGGTATTTGGTGACGTCGGGCATCAAACCCAGGCCTTCCGGTCTGGAGTCCGATGCTCTAACTACAAGGCGACCCACGGCCATAATATATCGTTCTCGTCATTTGACAATGGTACAGAATTACGAGATTCGTTGCCAATAGCCTTCTTGTTACTTCGTAGCGCGATGTTAATAATCAATCAATTAATCTTACCTTCTTATCGAATGGAACATATAAACCGGTAATTTAAATTCTAAAGTATGATTAAATTACTATGAAAAAAATTAAAAATAATTACACTCTACATTTATTAATGTTTACAAAATTATTGTTATTTTTATTTGCATGGCCTACATTTATATTATATATAATTGATACATAAAAACAAAAATGCAATAATTTAAATGTTCTTTTAAAATATACATATTTTTTTCGTACGTATTGTGATTTATGTTTTAGTGATATACTTGACATTCGTAGTTAGATTTTAGTTCAGGATGTTCTTAAGAATCCTCTCTCTCGTGTCTAGGTCACAGTATAATTTACCTCTATTATACTTTTCATTGTATCGTTTAGTTTGTTAAAAATAGACCAAATCAAAATGTATATTCCAAATTAAACGGAGTAAGTCAATTGAAAAACGATGAAATATGAAACCAATAAATAAATTGAACCAATGATAAATAAAAATTAAATCCCGAGACTCAAGGTTTAATTTATATAATCTCAGCGCTTACCCCATATACTCGTATATTCTTGATAATAATTATCCATTAATGAGTTTGGACCAAAAGTTACGAAAAGAAGGAATTGGAAATTGTAGAATTTATGAATTTGAAAACGTGTCTTTCTTTCCTAGTACAGATAGTAGTGGTCATGAACTCTAGGCCAGCGTAATTTCTGTTGAGTGGTGGGTTCGAGTCCTGATGCCACTAAAGACTCGCTGTGTAGAGGGGCTGGTGCCGTTTGTTGAGGCTCAAAGTCTCCCCTTTGCAATTCGTGAAAATTAAGAGAGATAAGTATCAGCTCAGGTATCACCCTCGTCTCTTGAGCGTGGCTTAGAATTACGAGACTAGAATATTAGAACAATGCCCAATGTTTGAATTTAGATAAATATTAATTTAATCGCATAGATAAACCATTCTAAAAAATCTGTATCGTTTGATTTTATGCATTTATATTAACTGAAAATTCAGCAAATTACAATTGGCTTGAAATAGGATTAATATCTGACGATCCAATAAACCGTTTTTTGGACATTTATTGGATTTGACGATCCAATAAATAGTCGAAGATATATAGTATATTTTTGATTAAGAGCAATTTATAGGGTTTTTTAAGGGTTTATATCTTTTGAGATCAATTACGAGACATCAAGAATAAGGCTTTGATTGAGATGAGTTTGATATTCTCAAGTAATTCAGAATAACAATAGTATCTGAATAAATATATCTAATAAGTTGTTATTGGAGTTTAACTTATTAATTCAAAATTAGCTCTCGAACCACTATGACATCGAAACGGCGTAAATCAATAAAAAAAATTAAGATCTATTGACTGCAAATGAAAAAAATTTCAAAATTTTCTTTGGCATCATTTTAAATCTTGAAATTGCAGACGTTTATACTTGAGTTTGTAGTGTGCAAATATATTTATAAATAATCATCACAAATTCAAAAGGTAAGATTTTTATAAGTTTTATATAATTAAGTGAATGAATTACCAAAGAGTATATATAAATATTTTCTGAACTCTTAAATCTCTTCAAAATGTATTTTGTAAATAATTTAAGATAAATTTGAATCTCAATTTCATGTTTAACATCATTGTGTATTCTTTAATATACCAAAGATATAAAGATGGTTTATAAAACAATTAATCCCTTTCTTGTTATTAATCTGCTTAGAAATGCTTATAGATTACTGTAATGTTTATCTGCATACAAAGTCTGCTTAAACAGACAAATAATTGACTGGCCCCAATTGTATTTTATTATTCATGATTATGTTTTTGAATCAAAAATAAAAATTTTTATTTAAAAAATAATGCATAATATGGAAGCCATGCATAACTTATAAATAATAAAATTTCAAATGTAATAAATAGCCAAGGAAGAAACTAAAATTCTGCACTTTCGGTTTATTTTATATCATTGATCAGTCTAGGAATTTTAAGCTATTGAATATCACTGTTGTACAAAGAACATTTTTCTTGCGCACAGTGTTATAAACTAAGTTATATGGAGAGCAATTTAGAATTCCCCCTATTAGTAAAGTGAGTTGGACTCTTGGTAAAAGCAGCATAACTTATGTATACATCCGAATGATCGTAGGACATTGAAAATCCTTCACGACAATACATATTTATCAGAAAACCTACAGTCTTGGGAAGGTCTTCCAGAAATTATCTCTTTGAAGTCACTTTTCATATCGAGTAATCCATTTGGGAAGGTCTGATACTCTAAATCCATTTATTTTTTATGTACAATCAGATCATTCATAGTACTCATTTCAAATTGAGTAATGGCTTCTGTAGACTAATGGGCATGGTAATGAACTCGTGGCCGGGTTTTGTCGAACAGCGAGTTTGAATCCTGGTGCCATTGAAGACCCACACTAGAAATCCTTATGCACCTTAAATCTGTCATAGTCCAAAGTCCTCTCGTTGGCGTGGTGTGGCTGTTAGGAGAATAGGGAGCCAAAATTACGAGGTACGTCACCAATAGCCCTCATATTGCTTTAGAATGCTACGTTAACAAACATTCATTTCAAATTAAGTTGGTCTAGTCATGAATTCAATTTCTCGTTCAACAAAAGTCAAGTGAAAAATCATGTCCCTAGTTGTCCCCTACAACATATACTGAATAGAGGATTTACGACTTCAGGGATCTCGAGTGACTCCCTCCCTCTTTATTTTTGTGGCCGCGGTAGCCGAGTGGTATAGGTATCGGATCGTGGCTCGCCTTGTCACGAATTCGAGCCCAGTACCACTAAAGATCCGCAGTGTAGGGCAATGATGCGCGTTTAATCTGTCGAGAGCTGAAACGTCCTCCCGTTAGTGTGGTGTGGTAGTTAGAAGAGGGGAGTGCCAGCTCAGGTGTCGTCCACGTCACTTGACCATGGTTCAAAATTACGTGGTCCGTCGCCAAAAGCCCTCGTGTAGCTGAACAATGCGATGTTAATATTCAATTAATCAATCTCTCTAGTGGTGTAATGTAGATGTTATATAGTAGCAACTGGAGTGTTATACTCATCAACTGATTGAGGTTATTAGTAAAAAAATAATTGCCAATAGTCCTAGAGCAGTTAAAGAATGGTGAGTTAAATAAAATAATCTAATTAAAGCAGAGATTGTTTTATATTTGTTTGGGATTTTGGAAATGCATTAAAATAAAAATGTAAAATACAAAGTGGTGTCAAAATAGCTCCCACAGGGCTGCCACTTTTAAGATACATATAATTAAAAATGCTTAAAAGCTTATTCGGGGCAAATTTCCGAACTACAGTCAAGTGATGAGGACGAAACCAGAACTGGTACCCCGCTTTCTAACCCCTGCTTAACGCCAGCGGAATGATTTTGAGTCAGTTTTAAAGATGTTTGCTCTACATTATTCAGTAGCCTAATGGTCAAGGTAACGGACTCGTGGATGGTATGTCACTAATTCCATCTAGCTGAAGACCCGCCATGCAGAGGGGCTGATGCACGTTAAATATGTCGAGGCTCAAACATCCTCCCGTTGGTATGATGTGGAAGTTAGGAGAGGGGGGGGGTTCCAAAGCTCAGGTGTCATCCTCGTCATTTGACCATGGCGCAAAATTACGAGGTCCGTCGTCAAAAGCCCACGTGTAGCTGAATAGTGAGACGATAATATTCACTCACTCTGCACTATGTGGTGATCTGTGAAGGGACGACACCTTAATCCACAACCCTTCGATTACACGAGTTCATTACTATATCAACAAGATTATCCTATATCTTTTAGGTAAATCAGATAAGCCAATTATATGAAAGACTATAAAACAGATTATATAAAAGTAAAACTATTTTAAGCTTTACATTTTTTATTTGTTGAAATCTGGAGTTGACAGAAAACTTTCGTTATAATTGAAAACATAGATGTAAATAAATACTGTAATTTATTTTTGGTAGTATTATTTTCATTCTGTTCCATGCTGCTTTACAAAATTGTATTATTTGATAAAAATTATTGATAATTTTTTTCCAGAAAAATCATATACATTGCAAAAGCTTTAATACTAAAAATATTTTAGATATTTCTGTCTAGTTTCTTTTCATACAAAAATAAATGCACTCTTAATATAGGGAGACATTTCAACTGACAAGTTCAATTCAAAGTGCTAGTTTGCATCGAACAAAAGCGTTCTAAAGATAGATTTGAGATAAATGAAATGAATTGCGTTTGAGTTGACAGTTCTCTTGACAAAGTCTGCCCTTTTGGTATTTTCGAGATGAAAATATATCATGATTTCTAATAATTTTCCAAATAAAGAAATATTTACTTTACTTAGCACTTAATTAATTTTTTTGAGGAAAAAGTGTCCCCAATAAACTCAACATAGTTAAAAATAAGAATCTTAAACCCCAATTTTTTAAAAATAAATGCTTTTTTCTTAATGTATTTTAAAATGAACTGATGACATATTTGGCAATAGATTCTCTAGTTTGTTTAATATTTAATATGCGTTTTTTATAACACAAAGTACATGCTTAAAATATTCTTTAAGGTGTGTGTACATATTCTTAAGGCTCTCAAATTAGCAATAAGCAACCTATAATTCTTGTGCTACTAGGTAGTAGTTATGGCCATGAGCTCGTGGTAGGTTTTGTTTTTTTTCAGTCATGGGTCCGAATCCTGATACCACTAAAGATCCATCATATAGAGAATCTGATGTTAGATATGATGAGGCTCTCAAAGCCTTCACTTTGGTGTGGTGTGAAAGTTTGAGAATATGGTGCCAAATCGAATGTCATCTTCGTCACTTGACCGAGCTAAAAACTATCATATCTTACGTAAATAGCCTTCCTATTTTCTCTAAGTGCAACATTAATCAATAAATCAAGCAAGCGAGACGTTTGATAGCACACGAAAGGTTTATAAGTAGCAGGACACGAAAATGACGATTTAATCGCACCAACTGAAACTTGAAGCCCCTTTTCTCTTAAGGCTGTTTTCGGTTAATGTTACAGAATAGGACCCAAATTTGGAACATTTTTTTAGATATAAAAGAAATGAACATTTTATGATATTCTGGCTTCACTATCCTTTAGAGAGCAGCATTTTTTTTTATATCATAATTCCCATTTTAAACTGAGTTGAATCATTTTTTTCTGGTGTAAAATGTCTTGCGTTTTTCTCCTACACCATAATGTTAAATGGGCTATACCTTCACGTATTAAAACGAAAAAGAAAGTATTCATGGAATATTTTGAAGTTTTTAAAAAACACTATATTGTGAACAGAGGTATGGGTTATAATATTGCAAATTTCCATGGAAATTGAGGCATTTTTTTGTTTGAGAATGGACTTCGCGTGAAGTTCAAGCTCTCGCACTTTTACCGAAATGAGCCTTAAAAATCTTAGATATGAATACAAATCCATTTTTCCTTATACTGTTTTAATGAGCAAAAAATCTTAATTTCTTACTATTAAAATTTTTTTTTGGTTCAAAAAATGCCTCAGGGGGAAAAAAAGATTGCTGAGATAGATTTTTTTTTAATACATCCCAGCTATTTTAGCAACTATTTTGGTACTGATTCACGTTAAATCTGTTGAAGACCAATCTTAAAATGGGCTGAATTCATGTAACATCATTAGTCACGTGATAATGACCCCCATGTGATGCTAACCGATCAGTTCAAAAACTCATGTGACGTCACAATAAATGCAAACCTGTGTTTCCAGCTAATCAGTTAATGTGCTTCGTTGTTGCCAATTAATGCTTTGTGCAGAAACTTTCTCTTAAAAAGTACATATTTGTCATTTTATTTTACAAGCACAAAATAAGATTTTTAAAAATTGTAATATATTTTTGATGCAATTTTTTTATAACACTTCAACATTTTACCCAATTATCATACATGAAATTTTATCTAAGTTTTACGAATAGAATAACAAATACAAGTCAATTTAATGTTAGTTTTGAATTCCATGGAGTACACGTGTTTGTTTTTATCATGTGACCGCCATGAATTTAGTCCATTGGTATAATATACATGCGATGAATGAAGTGCTAGCTCAAAAGTCGATCTCGTCAACTGACCCGTGGTTCTAAATTATGTTCTGTATTAGCTACAGGGTAATAGATTATTTATTAACATCATACTTAGAAGAAACACAAGAACTATTACCTATGGACATTGTAGTTTTGAACCATAGGCAAGTGACGAGGAAAACTTCTGAACTGGTACCCTGCTTTCCAAACTTCTATTCACGCCAGTGTTCTTCCTGGTTGATTGGCTTAGTACTATAGTGTTAGAATTAATTGAAACAAACCTCTTTTTCTTGTCTAATCTGGTATGTAATTACCTGTGATGACTCGAAACGCCTTAAAGCTATTATATTTGTTTTGAGGTAGTGTGAGGGATCAACATTGACTACAATTTGTTTGTTTGATAAGTTTTAGTGTATTGGTGGCTCAGTAGCGAGCGTTTCTGTGTGGCAGCTAGTGGCAATAAGTTTGCGTTCTGTGTATAGCATGTGTTACTTTTGCTTGTTCAAAGATGGATATTACTCCGAGGAAGCGTTCTAAAATAATCGTTCTTAATGAACACACTTCTGTGACTGTGAGAGATATAGCCAATGCAGTTGGTGTGAGCAAATTAAGAGTTTTAAGAATATTTAAGGATTCTAGATCAGCGTCTCCAAAAAGAAAAGGAAAAATATGGACTTAAACGGAAAACTACGCCAAGAGATAATAAAACTCTAATAAGAAATAGAAAAATAAATAGAGGAAAGATAATCGCAGACCTTTGGAGATTATTTATTGAATTATGGTTTGAAATGAGCACCTCAACTGTACGGAAAAGGTTTCCGGAAGTATGTCGTAAGGACAAGATCGAGGAAAAAACAATTTCAAACTTACGAAATGATAAAAAAACGTTTAGCATGGGCCCAAAAAATACCAATTACGGACTGTTAACGACTGAAATAAGGTGATTTTCAGTGACAAAACATTTATTTGAACAGGAATACAAATCAAGTGGATAGAGAGAGAGTATGTGAATGATGGTGAAACCCTGCTACCAGATCATATCCAATAGATTGTAAAAAAACTATTTAAAACGGATGTTTTTTGGGGTTTGCACAACAAATGACCTTAGAAGCTTAGCTCTTCTTAAACGCATGGTGGGTTCTGTCATATACATAGAAATATTATGCAGTGGATTGTTCCATTCATGGAAACATTTGACGGAACACTTCAACACGACTTGGTCCCATGTCACGCTTCGAATTTATTCCAGAATTTTAGGCGGGAAAATAAAATAAAAATTGCTTCATTGGCCTGGTAATTCACCAGACTTAAATCCTATTGATAACTCATGATATATTCTGAAGAATCACTTAGCTAAGATGAATTGTATGACAATAGAACAAATTATAAATAGTGTTACACAAGTGTGTTCCACAATGATAAAATCAAGAACGTGTGAGCTACACTAATGGAGTCAATGCCAAGATGTGTTGAAAAGGTCATTCCTGCTAAAAGGGGGCATATACTTCGTACTAATATTGAGATTTTTAAGTCTACTTAAGGTATTTAATGATTAAAAGCTAAGGTTCTTGAAAAAATCGCTTTTTTCCCATTTATCTCAATCAATTCGAACAGTATAGGAACTCCAAATCGTTTTTGGACGAGCTTGCTCTCTTTCGACTATTCCGATTCACACCACGCCATTTTGAGGACTAAATAAGAGATTTAATGTGCTCTAACAACACCTCTAAAAGTCGAGGGTATTCAGCTGCTCCAGGTGGCCGCGGTAGCCGAGTGGTATAGGTATCGGATCGTGGCTTGCCTTGTCACGAATTCGAGCCCAGTACCACTAAAGATTCGCCATGTAGGGCAGCGAGCGATGCACGTTAAATCTGTCGAGAGCTGAAACGTCCTCCCGTTGGTGTGATGTGGTAGTTAGGAGAGGTGGTGCCAGTTCAGGTGTCGTCCACGTCACTTGACCATGGTTCAAAATGACGTGTTTCGTCGCCAAAAGCCTTAGTGTAGCTGATCAGTGCGACGTTAATATTCAATTAATCAATCAATCAATCAGCTGCTCCAGGATTCAAACCCGCCATTCAATAGAAACATAATTACTACGGTTACGAGACCTATTGGTTATGAAAAGTGTGGGAGAAAAAGTCACAACTGTGTGTGTGAGAGTTAAATACAAATATTTGGTGGAGGTTACCAATTTTTAGTTACGTGTTAAAGTCGATTGGAATTACAATGTTTCTTAATACTTTCCCTCGTTTTTATTTGCTATTTGCGATAATTCATATGCATGATTGCGTTTTTGGAAATAATGAATTTTTCTATTTATTTTATCGCAAATCATTTGGGAATGATTTGAAAATATATTCAGATTTTCAGGTCTGTATCTATTGTTTTTAATGATATTCACAGAATATTTATAATTGAAGTATTTTAATGAAACTGCATTTAAAAAAGTAAGAAAGTAATTATAAATGTAATGTAAAATGTTACTCGAATATATGCATATCAAAAGCAGGTCACTGACCTTGTAATCTGTAAACTATGTGTGTGTGTTTGAACATTTAGTCAATGTAATGTAATGTGTGTGTGTCCTCATATAATGTGATCTCAAACTTGTTGAGGCCTTCATAGCTTGAGATAATCTTGTATTAGTCAATTCGTTTTCTGTCCCCACTTCTCTAGTGTGCAGAGAGATGATTCTTTCCACAAGCGGTCACGAAGTTGACTGAAGAGGAAGCGCTTTAGGGAAAAACGGAGAGCCAGACTCATCGGTACAATAGTTAAGTCCAATGAAGCAATGAAAATTTTTTCCGCTTTCAATATACAAGTAGCCACGTGTGTAGAAAGTAGCCCCCACAATATTCTTTTAGTTGAGTCAACTAGTGTTTCCTTGAGTATCCTTCAATTTCATCTCTTTCGTTTGCATAGTAACCCTCAATCCCATATCTAGTTAACTCTGTGAAAATGAATGGTGAAAGAGTTTGGAATATTTTATGTTGATAAGTAGTTGCATCTCAATTGGTGGTCAACTAACGAGGAGAACTTGGGAGAGTGGCACAGCAAAGAGAGCCAGTTAACCATTTATGAAAGGGACCAAGTCCATTTATATTCAAAGCTAGCTTCAAACTATCTGCTTTTTCTATTATTAATGGCACGTGTTGACTTAAGTGAAAGAACCCTAAAAGTTGCGAGAAGTAAAGGGGGGGAGGCACCGTAGCTCATGTGTTGTCCTGATTACGGAGAGTTACTTGGCCGTGATTAAAACTACAAATCTAATTGACACTAAATAACTTTAGAATATTGTTTAATGTATACACTCGCTATTTTGTTTCATTTCTCATTTGATTGATGATAATGGAACTTTTAGAAAAATAAAAATAAAATTGACCTCAAATTAGAATTGTTGATTAATTTTGTATTACATTTATATAACAAGTATATTCTTCAGGAATGCAAAGAATGGAATAAAAGTAGGCCAAATAACTCTTCACCATACCGTAGAATTCAAGGAATCCATGTTGAACTTATTTATCAGAAAATATGACGATGCTTTGCTTGAGTGTTGAAGCCTTTTGGGCATTTTGACGATTAATTAATCTTCAGTGGATTGGTAAACGTATTAATTTTTAGTAATATGCTAATTTTTGGCAAAAGTATTTAAAGAGAAAATTGGATTTTTGCCAAGAATTATGAAAGTCTATATTTATAAGCTCTTGAAATACTTAATTTAAATTAAGTATAAACTGGTCTCATTTAGACTATTGTTTTCAAGATCCTGATTTTAAGATCTATAGAATATTCATAAAACATCGTGCTTGTTATTTTTATTAAATGGGAAACAATATTTGCTAAAGAGTTTAAGGAGCCATTCGAATTATATTTAATATTTATTTAAAAACTTAGCAAAAGTTTCTGTTATACAATTTTATTTGATTAGGAAGAATAGTTAATTACATGCGTTGTTAAAAGAATTTTATTCCCATGGATAGGATATTAGTTATTATTCCTAAATTTTTGCATTATCTCTTTTTGTTGGACAAAATATGGCAAATATTTCTGCCTATTCCTATTCTAAAATAAAATTACATTGTTTTGTATATACTTAAGATAAAATATTTCTGTACTATATCCTCAGTTGTAATTCTTAATATTTATATGCGTAAACTTTTGTTCGGCACAACATACTATACTTGATATTAGGAATAAAATATAAATTTGCCTTTTAAAAAGCATTCACTTTACTCTAAACCTTAACTAGACAGTAAAAATTGTTAAACTAACTCCAGGAGGGAAAAAATAAGCTGGTGGAAAACATCGCAATTTGTTATGCGTCAAACATTCATATGGGAGGAAAACTCATTGTAGCTGAACTATAGCTTATATGATAGCTAATGAGGCTTGACCCACTCATTATACATAACATTAGAATAATTAATATTTTCAACAATATTTATAGCTAAAAGAATTTCTTGGAGAACTATCATTTCTTGGAGAGCGTATTTATTAGTCTATTATGGCGATAGACTAATAAATTCGGACTCATAACCGATTGAGTAGCTCATTTGGGTCTAGAAATTCTAAGGAACGTCGATTAGTATAGTTGATTCATAATAAATTTATCAGAATTATGAGGAATGATCGGAAAAAAGGTTACAAGTCTCAGCATTTGAAACTACATATTATGGAGAAATTTTGGTTCCCCAGAGTTGAGACAAATGACGCTATTTATCATACATCTGGTTTGCGGGTAGGTAGTGAAAGTTCCCAGATGGTTCAGGACGACTGAAATGGCAAGACTGTTAGGAAATAGGTCTCGTTTGGAAGTGGGAGCCATGATTCGATTTTTATGGACAAAGAATGTGTCCGGATCTGCAATGAGCAGACAACATGCAGCGAAATTGTATCACCTCTTACAATCAGGCAGACAGGATGTCAAAAGCCGCAATATGGCTGGCTGGCTAAGTTCTTCAACGACAGAAATCACCACGGCACGAACTGGAGAAATGATTCAAAATAATCGACGGGTAACTGAGGAAAATTTCGTCAGAGCTGGGACTGAGCTATCGTAGCGTCTGATGTGCTGAGATATTCCAAGACAGTGCTGTGAAATCATCCGCCGAGACCTGGCTCAATGGACAGGGCTCCGATTTCTACCAAGACGGATTAAACAGGTTGGTTCTGCGTTCTGATAAATGTCTAAATAGACTTGGTGAAATGTGATAGGCACGTATGCCTCTTGATTCCCTTTTGTATTTTCTGTCTATTGTTCATGAATATTTTTTTTATTCGACTTGTAACCTTTTTTTCTGATCACCTCTCGTATAATGCCTTGCTGTTAGCACTGATATGTGAATTGTGCCAGCGGAGGTGTCATCCTAAAAAAACATGGTTCCCTTTTTTATGTTTAGTACCACATTAAATCAAACCAACCTTGATGTGACTAAGTGAATTTGCTTAACTCTGTTTACTTCTTTCAATTACTGTAGTTAAAAATGTCATTTCCCTTCAAAAGATACGTGTCTAACTGCGATGAGTTTCCCAAAATAATATACGATAAAGTATTTAACTTTATTTTCAAAATTTTAGAATACAGATATATTTGGATTTTATTAAAGTACCAATAGAAAATTTTTATAGGTTATAAATATGAGGTTTTAATATTCAAATGTAATTTTTTTACAGGTTGAATGTAACTGTTTACTTAAGGTATCCGACTACTTGCGACAACTTTTTTTTTAAAAAAGGAAGATATGGAGATTCTTTTGTGGTTTTTAGATTCATTTATAGTATATTTCAAGAAAAAAAGGCTAAAATTAAGAGGAGAAAAACAACTTATTACTACTAAATGGAAAAAAATGGGTAAAAATTGACAAAAAATTACATAAACGGGCCCACTCTGTACAAATAGTAAATGAACAAAATTCTCAATTTTTCAATTTTGATGTATTTGCTATTCCTTTTTGAAATGTTGTTCAGGATAAGAGATTTTAATTTTTACAAAAACTAGAGCACTTTATCTTTGTTATTATATGAAATTGCGTAAAACAAGTAATATAAAAAAAATTTTAAGTCAATTCCCCTACTTAGATCAACAAAGAAAATTTTTATTTTAGTTACTTTTTATTAAATAGTTACAATTAATATAAATATTTATATACATATGATAGAATCACAACATTGAGTGGCAATTAATTTTTATTAATCATCATTAAAGTATCGTACTATCATCCAAAACAATCGTGTATAAAAAATTTCAGTTCAACTGAATGTTTTAAAACGTGAGAAAGAAACCTTTTCAAGTTTTGACATAAGTCGCCAAAATGGTCGCTAAGTCACCGTCACCAAAAATGATGTCAACGTGGCTGTATTTGTAATTCTGTAAATAATTAGTTTTAATCAATTAATTTTATTAATTATAATCAAATTACTGTATTGTCATCCAAAAGAATCATGTATATAAAATTTCGGTTCAATTGAGCGCTTTAAAATGCATTTTATTAACGATTGAAAATTCCACAAAGATAAATATATATATAGAGTGTGAGTAAATAGTAAGAAGTGTGTGAAAAACAGTGATTACACACACACACACACACGAACTATAAATTTTGTAATGAAACAGTGACTGATAAATCTGACAGTTAAATCACTTCTACTATTATACAGAACATACATAAAAAATTTCACAGAAAATTATTTTAAAAACTTTTTGAGCAATTTCTGTCCCCGTTTGAGCTTTTCGAAAAAACACATTTCGAGTAAAAAGCATTTTAAAGTTTGACATCTTATGTAAAGTAATGGCATCTGCTTTTACTAAAACTCTAGTAGTTTTTGTTCTAGTGAATGGAAAATAAGACACTTGGTATTTTTATGAAGCTAATCAGATGGTCTATAAAAAAAATTGTCAGTTTTTTTAAAAAAAAATCACGATTTTAGGGTAGTCGGATACCTTAATCAAAAAAAGGAATCCTTCAATAAAATGTTAGTGAAAGTAATGTCCGCAAAGTAAATGGAGAACTACGTTTTTCTGACGCAGGAAATTTCTTCTCTCTAGTTTATTTTATGGCAGAATTTCTTGAAGCATTTCATACAATAAATTAATTTTGCCTTTTCGAGAGTTAATCTGAAAGAGTCAATGGAGCTTTTATAAATATTACACAAATAAATCTTAAGTTAAAATTTTTCGTACTGTATTGAAAGGATCTCACTAGGATAAATATATATCTGATTCATTTTTTTGTTACAAAATCCTTTTGGAGTTAAAAAAAAAAACCCCTATCAAATCAACTTTTTAAGTGATCTTATATTTATTATAACTTCTAAATAAATGAGATAAAGTAAACAAGCTTTGTGCAACAAAAATTTCGTGGCCGCGGTAGCTGAGTGGTATAGGTATCGGATCGGGGCAAGCATGCCATGAATTTGAGCCCATTACCACTAAAGACCCGCCGTGTAGAGTAGCGATACAGGTTAAAACGTCCTCCCTTTGGTGTGGTGTAGTAGTTAGGAGAGGGGGTGCCAGCTTAGGTGTCATCCTCTTCACTTGACCATGGTTCAAAATTACGAGGTCCGTCACCAAAAGCCCTCGTCTAGCTGAATAGTGCGACGTTAATATTCACTCACTCACACCTGTCTTGTCGAGGGGTTGATACACATTAAGTTTGTCGAGACTAAGCTCTTGTGGTATGAAGATCTGAAGAGTGAGGTACCAAATCAGGTGTAGTCATTGTCACTTGACTGTGGTTCAAAATTATGAGGACCTTCGCCAATAGCTCTCATATTATTTTGAAATACGATGTTAACAAACAACAGTGCGTTTCTTATATTTTTTATAGAAAACGTGGTAGCCTAGTGGTTAGGATTACGAACTCGTGGTCAGCGTTTCATGAATTCGAGCCCTAGTGTCATAGAGGACCCATAGAATATAGAGGAGCTGATGCCCTTTAAATCTGTCGTGGCTCAGTTCTCCCGTTGGCATGGTGTGGTGCTTTGGAGAGGGGGTGAGAGTTCAGGTGTCGTCCTCGTCACTTGACTTTGGTTCAAAATTGAGAGGTCTATCGCCAATAGCCCTCGTGTTGCTTTAAAGACCAAAGCTAATAAACACTCCATCACTCCTATTTTTGAATTCGTACTATTAGTTCACTCTCTCCCAAGATATAATCGTTAAAAAATACTTTCTATATTCCTCCATTCAAGTTCAAATAAATTTTTTTAAACTTGTAGTGGATGACACTTGATGTTAATACAGTTTTTTCAAAGATTAATTAATTCATTAAAAATTAAAAGATGAATAAGTAGTAACAATATCATCTATATAGAACATCATATTGAACATCATATATAGAAAGAGAAAAATCATTCGTTGTGTCCCTGTAGCGTAATGGATAGCTGTGTTGGACTTCTAATCCAATCTCGTGCGTTCGAATCCCACCTCGGATAGTCTAATTTCTGAGAATTTGAATTTTTTTACTATACTATTTTATTAGAATAATTAAATTTATTTGATGAATAAATAGTAAGCAAACAAAATAATCCAACACCCTATATAGAAAGGAAAATGGAAAATTACAAGGAAAATCGCTTTCTATTTTATCACTTAATATTGTGATTCTAGCATATGTATATACATATTTATATTGATTGTAACTATTTAATGAAAAGTAACTAAAATAAAATTTTTCTTTGTTGACCTAAGTAGGAATTGGCTTAAAACTTTTTTATATTGCTTGTTATAATGATGTTTACAGAATAAATACTTAATACTTTATAGCCTCTCACTCGGGAGGGTACCCTAAAATTCTTTTTCTATTTCGTTAAGCAAAAACAATTTCTTTTTCTTTCAAATTCTCTTTTAGTTCAAGACAAAAAGGACATTTCTTCCTTCAGACAAGACATTCTTTCTTCTTATTAGTAGTGTTTACAAAATTCTTAGACACGTGACTCGTGTTCTAAAAGACAGATTTAAGGAGTCGGGCTCTACAAAGGTGCAGTTCGTATTGATAATTCTGATACGATATCAGCTTCTTTTAGTCTTTCTATTGATTAATATTGTATGTCTGTTCGGAGAGTTTGTCTACGGAGAGATAAATCAATTCATCACATCATACTATTTTTTGATGTCCTGTACTTGGTTAGAGTACTGGATCAAATCAAAACTTTAGATTGTTTATTTTACTGAATTTGATTTGAAATGGTAAAGCAAGGATTGGGTCCAAAGCATTCAAAAGTACTGGATTTAAAGAAGCTTATGAGGTTAAAAGATTTTTACAGTAAACGATTACCAGAATAGTAAGTTATATTTTTCAACTTTATGTTTATCAATTATATTAAAAAATTAAGTACCTTGCTCTTTTATTCAGTTTATTTTCTCTTTTATTCGGCATCTTTCCGTATGTAATCGATTTTAAGTTTTCACAATGGGAAAAAATGGATAAATTATTTTTTAAATATGTTGACTAAAATTGTATACATAAAAATTTGAATCCTATTCTGGTTTTCTAACAATTTGAATAAGAGATTAAATAAAAAAAAAGACACACAAAAAAACAGTAACGTAAAAATAGATTTTACATTACATCTATGTGCCAATATAATAAAATGCATTTTACACATTGTTACACAGACGTAGAAAAAAAAATGATATAATTTAATTTTTGAAAAAGTTTTACAGATTATACCTTAAAATGTACATACTTGTAACTGATTAAATCAATTTGAAATATATTAATCCTTTTTTCTTTTTATGAATTACATTTCAAAAAGTGTTGATCAAATTCTGACTATAAATCAATTTTGCAAACATTTCTCCAAGTCTCAAACAGATACATCATATTCATAGTTCAATTTGATTATAAAGCTGAAGATTTTTTAAAAATATTTGGCGATATTTACGAAGAAGCATTGTACTTAAAAACGGATATCTTATATTTAAGATATTTCATATTTTTATATATACTGGGCAACAAAAAAAACCATTTTTACAAAGATCATATTAAAACAAATAATAAATATTTTATTTACAAAATGTTTATTTCTAAAAATACAAAAAAAAAAAATCAACGTTAAACTAAATACTTTATTAGCTTCAGGAAAACAACCAGGATATTAAATGTCATTTTAAATTGTCTGTACATTTTAATAAAAAGAAATTACAAACTTATTCTTTCTTTAACGAATAATTTTTGACATGTTCGATATCTTTCAATTGTAGAATAAATTAGGAAAATGAATTAATTAAAAATTTTAGAATTAATTTTTACAATTTGAATTCGAAATTTCTCTCTGTGTAATCTGAAGGGATTTGTATTTCGCTTCCTAATGACATCAAAACGCACAGGTTTATTAATAAATTTGAACTTACTTTCTTTCGAAATGAGAGTCAACATTAAGCAATAAAAACTTGAGAGATTGTAAAAAAATAAATTTTTTGTGATTTTACTAAACGATTATGGATTACACCTATTTCCTTTTCTAAAGGAACAATTATTACATAAAATATAAATGAAAAATTAAGAATTTTTAATACAGTCTGATTCATAAAGTAGTATATAGTTTCGATGCACTATAAATCAAGACCAATGAAAGATATTAAATGTAACCTGTAACCTAATTGTATAGAACTATTTTTTAAATTTTGTTGGAGACAGTCACAGAGAGATATTCTATATGTACCCCCTCAATCACACAACAAACATCGAGCCAGTAATCCAGTGCTTCTCAAACTTTTAATATTGACGACCCAATGTTCAATCATAATTTTCATCGCGCCCCCTTCATACAAACAACAATGCATTGAATTCAATAAAATTATATTTTGTCGCTAAAGCTACAATACGACTTTAACTTCTAAAGTGCCACTGGCGTATATACACGTCTTGCTCAACCATTGCGTTAAAGGACATGGACGTATGTCTTTTCACAAAGTACGATCTTTTCTGCTCACTGCTATCCATAAAATTATTCCGAAGGTTTTGGAATGCAATAAAAAGAACTTGACAGTGTTTGCGAAGTTTTTACTTATGTTAGATTTTCTTATTCATTTTCTTCCACCCCCTCTAATATATCCTATACGCAAACCTATGGGGAGAACGGAGGCATTGGGGAGCGAATCGCATAACTTTTAATTGGCAGTTAAGGGATTAATTACAAACTGTACAAATTATCGAGATAAGCGTGTGTTAATTTTTGTATATAATTTATGTATAACAAGCCCATGGGGTCACTGGTAATTATTAAGCGTTCTTAACTTAGTATTGTTAAATTAATTGTAAAATACATTGTGCAGTACTGATACATTTATAAGTGTATTATATTAGTGTAAATGTTAATTTCATTTTTTATTATGTCCAAATGTATTTTGTTTGTTTACTCTCAAATTAATAATTATTTTAAATAATCTTTTGTTTTCGACTTGCAATATGCTGGCGCTCCCCTCGTAGAGTTATTACGCCCCCATAGTTTGAGAAACGCTGCACTAATCCTTTTCTGTCCAAACGCGCGTTAAGGTATCAATTCCATCGATAGAGGGGTTTGATACGCTGTTTCAGCTTCGTCCAGGATTTTTTACTTTTGCACGAACAGACTGTTGTTTTAAATTTTTTATACCGTTAGTATAGATATTCTGATTGGTGGTTTTTTTCCGAATCGTGGTCAAAAATGCTGTTGCACAGCAGTTGTGGATTCCATTTTGCTAATTTCAAGAACACAAAAAGCCTCTTCCACTAGACGTCACGTGGCCGCGGTAGCCAAGTGGTCAAAGTAACGAATCATGGCTGTCAAGTCACGAGTTCGAGCCCAACACCACTAAAGACCCGCCGTGTAGGGCAGCAATGCACCTTAAATCTGTCGAGAGCTCAAACGTCCTCCCATTGGTATGATGTGGTAGTTAGGAGAGGGGGTGCCAGCTCAGGTGTCATCCTCGTCACTTGACCATGGTTCAAAATTACGAGGACCGTCGCCAAAAGTCCTCATGTAGCTGAACAGTGCGACATTAATATTCACTTACTCCACTGGACGTCACTATTTCGACATAAGGGTCACTGAGGTAGTGCCTGTCTTCGACTATTACTGTTTTACAGCATCTTGGAAAGTGTATACTTTATGAATCACCCTGTATAGTTTAAACAGTTATCTAAACTTGATTAAATTCATTTTTAATGAACGATCTTGGAATACCTTCAAAGGAAATTCTTAGAAAAAATTCCTATCCTTTCCCTCATTGTAAAAATGTTGAGACTATGCAAAGCACGAATATTTTATATTATTACATGTCATAACTCTTGTTTTATTAACTGTACATGTGGTTAAAAAATGCAAATCAAAATATGACATTTTCTAATACAGTCGTAAGTTCAGTACATTAATAATGTCGTCTAAGCAAACGTTATTGACTTTTGTACGCTGCTAATATTTTTTATAAGTTTTAAGAAAATTTATTGCAACTTTTGAATATTATAAATAAGAAAAAAACATAAGAGAATTTTTAAGTTTCTACATTTTTTATGTTTTCAAGAATTTAAGTGGAGTAAGTTATTTTTAGGAAAGTAATAACAAATATTACAAATAGATAATAAATTATTATGCAAATGTAGTTGATAATTTGGAGCTTTTTATGATACTCACAGATTTAAAGTACTTTTTTTCAACTTTTTGATGATATTCTAAGTGCTCAAATCACTGAAACTTCATTGAAAAGTGAGATTTCAAGCATATATTTTGCAAAGCTTGAGTTACAAACCATTTCTTCAAGTATATATCTGTAAATTCGAACAGATATTCTAACTCTAAAAAATTTTTAACCATCTCTATGTCATTAAAACTGTTCATTCATTCTATAATACTTTAAGAAAGATTAGATATTTCCATAAATTGTGTGTGTGCGTTGTAACGTATGGAAATTCCCATTTATTAATCAACCAAAGATTATGCACTGTACCTGTTATAATAACATTTATGTTGATCGCGCTCGAACCAAATCCCAACGACAAGTATCGATTACCTACGTATCCCTCACAATTAGACTGAAATAATCGAGATAAAATCTCAACGCCTACACAACTCGGCTGTACAATTTAATGGAATAACTGATTATAAGCGCTTAACCTTAATAGTTCCGAAAGAGGTATTCGATGAAATAATAGTAACATGTTTCTTTTCAAGTGCATTTTACAATACTCTAATATATTTGATGGGAAAATAGCAATAAATTCATGAGATGAGATCATAAAGCACGACTTCGTTGTTTAGTTGTCCTTTTGTTGAAAGTTATTTTCAGACCTCTCATAAACTATACTCACATTTGTACGTAACAAAGGAAAAATTTGGTACTCTCGACCAATTTTATTGTGCATCAATTTCTTCAAATCAAAAGACGTCACCATGTACCACAAAATACAGGCAATAATTAGTAGAAATCGTTCCTGCGCATTTTTGAACACAGCAGTAATAACGGTGACAGCATTGATAAAATGTTTCGATTTGTGTTGACGTCTCTTTGTTCAGCAAATTCGGCCGACCAAACCTTTACAAAAAATTTACTACGTTATTAATCATACTTATAATATAATATATACATATTTATTAATGCATATTTTTTAAAACTAAGCAAAATGGTTAATAAAGAATAGTCTCGGAAAAATAAGAATTGATACTTCCTGAATATAAAAATGATTATCAATAGTTAAAATCATGCAAAAAAATTATCTTTTAACGTGCATATATTCTTAGAAAAATTAAGTTTTAAAAATTACTGTTACATTAATTATAAGCACGTTTATAAGAACTTAGATTTGATATTTCATTTTTTTCAGTAACAAATTCATTTAGAGAGGCAGTCTACTGCATTAATGGTCAACCCTTTATCTATACCGCATTATGATTTACCGCAGTTTTTTTCATGCAATATTTGTTTTTGAATCACTACATTGAAAATTAAGGGATATACATAAACAAAATACGCAACTTTGGGAAATGTAATCCGTTAGAGCTAATTAATGAATTCGAGATATTCAACTGTAAAATTAATTATATTGACTATTCACTTAAAATAGTCAAATCGTTTTCTAAGGTCTTTATTAGCATTAAAAGAAAAAAAATAAGACACTTACCTTTTGAAATTAACTACTTTTTCGGAACAAAAATGACAATCTTTGCAATCCGCTGAAAACACCGTCAACTGAAAACGCAATTTCTGCTATAAAATTATTCGCCTTCTCCACTAAAATACTCATCATAGAACCTGTACTGCCGCATATTTTGGAAGAGTGGATTTCAAAGAGTACTCTGTTAAGTATCTTCAAAGTATTCGTAAAAATGGTCATTCTATGTAATTTTAAAGTGAGTGGTACTTATAAGTACCGTCGGTAGTTAAAGGGTTAAAAAGCACGCTACTGAATGATATATTAAGGCTAAACCTCTCTTAGCTGATTCGACAGAAAATATTTAACGTGCCTTTATATTTCATTGATATATCTCTTCCCATAACGTAATATGCAAATAATGATTTCAGAGCAGCATATATTTCAAAATTATGCATTGCAACATTTTAAAAACAATATAATTTAAATATCTTTCTGGTTAACTATATTTATCAAAATATCAAGAAAACAACTGAGGACAATTTTTAAAATCGTCTTAAAGGATTTCACATATACTAAAAGCGAAAAGTTACTTTAGAAAACTATGGTATTATATATGAATAAGCCAGCTCAAATTTTAAATTTATTATACATTGGATATTAAAAATTCTTTGAACAGCAAAAACTTCTAAGCGAGTAGTATACATAAATACAAAACCAAGCGATGTAAAATTTTTTGTACATCATGGAATAGTGATTTCATTGCCATATACGCAAAGAACGAGCTACTTTATATTGTTTTATATCACTAATACTTTTTAAAGTACCGTGTGAAATGAGTATGAAATTGAATTTGGATTCTTCTTTAAATTCAAACTTATATTCCGTCTGGAGTACCTGCTGAGATAAGTATCGTTCACGCTACTTGACTATAGTTCAAAATTGTACGATTTGTCACCAATAGTTTTTGTTTTGCATCAAAGTGCGACATCAATAAAGAGAGAACGAATAAATAATAATTTCCCTTTTATTTATGTATTATAATATTTTTTCATTATGTATCCAATATTTAAATTCATCAAATGCCAAAAATTGGGTAGGAACGCATTCGATTAAAATATTTGATTTGTTCTTGATATGTCTTTGATCTTTTCATGTTTAATCAACTAAAATGGGGTTTAAATACGAGTAATCTAATAGAATGTGTGATTAAATGTTGACTATAAAATTCCCACATTTGAAATATTCTTTAGGAGATGGTTAATTTGCAACAAACTAAACAAAACAAAAAAATAAAGTTTATATCTATGGCAACATCGAAACAAATCAAGAGCTATTTTTAAAACACAGAATGTTTAATTTTTTGTTAAAAAAAACAACCAAAAATGTATTTCAAACCCTGAAAATCGAAATTTTTTATACATCAAATAAATTATCTTTAAGTAAAAACTATGCTTTTTTTTTTACTAAGCCT
This sequence comes from Trichonephila inaurata madagascariensis, assembly GCA_019973955.1. Taxonomy (NCBI): domain Eukaryota; kingdom Metazoa; phylum Arthropoda; class Arachnida; order Araneae; family Nephilidae; genus Trichonephila; species Trichonephila inaurata. The sequence goes on along the minus strand of BMAV01001377.1, from coordinate 332,885 downwards.
CAATTTTTGTACAAACAACAAAGAGATCATATATCTACAGGCAAAATCAAATTTTTATAAAAAAAACAAACTTTCTTTGCAAAAAAGCATTTATTTTATATAAAAATTACATTTGATTTCTTTTCTGTTATTTAAAGTTTTCTATGTAGCTCTTTGCCTCTAACGATTGAATAGATGCACTAATATATAGTTTTTTTGAGTAATTTTTTAAAAAAATATTCTAGGTAAAGATGAACGAATGTGTACTAAATATTTTTGAAAACTTTTTATATATATCTGATAAATTGGATTTACCATACTACTTTTTTTTAAAATCTAAAGATTTTTTGAGTCGCACGTGTTTAGATTAAGTGATGTTGGAGTGGTGGAACTACACTTAATATGTTGTAAAATAGTATTTTATTGTTAATTCTGTTACATTTTTGAGGTCATTATCTTGTTGAAATAAATAACTTCGAAGTCCTAATTTTCCCGGAGTTAATTTTTAGCCATATGACTTTCTTGCTATTTTATTATTTTTAAATTTTTCTGACCGGTGTATGTGTACATTTCTCTCATTGTACGCACTAATATACTTGTATGAATAAATTAAATCAAGAATATCATCAAAAACATATCTGAGACAAACTTATTCTGAAAAGGTTCTCTTTCGATATAGTAGATCTAAAGTTGTCTGAACAGCTAAAAGTTTAGAACGCATTTAAGTTTATATTTCCTGCTTATTACATGTGTTTGACACTTGTGTAAATATAATTTAAAACTTGTTATGTATTGTCACAAAAATGTACTGAAAATAATGAAATAGCTGTTTTCCTACATTTTAACTAAGGAAGCTTGTGTGTCATTCCTTTTTCGGTCGAGAGACGCAATTATTTCAGAGATAATAGTTGAAGTTATTTCCTGCCTGTAGAGTGAATTGTCGTGAAATTTATATTTCTTACGATAAGAATTAATAAAATGTGTCTCATAAAATATTGGAAAAAGTGTGTGGGGTGCCACTATTTATTATATAAAGGATATATTCACGTACTGTAAATAGCTACCATTAATTTAATTAATACAGAATTGTGCGTGAATATATGTTGATGAACTCCGAATAAAATTGCGTTGCTTAGCCAGCTCAGTTTGATTTCAATTTACTGAGCATATGGATCCCCCGCAAGTGTTGCTATGTTGTCGGAAGGTAAAACCAGATAAATATTTATGTAAACCTGAGCATGATTCTTTTATAAAGCCTCTCTCTCTCTCTCTCTTGGGAAATCCAAGCGTTAAAGTAATAAATTCGGATATTGTTAATAGTAAACACAAGTATTTTAGTAAATGCAATAAATAATGCACATTAATCACGTTAAATAATTTTTAATAACTTTCAAGGAAGTTTGGGCAATGTGTGGTTAACTAGACATAATTTATTGAAACTTTAACTCGAATGTAATTTTTTTATATGTTTATGTCTTGTGATGAAATGAATCTGTCATTGTAAGCGAAACTAACATAATAATTTGATAACATATTTATTAAGGGCTGTGGGTAGCTTATTGGTTAGACCATCGGACTTCAGACCGGAAGGCCTGGGTTCGATGCCATCAAATAACCCTCCGAGTACACTCGAGTTAAATCAGTGGGTCCGAAAGTCTTGTGGGCTGAATCACGAGTGCAGGGGACTGCAGAATATTTCCCTCCCATTCAGTTCCATGCCTAAATTGTGGATGTGGAGATAGGTGGTGTTGCCATCTATCGTACCTTCGGAGAATTTCACTGAGCTAAATCGTACTGTCACCTGTATGGTACTCAAGGCTAAGGCCAACGACAGGCGTACACCTAGCCCTTTGTCACGATGAATTTCGTGGACCTCGATCTGACTACGTCAGACAGGTGGCATTAGCAACAGCACATATTTATTAGCATATATTGTATGTTAACTTAATGTAATATTTTATATTATATGTTTTGTAACATTATAGAATTATAGTATTTGTACAAGAGTAACACTTTAACATATAGATTTTTATCTATGTTTTTGTTTTTATTGTGCTTAATATGGAAGTAACATGTACTCGCAGAAGAATTATGCATGAGTAATAGAAATCTCTAGGTAAATGTAAAAATTATTGAATTGACCCCATTTTAATGATAATTATTTATAGTTAGTCAAGGGTCAAGGAGATTATATATATTTATATATATATTGAAACATGACACGTATGTTTTTTCCACTGCAGCAACACTCCATTTGTTAGAAAATTGAATTTTATAGGCAAAGTTTGCTTCCCAGTATGAACTTGAAAGGTATAATTATGGGAACCAAAAGATGTAATCAGGAAAACCAGTCTGGTGACCTTTTCACTCATGGGTACAAATCTGGCTAAAAAATATGATGTCACCAAGGAATCATCGAGCAGTCTCTGGCGTCAACCATTCATCGATTTGTTCAAGTATAGTTATCTGCTCGTCCTTGCCCATTAATAAATCTGTTTTTTTTTTCAAATAATTGAAGTCGTCTGCTTTCTCCCTCTACTCAAATTGGCAACAATATATAATGTGTGTTTCCTGGCAGATGTATGATCAGTAAATCTGGCTTCACACTGTTACATAAATAATCTGTGTAGGGTTACAGTTTAACATTTCCTCCTAAAGCACCACATCACGGTGAATTTTTTGTTTTATTACAAACAGTGTATCCAGATTTAATATAAATATATCTACAAGGAAGCAAAATGTTTTTTACAGAATGCAAAGCACTCTTCTATTTAAAATGATATACATACATGCATGGACCAATAATCAAATAACTCCGTATGTAAAATACAGATAAATGTTGTATTCAGGGAAATTTTATCCAGATGGATCATTTGATGGCTCTTTAGCACGACTTGACAGGAAAACTTAGAATTACTCTTTAGTTCGATGACATTAAGATGCGCAAGGATCTAATGGAACCACAAGCCATCACCATCTTACAAGGACATCAAGCTTTTAACGATTATTGGAATGCACTTTGAAATCATTCATGGTTGCTAGGAAAAGTTTCAAATTGTGAACAATAAGTATTCTCGTAGAGAAAGGCTTTTATATACATAGTTTAAATTTACGCTGCAATTGTTTTATACTAAAAAATGATCGACTTGGATTTGGTTACTTAATGTCTAACCTGAATTTCATAGAAAAACCTCTGGGGATCAATAGCTTGTGAAGAATATGGAAATAAATCGAATCTCTAATGTATAAGAATTTAAATTTGGAGCTGAGAAAAAAATATTTTCTTTGAAACTCTAAATAAGGTTAAAATATTTGCGTAGGAAGCGATGTTCAAGTCGATCTGCGTGTTCGATTCCTGATTCCATTATACAAAATAATGGGAGTTGTTGCACACACATGTGAAATAGAACTATATAAACTTTGAAATTCTTACGTGGGGTGAAATATAAATAAAAAAAAGTGACATGCCAGTAGTATAAAACATCCGAGACCGCGTACTTCAAAATTACAAAGTTGAACGCCAAGAAGTGGTATTAGTAGCCTAGTAATTATATGGTCACGAACTCGTGGCCGGACTGTTGGGGGATCGATTCCTGATGCCACTGAAGACCCACCGTGTGCATGTAAAATCTGCCTGTCGACGTTCAATGTCCTCCTGTTGATGTGGTGTAATAGTTAGGAGAGTGGGGTACCAGCTCAGGTGTCATCCTCGTCTCGAACTCGAATTCAAAATTAAGAGTCCGTCGCCATTATCCCTCGTGTTGCTTCGAAGTGCGACACTAACAGATCTCAGAATAAGTATCGTAAGCGATTATCTGTATAAGTTCAGTTCTGAATGTAAGCACATATCTTTAAATACTTTTTTTTTCTGATTGAAAATTGATTCATGTTTTTTACTAATGTTTATAGATGGAATATTGGGATTTTCTGTACTGGAAAGAGGAACTACCACTTATTGAAGACATCGAAAATGATTTTACTTTCAAGGTAAGATATTTTCTTGGGTTGATGCTTTCTTCAAGAAACAAATATATTCGTTAAATTTATTGTACATGTGTAACGTTACAAAATGTACAATTTGATCCGAAATATTTAAATATTAAAATCATTCCACACTTGCCGCAATAAATTCACATTTCTTAATTATCTTTAAATTTCAGGGTATAAAAATATTTATATAGTACTGTTCAGGGAAACCCCTCAAAGAGGCGGGGAATCCCCTTAAGTACTTTCAGATTTAGCTACCTTTTAGCTTCCCTCATAGACATTGTAGCTCATATGTGCATGACATAACTCGCATTGTAGAAAAACCCAGTTGCAACTAATCCAATTATGTTAGGGCGCGTATAAGTTGACAACTTTTAACAGAAATCGTTAAAAAGGTGCTTCGAAAAAATCCAACACATTCTCCACGGAAGCGAATACAACTGACTTTGTAAGAGTGTAACTGTGCTAACTGAACTTCAATTATGTGATAAGAATGAAAATATAATTATACGTATAATCTGGAGGTGAGTTAGAGTTTTAGTTATATTATTATGTGGAATATTTTTTATGGTGTCCATATCCCTTATGTGTGGACTTTATAAGATTAACTATAATAATTATTCTCGAATTACATATTTGTTTCAATGAAGAATTTCAAAATATTTTGAGAGTAAAATTTAAAAACAATTTAAATATTTAAAAAAAATTTCTTAAGTTTTCTTTTAGAGAAGCCTTCGTTTTCTTAAATTTTGCATCTGTTTTAGTTTTATATATATAGTGATTTTAAATATATGGTTATTGCATGTAAGAACTTTATTTTCGAAATGAAATTTCTCTGTTGACTTTGAAGGCTTAAAATATCATTCATATAAAAATTAAACATTTGTAAGTGTATTGATTGATATATTTTAACAACTTATAATGGAACTACAAGTTGAAACATTTTTAAAATATGTCCAAGATAAAGAATTAAAGCAATTGTGCGAATCCAATAATTTTGCCACGTGACCTTCAAAACATTTCCGATATTTTTCTTGTTCTCGTTTATTCTCAGTATATTTAGAGGAAAAAATCTTCAATTTAATCTCGTATCATTGCGAATTCTTATTTGTAATAGATTTGTGATGAGCTAATAATCTTATGAATTTATTTAAAAAATTATTTCCTGTATATCTTACGCACTATGTGTATAATTATACTTTAATATCATATAGTTTTTAAGCACTAAATTTTCAGATAAGCTAAGAATGTTATGTTCTATATTTCTGCCCTTTAATTTTCCTTTTTTTTTTTAATGAACCAAACACATTTGTTTCAATTTTCAGAGTGTTAAAAGAAAGTTCTCTAATAAAATAAAGTTATAAGAGTTGAAAATTTCATAGCCAGCGTTATTAAATGTTAAAACTTAAATATTTTTGATTAATAGTCAAAAGCATAAATTTTAACTTAAAATCTACATAAACTTAAATAAACTATTTACCAATACAAATATCATGAATTGAGGATTATTCATTCGTATATATAATTACTTATATATATCAATTTGAAGTTGCTGAAGTTGTATATTAAAGTTTTTTTATTTAATTTTGTTTTCCTCATGCATAAAAAAAATCTCTGAAATTTTTTAAGTTCATTCTTTGCCAATTAAATATATAAATTCACATTCGCACCTAAAATTAATATATAAGTATGAAAGGGTGTAAATAAACCTTTCCTTCCTACTTTTAACACAGTACATTTTTATCATTTTAAAATTTCGATTGAAATTATATTGGAATAATTTATATAATGTAAAAATTTGAACTGCTTTTATTAATTTTTGAAGTTTTCCCATTTTCCTTTTACTATTGAAAGTCAGAATTAAAAAGTAGCTGGAAAAATTATAAAACATATTTGTGCATTTTAGTAAAATGTGACATAGAAAATTTATCATTTGCTGGACTGTAGCCAGCATGGTGTTGAGTTTTAAGTCAATATTTCGACGGAAATTAAGTTCTTTTCAGTTATTTTTGGCTTATCATCGGCTATATAGAAAAAAAAGTGGACCGACCATTTTTCTTAAACGTCGTCGAATTATAATGAGAATTATTTAATTAATGTGTGTATTGATCTCTTTATTTCTAAGTTGATTGAATATATAGATACTTAATGTATAGTTATCCTAAGTTTGTACTTAAGAAATCTTTTCAGTGGAATACTTTAGCTTCAAAGAATATTATTTTACTAATATAATTGTGGAAACGGATACATTATAATTTCTTATTAATAAGTACAAATGTTGACTGACTACATTCGGAACGGTTATTTTGAAAAAGCATATAAATGAATAATTTACTTATTTTATAATACTTTGCCTATATAAAACCAAGACTTCTATACCGGGACTGAGAGAACTAAATTTTTTTAAAATTCGTATCATTTTCAGAGTTTCGATCAATGGAAATAATAACGGGTGATTTTTGTTGAAATTTCTCTGGTCTGGTGTAATAAATTATGAATAAATCCACTTTTATATTATACATTTCCAAAATCTTAGCACAATTCTGGTATAGAAGTTATATATATATATATATATATATATATATATATATATATATATATATAGTCTTATTCTCTACAAACAAGAGATAACATCTAACAATCACATTCGGAACACATAGACAGTAGGAAAACTACACAATGAAGGACATATGAGCAACCAATATTAAAAATTATAAAATGGATGCTGCAATATTATAAACATTGCTGACTTAGGACAGCTAATATATAAAATAATTTTTATAAAATTGGGGTTGAACATGTAACATGTTTTTTGGTCAGCCAACCTTCCCCCTTTACGTAAATAATACTGAGCAAAAACCTATTGAAAATAATGAATAGGAATATCTAAATCCATTACAAGATATATATATATATATCAGTAGTGCACACAGGAATTTTTCAAGGGGGATGTCCAGGGTCGAAAGTCCACCATTCTTGTATCATCCTTTTGATTTTGTCGATTTTCGGGAACAAAAGACAGTAAAAAACTAATTATTGAGTAAGTAATTAGCATTAATTAATAAAATTAATCAATAAAATAACAAATACATAATTCAATTTTACGTCCTATATACTTAGAGTTTTAATCAATCAGAAAAAAATCAAGGACTTCGGGGGGGGGGGGCCCCGGACCCCTAGGACACCCCCCTTGTGTGCGCCACTGATATATATATATATACAGGACTTCTACACCAGAATCCTGGCCACAAAACATGTTTAGCCCCACTTTTATATAAATTATTTTGTATATATGCTGTCCTCAGTCAGCAATGTTTATAACACTGCAGCATCCATTTTTTTAAATTTCTTTTGCTCATGTGTCCCCTTCATTGTGTGTTTCCTTACTGTCTATGTGTTTTTCGATTTTGATTGTTGGATGCTCATCTCGTGTGTGTGTGTAAGGATAATTAAGTAAGATTAAAAATTAAATTCTCTATCTAGCACTTAACTTTTATTTTATTATTACCTCTTCAAGTATCAAACTAATCACCCATTTATTTCTTCCGAACATGTGTCCTAGCCAATAAACATGTCTAATTCTAGATCGTTATATTTAATAGCCCTATATGTCAGCATTAACTTTCAAGTGCACTCATGAAATCCGCGATCAGCGCCTTAAGTGTTTACCCACTTAAGATTTTCGGTGGCGTTCGTTTTCCTCTTAGCGTCAGATGATGTCTAACTTTCCTCAAATAAAATTCCTTTTTTTAAAAACTAAGTCTGTTTCTGACTCACACAAAACATGTCATATATATATATATATATATATATATATATATATATATATCTGTGTGTGTGTGTCATAAATTGATATCTTCTCATAATTCGAAACTTCTTTATTTATAACATCTAATTCATAAATCCTAATATTCTATTTCGAAACACATCTCAATTTATCTTTTTCTAAGGCATTAAAAACATTATGTTGGTATATTTATTACTTATTCTTTACACCTTGAATTTTTGATAGATTTATTGGCGATTCTAAGAAATACAAGATCATTAATTGTTTCCGTGTGCCTTATTAACCGAGATGTAATATTCCCTAAGCAATGATGTCATTTCTATAAATAACTAATTATTCCCATTGCCTGAAGACGCGGCTGTATTTTTTATAATGCATTTTTCCTTGTTCTTCCCTATATATAAACTCGATATTTGAATAATTCCCTCTTGTGTTTTGGCACTGTACGAGATGCATGCTCTAATAAATGATGTGATCAAGAACAAGCCTCTTTAATTTTTCAGCCAAGACTACTTAATCACCTCTAATCAAAATATAAATTTTTCGTGGCCAAATATATATATAGGAAAATAGTGTTATAGAAGCATTTTTCATAGAAAAAGAATGTTTCGGAAATATATTATTTCTTCCATTTTTACCAAAAAATTACATTTTTCTAGTAATAAAAATCTGAAAATAATTTTATATGTGTATTTCAATTCAACTGTGATACTTTTTTTTATTTAATTTATTTGCAAAACTCCTCGTGCTCCACATTACATAACATGAGGCTTAAAGACGTAAGTGGTAACAGAATTATATCATTTAAAACAAATTTGGAAAAAAACATTTAAGACAAAAACATAAAATAAAAAGAAAGAGTGGAAATACACAAATATAAACAAGGGGAGGTACCCCAATATCAAATTTTAAAAATCTATACAGTAAAGAAATTTTCTTAAGACATTTAGGCTTTCAGTACAATTGACCAACAAAGACAAAACAGGTGGCCAGGAAATACCTAAGCGTTTCAACTCCTTTTTAAAATTCTCTCTTTTACAGAAATATAGTTTACAATACAACAATACATGTTCCACAGTTTCAGCATCCTGACCACAAGAACAAATATCACTCCCAATTAAATTAAATCTAGATAAATAGCTCTTAAAATTTCCATGTCTTGTTAGAATCTGGGATAACTTGAAATCGGTAACAAAAAATTCAACTAATACTAAATATCAAAAAAATTATTCAAATCATGGCTCCAAACGTAGTCAGTCACCTTAAAATCACGAAATGCTTTCTTTTCATTTTCCCCAACGCATAAATCATTTTATCATGTAAGTCACGCGTGTGTGATACTTTTCTGTTGTATTCATTTCAATGATATATTAGTACACTGTGTCCAAAAATGAAACATTTCTAACAAATAATTTACAATACGTATGCAAAAAGTAAAAAAAAAATTACAACAATTGTTGATTTCTTTATTTTAAGTTTAAATCAATAAATTTAAGTATTTCAATAAAAATATAAAAATACTACAGTACAAAAAAAAGAGAAATGTAGCTGATTTAATCCGAATGGATTTCTAAATTCTCAGTTGGTGTGATAAGGAAGTTAGATACTACTCAGCAGATGTATCATTCTTATTACTTAATGAAGTTTTAAAATTATAAGATACCTTTTGTCAAAATTTCATGGTATTCTATTGCTACATTAATAAAAATAACTATGCAAAGAACATTGAATGTTTTTGTCAATAATTATCATTGAAATTGCACAATAAATTTGCTTGTATGAATTGTAACATTAATTATTTGTGACATAAGAGTCAGGTATATATGTAGAAGAAAAAATGTTTTTAACTTATTTCAGACGGAGGAAGGTTTGGAGCGAAAACGTCCTTCATTTTTTCAGTCAACTCCAAATAATACATATGCAATACCTTGGAAATCAGCATGTCCTGAATACAGACCTGTTCGGTTTTACATACAACCTGAAGAAGTGTTAAAAGAATTAGATGAATTTCAGGTAAATTTTTAAAACATTCTCGTACTAGAATTGAAGAATACGCTCCTCTATACTTTTATTATAGTTTTTATACACTTTATCTTTATTATAAAATTTGTAATGTAAGCATTTCAAACGCAATAAATATAAGTATTTCAACAGAAATGAGAAGTCATTACATTAAAAACTTTGTTAACCTACTTTTGATTATTTTTTAGATTAAGAGCAAATGCGAATTTCTTAAGGATAGCGTAAAAGTAAAATAAGGTGCTGTTATAAATGTTGCATAGTACACCGCAAAAATTTTTAATAAGTAATTGCCAGATTTTTTCAGAAAAAAATTGAACCGAGTAATGCATTAGATGTATCAAATTTAACATTTTCATGTTTAAGGGAAACATTTTTCCAAATTTTGGTGAATGTCGTATAAAATTATAATTTTATCTACTTTATACATTTTTATACGGAATGTGAGAATATAAAACGTATGTCGAACGCAATTACGTGAACAGGAAGAAAAAATTGTCAAATCGAGTCACGCCAATAGTAATACATTCCCGCGTTGTACTCCTACTATTTCATTTCATTTTATTACATCGTGTAAAAAAATGCCTTATGTTTTATGTTATTCAGTAAGTATAATTTTGCGCAACAATGAAGTACATTTGATCAAAAGTAAACAAATGCTTGACAAATCTGCACATTGATCCAAAAAAACTACACATTGTTATGTATTCTTCTTGGGATTTTTTTTATATATATTATGTCTAAACAAACTAAATAAACAGAAATATACTAATATTTACTTTTGGAAATCTTTATGGACCTGTAAGGGTTAAGGACAAACGTGGGCAAAATTAACATGTTTTTCAATTCCTACTATTAACTCACACGCTCTAAATATTTATTTGTTTGTTTATTTATTTATTTATTTATCTTGGTGGAATTTTCAATCGTTGATAAAATATATTTTAAAGCGCTCAATTGAGCTGAAATTTAATATACATGATTATTTTGGATGACAATACAATAATTTAATTATAATTAATAAAAATTGATTAAAACTAATAATTTAAAGAATTACAAATACAGCCACGTTGGCGACTTAGCGACCATTTTGTCGACTTGTGTCAAAACTTGAAAAGGATTTTTTCTCACGTTTTAAAGCATTCAGTTGAACAGAAATTTTATATACACGATTGTTTTGGATGACAATGCGATACTTGAATGATAATTAAAATTAATGACCAATTAATGTTGTGACTCTGTCATATGTATATACATATTTATATTAATTGTAACTATTTAATAAAAAGTAGCTAAAATAAAATTTTTCTTTGTTGATCTAAGTAGGAATTGATTTAATTTTTTTTATATTACTTATTAATTGTGTGTGTATCACAAAAAAAAAATACCTTTTTTAAATGTTTGTCTGTTTTGCAAGTAACTAATTAAAACAATAGGGCTTTTGAACTAGATCGATTATTATAATCAAAAATCAACGAAAACATTTTAGTTTTTATTAATAATGCTATATAATAGAAAGTAGTTATCGCCAAGTTACAGCTTTTTAAATGTTTGTAATTTATTTTATTTATTATTAGCCATACCATGAATTTGACATACTTGGTTTGAAATTCGACGTTTTTCTTTGTTTTAATTATTTATTTTATTCGTGTATATTAATATTCTTTTTTCTTTAAAAATATTTCTCTCTATCATAATACACACACTATGCTAAAACAGTGCAGTGAACTGATTTTTAATGATGAAAGGAGACACTCCCCACATAAAATCATAAGCGCTCCTTTTCAGCTTTAAAAGATTTTTGAGTTGATCATAAAATGCATCCGACAAATGTTGATACTTAACCTGAAAAACAGAAAGTAGTAATAAAATGACGTCCTAATGGTGTAACTTCCCATTCAACTTAATCTTCATGAATAAAGCAAAGCGAAACACATGTTAACAAAATCCAAAAGATGAGATGACCTTAGCACCTATCCGGAATTTATAAAGAAGCTTTCTTTCCCTCCTTTCTCACAGTGCTGATATCATCCTATATGCAGGCAGCATCTCCATTTGTTCGCTGAATGCATTCTTTATTGTGTTGCGTGCCTTTCGTACTCCCGATGGGATTTTGATCGCTCATGATCTCTCCGTGCTTCTCCTTTACAGTTGTTTTCTCCGCTGTGCAGCGCCCTCTGCGTGGATGAGGATGCGCATCCCCCGACTCCGTTTTCAGGCATCCCTCCTGCCAAAGCTAGTCCAGCCTCCTTCCACCGAGAGTTGGTGGCCCAGCTGCACGAAAAGCTCAGGAGCTCCCCAGACATGGGCAACAGGGGCAGCAGTAGCAGCAATGCGCCCAGCCCAGACAAGAAGCCGTCCGGTACGGGACAATCCGGTCAGTTCCTTTAATTATTCCCTAATTTAAACGTATTTTTTCCCTTTGAATCTCTTTGATGCTGGAGATCGTTCCATCTCCAGGGGCATCCCGATCGTTCCAGGTGATGCCTCGTTCGGATGATTCCAGAACATTACTTGATGCATATAAAGTGCTATTTTACAATAACACTTGAAGATTGTATTCTATATATTATAATTACAAGACTTCTAGGAATATATTTTAGAATTTTTTTTAGGCGATGTTATTATAAGATACGCACTTGCAAGCTTCCGTATACTTGCTCCTAAATGTGATCGACCTGTTCTTCTATATAAATATTGTATAAAAATATTGATAATTATTCAGGAGAAGAGAGAGAGAGAATAATTTTCAACTTTAGAACATTAGATCAGAAGGGGAAAAGTTGTAAGAATGGGCATTTAGAGTTTGGTACCGATTGGAAATATAATTTTCGAATGGATTGTTCCAGAGTCCTAGCTTCAGTTTCGGAGGTGACTTGTTTGTTGACGTATTTACTAAGCCTAGAGTGACGTTCAAATGACGTCATTTCCTACCACGTCTGCAGTAAAGTTGTGAAATTTTCTAGAATTTGTCATCCATTGTAAGCGAATTTTGTAGAATATGTAATATACTAGTTTGTGTCACGAGAAAAGAAATTAAGTATTCAAATATTTATGATGGAGATACAATAATACAGCTAATTATTCCTTTAGATGCCAATATTTTTTTGAATAAAAAGTGGATTGAATAGATAGTATTGCAAATTGTGTTAAAAAAATGCTCACTACGTGTGTTTAAAAATGAATTTTTATTTAAAATGTCTGTGAATTTAAATATATCGTTGTAAATTTTTAAAATTAAATTAATCCACTCACCTTAGAATTTATTCATCAGGGATTGTTATAAAATTTGAATAAGTTGTTGTTCCTGAAAATACAAAAAATTATGGAAAACCCAAATTGCATATGTGCTTTGAGGATGTTATGAATTACAACAACAAAAAAATGTAAAATATCGAATCACCTATGCGGGAAAATAAAGACTGTGTTCAAATAATTTGTTTTCGATGAAAAAATAGATTAAGCATCAAAATGTAGCTAAAGTAAGGATTTTAAAGGGAATTTAAAGAAAAAATTTAGAAAGAGGTTTTTAATCTTTCATTCATTTTCTAGTTTTTCTAATATAAATCTAGTTTTATAATTAGCTATACTTGACTTCAAACCTTATTTAATATGATAGTGCAGAATTCATAAAATACAGAAAGACTTCAATCCTATTTTGCACACACAAAAGAAATATTAATAATAACTTCATAATTATATCTACTACTCATTTCTTCTGTAAATTAGTGATAATTTTTTTAAAAAGGAATTATAAATGGGTTAAAGAGACTGAAATTTAGGTAGATTTAAAGGAGCATTCATTCTTAAATTTGTTCTATCCTCTTGAAAAGGGAATCCTTAATAGAATCAATGATTCGCGCAACCAATTTGAATTCAATATTATTAATAACGCAATGAATATTTTATTATTTTTTATTTTTGCTTAGAACTATTATATTCTTAATTAAGAATATATATTTTGTTTTACATTTAAATACTTTTTTTTCTTTCTTAATAACAAATCTAAAGAAATTTAAAATGTTTATTGGGAATTTGTGTTACAAATCAGACTGCAATAACAGTTCATAACATAGGCGGGATAAACAATTATCAAAATTGATTATTAAACGGCAACTATTAAGAGAATAATAATTCTTTTTGTGAAACTTCAATTAGTGAGTTAAATATAAACAGACATTTGAAATAAGTCGGTTATATTGATTTTTTAAATATTTGCACGTAAAAAAAAATTAGCATTTTTTTATGCTCATTTGGAAGTAACTTAATATTAAATAATTGAAAAGGAAATATAAAAAGAAGTAGTTCTTAAGGAAAAATATTTGTTGTAGAAAATCGAATGGTAATTAAAAAAACATTCTTCATTTCTAATATCTCTTACTGGTAGCTTGTGCAGAAATTTTCTCTATTAAAATGAACATTTTTTTAAAATTTATATTCCTTCTCAAATTATTTTCTACTTTCACTCAAATTAAGTATATGTTGAATGAATTTTTCTATTATATTCCAAGACACACATTCTTTTTACTATACCAAAACAACTTTTGGAAAGTACTTATCTTTATTAAACTTTTTTTTATCTCGTGAAATCGAATTCTCTTCTGTATAATATCAGTTAAATAGGACAGATCAAATTGTAAAATAGCTATTTTCAAATTCATCTAAGTAACACGAGTAGGAAATATACATATTATGTATTCAAATTAAATACTTCATGCGAAAGAGTCAAAATCTGTTTTATATTTTGGTGTCTATTTCTTATATTTTTAAGGCGAGTCTAATATTGTAAATAGTATTTAGTTTTGGCTCTTAAATGTTAATGAGAGAGAGTTATTTTTGAAGAATATAAACGAAGTAAATAATTTATAAAAACTCTTATTTTTGAAACAGCAGTATTATGTTTTTATGAATTCATACCTAGTTTTCCTTTTACCTCGTGAAGAAAACAAATGCACAAAGTTATATCTAATGTTCGGTTTATTTTCACGAAGATCCAGAATTCTTGATGTACAGAAGGGGCAATACAAAACACCTTGTTCTGGAAACTTTCCAAAAGTGCGATTCTATATCGCCTGAAGTTATAACCGAGTTAAGTAAATTTACTAAAAGTTTGAAAATGTGTTATACTTTATCAAAATAAGTATCTCTCATGGAGTTTTTTTAGGTAGTTTTCATCAGATAGCCTATTTTGCAATAGTATTTTTTTAAAGAAATATGGTATGTGTTTCTCGGTATCATAGATTCTAATACTTTGTACGCTCTGTTATAGTATTTTTAGATTTCAAATTTATTGCAATAAATCAAGAATATAAATGAACAGAATCCTAAGAGGCTTCAACTCATCCCCATTTTCTAAATTTTTTTTATAGCTATCGACTTTTTTTGTTAGAAATAAACAGAATAATGAATAGAAATAAACAGAAGATTATTCGGATATTTACTTTTCAACTCCTTAGTGGAAAATAAATGTGCTTATCTCCTTCAGTATTAAAAATTTTTACTTTCTGTTAATTCTAAGAGATATTTTCACTAATTTAAAGCTTAAAAAAAGACAATTAAATTTGCACAATAAATACGTTTTCATTTACGTTTTCCTTCTCCTTATCTCTGCGGAAGTTAGTAAATATTTCTACTATTTATTAATTTTTCTGTGTAAATACTGGAAAGGGGAGGGACAAATAAAATCTTTCACACACATTTTAGAATATACAGGAAGTTAACATTAGTTTTCCTATCCTAGAGACCCGTAGCTCTAGTTATACTGAATTAGTATGTATAAAACTTTAAATATGTGTTGCGCAAGTATAATTCCATAAGGTGGTGCCGGAACGAATTAATTGTTGGAATTTTTGCCATTGTATAGCAACGCACATTAATCATAAAACTGTTTTATTAGAATGATAGCAGCTCTCCAATCAAATTCTATGCTTCTTAGTGGATAGATAATTTAAGGAAAGAACCCATGTCCATAAATATAGTTAAATCCTGATTTGAAAGTTCGAAGAAACTAGTTCTGTAGGAGTCGTATCGAGAAGCGGGCGACTTCCCGCTAAGGTGGCCTTTGTGAAGGAAGTTATGTGCTGTTGCAATAGTAACCTTTGATTTTGACTTTCCTGATAGGATGAAAGTGGATGAGCGTTGCCATTTACATATTTTATAGACAGATGAGGCTCATTTGTTCTTAGACCGTTCAGTGAATACGAAGAACTACTACATGATATCTCATGAATCTTGTAAAGCAACAGCAGCTGTTTTCTTCTGCATATATAAGGAGATGTCGTGGACTCATGATGAGTTTAATCCTGGGCTCCTATTTCTACGAAGAATAAGAAGTATAAGTGGTTTTGTTAGGGTTACATTCACAAGTCAGTTTCAGGACAATCTTTTAGAAGAACTATTTGACCAGATGTCAAGACAATATAGATGTCAGGCACAGCAACTGCCTGTAAGGCATTGCGAACAAACTTCTGTGATAACTTATTTTCTCGTGTACCTTTCAAGGTGTAGGGTAATCCAAATAAAACAGTTTTTCCACCCAGATCATCAGATCTGAATTCTAGCTATGAGAGTTCAAGCTAACGTATATCATGGACGTGTGAATATTGAGACGGAGCTCTGATCCACCATGCTACCTTCATTCCTTCAGAAATATAACATACAGCTGTTGACAGCAGAATGGTACGGTCTCAACATGTTGATCGAGAAGATATGAACATCCTACATATACGTATGCAATAAATAAAATTGATATTTTTAAAATTTTGTCCTCTTGTTTACCTGCTGGATTACAGCGCCATCTATCGACAAAAATTGCAACTAATATATATTTTTTCTGGTTTAATCTTTTCTCTTTGAGCTATGTAATTGCACATGTTTGAAGTTTCATACGGATCCATTAAATACAACTGAATCTAGCCTCTAGAGCACCAGAAATTTGTACCACACAAGATGGTTATAATTAAAGCACATTTAATAATGCTGAGATATGCAAGCCACTACGTACGAGTTAATATAAAACTAAATGACAATACATTTTGCTAGTGAAAGAGAATGTACGATATAAAAGTATAAAATATAAAATAATAAAAGTTTATGACAAAACAAATATTCAATATACCATGCACGTTATTGCAGCAAGATTCTCTGCTATTTCACAGAACATAATATTTATAGATGTCTTATAGCCAAAGATTTAAAAGATTTTAAAATCTCGTTGTATTAAAAATTTAGGTATATTTCTTAGCTATATTAAATTTTAATATTCTTAATAATTAATGAAATAATATAATTTATTAATTTTAGGTGTTAATAATCGTTTCTTAGAGTAAAGGAAGAAAATTAAAATACAACTAAAAAGTTAACAAAATTCTCAATTTCAAGATATCTTATTAGATATCGAAAATAGCAAGCAATTATGTTTCTAAATTGTTCATTCACCCAAATTATCGAATACGATGTTTTGTGAGTTATTTGTAGGAAGTATGCTTTAAAATAATTTGTTTTGAAACGTATTGTAGTAAAAATTATCACACACTCTTTGTTTTATTTCATTTAGATAGTTTTTAAAAACTTTATTTTAATAATATTTATCATCAAGTCAGTGCTTCTCAAACTTTCAGTATTTGACTCAATTTTCAATCATAATTTTCATCATCCCCCCCATCCCCCGTACAATAGCAATGTATTGAATGTAATAATAATGTACTTTGACGCTTGCAGTATAATACGACCTTAATTATACTCCGTACAAATTATCAAAAATATATTAAAATTTGTATATGTTACTTCTAAGTAATAGATATTTAAAATAAATTATATATATATACTTTTAAATAATAATTCTTAAAAAATCTTTTATTTTCGACTTTTTGATATGCTCGCGTCCCCCATGTAGGGTTAACACATCTCCCTCGGGGGGGGGGGGGCACCACAGTTTCGAGAATCGCTGCATTAAATGATTATAATTGTACTATATGATAAAGAGCGCAAATTTCCATTTGGTTTTATAAATATGCCATAACACTTATTTTTATGGTAATGTGCAATTTTAACTTTGAAATTTCTTATCTTAATTTTCCATGGTTAGTAAAATATTTACTTTCAATTATTCCTTATTAGCAGGTTCCTTATATTCCATTTTTCAATTAGAAATCACTTCTGGACTCTGTTCTTAGAGGGTAAAAATTTCAAAAAACACAAAGTATAGAAATGAATACGAATGAAACATACATATATCTTTTGATATTTAGTAAAAGTGTAGAGTCAATTATACATTGATTGGTTGCTTATTAACTTTGTACATTGAAGCAACTTTAGAACCACTTATTGGCAACAGATCTCGCAATTTTAAGCCTCTGTCATGAGACGAGGGTGACACCTCAACTGTCATTCCACTTTCAAAACTTCCACACTATGCCAATGTTAGAAACAAGTCTCGATATATTTCACATGTATTAGCTCTTCTGCATGGGGAATCTTGAGCAATGTCCGGACTCGAACTCTTGACTCGAAAGAAATAATGCCAACTACGAATCGTGATCTTGACCAATCGGCTACCACATTCGAAACCAAATATAGAAAAGAACTAATGTAAGTTGAAGTTAAGCCGGATAACTTTATATTAATCCTATAAGTTTATCATTTTGTAAAACTCGGATCCGGCATGAACTTTTGATTATTCATTATTTTATAATATTTTCTTTTTTCTTGTTCAACTTCCATAAAATCTTATTTTGTAAAATATCATTTCGATATGGAACAAGTGTAAAGGGTGTAAAGAAGGGTGTTTTGATTACCTGAAATTTAGCAAGTGAATATTAATTCCTTAATTTTCATTAAAATAAATATCAGTTACATAATTTTGGTTAAAAATTGATTTCAGCTCAGTTGCTGCTTTCAGAATTTATTGCCCTAAATATTGATTTAATATAGCTTTAATTTGCTTAAAGGACATTGACTAGGTCAGTTGCATTTTTAGGGGTGAATGACCAAGCAAATTTGTTTATTCTTTAGATTAATAATTTATTTACAAGAACAAAAACAATTATTTGTTCACAAAAGAAGGCTTGAAATATTGAGTGAGATCACAAATTGGCTTAAATGTCTGAGATTCGCAACACGTAGACGTCGAAAGCTTTAGAAAATTGTAATCCTTACAGTTTGACATTTTTTAAAATAATACTGAGATAAAATTAATTGATTAAATGAATTGATTTAAAATTTATATGCAGTGAAATTTAAGAAGGTTTTGTAGGGAAGAATATATTAGAACTAAGAGAAATATCTATATTGTTTTACAATAAAGTAATTAAATTATCTTTAATTTTTTATACTCAATATATGTCTGTCATTATAGTAATTAATGTGTGAAATAAAATACTAGAAATATGTTTCTGAAAGTATTTTCAAAATGATATTTTCCTAGGAGTTTTCTCTTCATGTTTATTAAAAACGAAGTTTTTAAGTTTTTAATAATGGCATAGTTATAGATCTTTTTAATTTATATTCATTAAACAAATGTAAAGTTTAAAAAAAGTAACATTACATTTTACAATAAAATTGAAGGATTAACAATTTATTCTTGAAAAGATTTTTTTTTTTTTTTTTTTTGAAAGTACATTATAATGAAGTTTGACAAACTTTTCTCTTTTAAGTAATTGAAGTATTTTTTTGGGGGGGGGAAGAGAGGGGTGTACAAAATATTAATTGCAATGATCTTTTTTAAAAATTAAACGTTAGTCAAGACATTGTACATGGAGGTCGAAAATGAAGAAAAATGTATAATAATTTTAATTCCATACATGTAAAAATTTTCCTAAAGCTCGTGTTTTAAAATACTCAATATTCGCAAAATTAAAATAAGCTAGAGACAAATCTTATAGTACGATTAATATTAAGAAACTCGTAATAACTATTGTTTATTTCATCTCAGATAATACACGTATAATTTTATTTAATTTTAAACTCCGTTTAAAAATTTGTAAAATATTTGTTGATCGGAATTTCAATAAATTCATTTTTCTTTAATAAGCATAGCTCAGAATTTGCACCAAATTTAAAGTTGTTTTGAATACTTTACTGCTTCCTTTTAGAGTTAAGTACTCGATTTATATAAAATATTTAATAATTAAACGTTGTATTGCAACATAATCTGTATTTGTTTCTGGTATTAGAAATCGTTGGTATATCCTCTTTTTGTTTTTGTGATTTACATATACACTGGTAGTTTTATTAAATGCTTTTTATTTCGTTCATTGATTTTTATTTTTTCTATTATGCATATATCAGTCTTGTTAAAAGTGAAAAAGATATTTTCCTAAATTTAAAATTAAAAAAAAAATGTATTGAAATACATGTTTGAGAATTTTAAGTCAAATACACAAAATGATAAATGACAGAAACGATTAGCCTCAATTCTGTCTCGTACTATATGTTATTAATTTAACTTATCTATAATATGAATAAAAAATAAATCAAAACTCAATTACCAGTCTCATTGCAGTTGTATTACTAAGTATTAGTTTTTTTAAAAAAATTTGTCTGATATAAAATATATTTGAAGCCAACAATAACTTTCAAAAGAGTTTTGCATCGAAAGGAATTTCATTAGTTATACAAATAAACATATTAATTAATCAATACGAGTAAAATAATAAATTATATTTGACAAAAGGTAAATGTTAAAGGGATTTATAAGCGATACTCAAATGATGTATTCAGTTCTAATTAAAATACAAGTTTTTCAGTCTAAATATATAATTCTCTTTAACTGTTAGTAACGATTCTATTATTCAAAGCTGAACTAGTTCAAGGTCTTATTCCTTTTAGACATGAACATTTTAAACTTATGCTCTTCTCGAATAAGCAACAATTGGATCGATTAGTTTTTTTACATACCTTAAAATCTGTCGTATAATGCGCATCCATACTTTCAAGCTGGAATTTTTAATTTTTAGATGTATTTTCTGAAAAATGCGCACCCCCTTTTTACGAAGGAACTTGAAATATACGTATGCAATACTATTATCTTTTGAAGTCATTTATTCAAGGTATTATCCCCCAGGCACTTTTGAAAAAATACTATACTTTTAAAGTTGCAACTCTTAAAGTTTATAAGAGGTTTATAATTTCTTTTAAATAAACATAATTTCGATACATTTAAAAGTCTAATTTTTTTAAAATTCTCGTCTCTTTATTTTTGAAGCTATCATTTTTATACCCGGCGTATACCCGGCCCCCTCCCCTCGCGCTCCAGTAAATTTCGATCTTGCTTTTTGAGTTGAAATTGCGCTTTATACGCCGTATTTTACGGTACTTCAAAGGGTGTTATACTCGTATATTTATAGTAAGCGACAAAATCATTAGAAATTGAATTCTTACACGATCAACTTTTCGAAATCTGCCTGTCGTGTAAAATAATATTTGAAATATATTTTTGCTGTCAATTTTAAGTATTATGAGTTTGTAAAATAATAAAATCCACAAAATATTTCAATAAAATAAAATTTACGATGTTTTTCGTATTTTGTATTATAATTTATAGTATTTTTTTATATTGAATATTAAAATTTATGATCTTTGTTTATTGAGCGAAGGAACGAAATAGACCAAAAGAGAGCAATAAACACAATGATTCTGTAAATATTTAATAGAGTTGCTTCATATTTTATGTACACTGATATCTTTTGATTAACAAACAGTATTAAATGTGTGAAAGAGAAGTTAATATTTGTCCTTAAACAATTATTTCATTAATACGAAACTTAAAACACCAACTGAAAAACATTTTCTTGCAGGTAAATCGTCCAAAGAAACTCCTAAAAGTGTCAAAACCGAGAACAAAAATGCCAAAGGATCTAAAATCCAAAATTCGTCAGAAAAAATTCCTTGCCGATCCCCACCGAAAGGTAAGCGAAAATTCTGTTCAATATTTCATTTTCAACTATGCCTTACTCAGTCCTCTATGTCTTTCATGCACGCTATATCGCAGAATCTCGCTTTGTTTTCAAAAACAATTCCCTTCCGGGGTTGACTAACCCCGCTGATCCTTGTTGAAATAGTTATAAAATCCAACGTACTTTAGAAAAAAGAATAAGAAGCATTTAAAACTTATACCGTTTGATAAAGCGATTACTTTTAATTTCCGCGATGTTTTATAGTACTAAATACTCATAAGCTAACGTTTTAAAACGATCATCACAATAAAGATTATTCCGAATACGGGAGATGTGTTACCTTATGATTCATGCTTTGAACAAGATGCCAGCTTGTGTATTCATATGTAGCTTGTTTAATAGCGGTTTATAGTTCAAAGAAAATTTTAATTTTAACCTGGTTTTTTATTTCTAAAAATTTATAACTTTTTGTTTATAAGCGTTTTTTTTTTAAGGTTATTTTTGTTGTCGCAGCAATTTTAAAACTTTTTAAGGAGAAAAACTTCATGATCTTAAATCAGGAATGTGCGTAAATTTTAATCATTTTTTTTTAACAATCCTTTGCATTTAAGAATATTTTAGTAAATTAGTTTGACCTGATCCAATGCTGATAAAAATCAATGCAATTCTTATCGTATATTTCAATATAACTTTGCTTTTAAGTAATTTTAAAGCCTTTTAGAATATAATTTTCAAATCATTCAAGGCATCCGATAAGTCAAATTTACGAATTATTTAGGCTATTACTATAAAGGGTGCTGTTAATATGTATTCTTACGGGAAAACGAATAATAGAGTATATCCTTGATTTCATTGAAGAGATTGGATTCAAAAAGAGAAAAAAAAAATTCTTATTAAAACTGAAAAACTTATCAAAAACATTTTAGCTTTAAAACAAATACCTTGATTTATGGTAATAATGATGACGAAATAAATAAAATACCATAAAAATATAGTATGGATAGTTTGTTTAACCCCAGTTTTTCCGGAACACCGCTCGGGCACTTGAAACGGCACTTCCCTGATTAGCCCGAGAGGTGCTCGGGCAACATTTTTTTCTACTCTAATCTTCTGATTTGCCCGTATTTTTTGCTCGTTTAGAGTGCAATGTTTCTAACAGATATCTCTAGTAGTCGAGTAAAGTTAGAATTACAAAAAATAGTGTCTATCGGTTTTAAGGTTAGGTTTTACTGCATTCTTTTAGACAAGTAAAGGCATGAATTTTCTTCTTACTAGATCGATCTACCGCACGCTCTACGAACACGATTTCTTTTAAATTCTTTTAATAGAAGATATTCTTTTAAATAGAAGAAAATGAGTGATTGTGAGTTGCTCATAATAGAAAACAATTCTGATATTGACTCAGATAGTGAATCTGAAGTTTCTGTGAATGATTCTGAAAGTAACGAAAGTTTGTTATCGGACTTCTCAAGTGATGGGGAAACGGAAAGTTCAGATGACTTAACTTAAGTTCGGAACTTTTGTGAACTTGATATTAGTAATATTTCTTTATATCTCCCCGCCGCGCTTTTCTTTCATTGCAAATCTAGCAGTTCATTTGAACATCGATTTAAGCAATGGAACTCTAACATTTTCTTTCATTTCTTTGATGATGACCTCCTTGAATTGATAATTTCTAAAACTAATAAATATCCAGATCGGATTATTCAAAATAGTAATCTACGAATGAAAAGCAGAGTAAGAAAATGGGAACCGACATCTGAAAACGAAATTCGGGTTTTTCTCGCTTGAATTTCAGGTTTGATATTATAAAAATATATTATGTTATTTTTTGAAAGATATGGGGCTGTAAATGAGAGAAAAGAACGAGTAGGAATTTTGCCCAATCCCTTACGATTGACTGAAAGACACTTTTTAGAAGTGATTGCTCCCACTGATAAAAAAATTAAGACCAACAAGGCAATGTTTTGTGCTTTGTTCGAAAAGAAACTATTTTGGAAAACGGGTGAGAAGAGAAATACGATATTTTTGTACCAATTGCGATGTTGGACAAGGCTTGTCTCCCTGTTTTAAAATTTACTACACAAAAACTGAATTTTAAGCGAATTATTAACTGTAAGTACAATAGTATCCTTTTAATTCTAATATCCATTTTTGTAAAGTGTTCTTTCTAGTTCACTTATTTTTTCGGAAAAAAGCCAACTTTAAGGAAAAATGCTTTTTAATGAAAATAAAAATTACTATATTTAAGTTCAATATTTATAGCATTTTTGACCGTTGATTTGAGTTTATATAATTGATTTCATCTTAAAATTCTTATAAAAAATTTGCTTATTTTTGACATAATACGACCGAAAAAAGAAACTGTTAAGTGGTTAAGTAATACTTTGATCGAGATATATCCATATTAACTTAGTCTTTTCGAAGTTTTGAAATAATTTAAATAAGGCAAAATTAAATTTTCCACTAAATGTGAATTGGATATCTTAAATCCATGTGGAGCCTGATGAAATTCGATTTCAGTACTTTAATTCTCCTGTATTTCGAAACCCGAATTACTTGAGATAGACTAACAACACATTGATAAATTTTTGAGTTTTCTCGGATAAATTTTTACAGTAAGAAATTTGAAAAATTTTGCTTTTAAAAATAGTTCTAACTTCCACAAAATATTTGTAATTTTATTTGAATTACTAGTGAACATTTTGTATAGAAAAAAATTGCATTTATTTCAAATAAGTGAAAAATTTTATCTTCTACTCGTTTTGGTCGTAAGTCCGTAAGTTTTCTTCGAGATACACGTTTATCAATCGAAATTTGGAAGTTTTTGAGTGAATGTATAAATGACAATATACTTTTCATTGGTTTTACATATAATGCCTTAAGCATTTTAATACTTTTTTTATTAATATTAAAATAATTCTGTTCAAAAATTTTCATGAATTAATGAAAATTGTTTTTCACAAATAGCGATTAACTTTGATAAATATTTGAATTTGATGTATATGAATGGATTATCTAACAGAAAATTATTAATATACTTATCTATGAGTCTTATCAAAGTAATATTTTGTATGTAAAATAACAAAATATAAATTATTAATTATTTTCAATTTATCGAATATTGGTAATACTAAAGGATCTGTGGAGCAAAGGAGTGAAAAGTCTTTTCACACACCGACAATGATTTCATTATTATGATAGCAGAATTTTATCAGGTACAGATATTAACAAAAGGATATTAAATATGAGAGCTTAAATGTAGTTTGTAAAAAGATATTGGAATTTAAAATTATTCTTACTCTTATATAATGCTACATTATGCAATACACATACTTCTTGGAATCTGCATGATTTATATTCGGAATTCTTAAATATTTAAACATTTTATTAAAGCTAAAATATTTTAAGTACATTCATTTTGTAGAGGAAAAAGACATTTAAAGTTTTGTTGTAAAACTGCAATAAATAAGAACAATTCCCATATTCTTTGAACCCGGAATAAAATAGATGAAAAAATTAATGTTTTTTTCAGTAACCATATAAAAAGCTAAAACTAGGCGAAAATGACAAAAGTGTAGCATTCTTTGCCTTTCAACAAAATTATGCAAATAATTCGACTGAAATGGAAAAGATAATGAAAATAATGCTAAGTAATGTCAACTCTATAGTCATAGAAAGACTGCTTAGAGGATCTCGGGACAATAATTAGGCATCATAACTGTTTCGAAATAATTTCCTTACATATTTTTGTCGTTTATTAAATTTCTATTTAAAATTTAGATAAATCCTCAACCAAAGTCAAAACGTGTTTAATTTTTTATCGGAGTTATCACATAATCGAGAGCTTTTGAGTATAACAAATGTATTAAAAATATTAGATTATATTATAAAAGTAAATACTAACGCTTAAATATTTATAATACCAAAGTATCCTTTATATTCTAAATGGTTAGCGAAGATTATTGAGCGTGTAGGATAGGAAAAGGAATTCTTATCAAGAAAGTAAAAAAGGTCTCGTGACTCAGACTTACAAAAAGAAAATCCAAGAAATTCTTTTTAAATAGATTACACTATCCATTGTTAAAAAATTAAAGTGTTAAAATTTTCAAAATGTTTTCAAAATAATTTATTTAAGAATACCAAGACACAAAAAAACATTCCTATAATAGGTTTTCTCTTAAAAAAATTGACATAATATTTTATTGGCTGTAGAAGTAATTAATTACTGATTTATTTCCATAATGCTAAGAAGCCGACAGAAAATTGTCTTAGTTTATTTAAAAAGCTGCTAGCACTTATTTCAAGAAAATAGTCTTCTGTGCTACAGAAAATCATTATTAAGAGATAAAATAAGTGTCTGAAAAGCAATTATATAAATTAAATTTGAAGTCTTGGTCATTAGATCTTTTAAGTGTAACATACTTGATCCCTCTCATTACATAATACTGTAAATAAAATATCTCCGCATATTCCTATTGAATTTTATTATGTTTATCAGCATCATTCTTTTAAGTATAATTTGTATAGATTTATACATTTTATGGCAAATTCATTGATTTTTTGAATTAACTGCTTTATGGACGTTTTGAAAGAACTTTTTAAATTTAATATTTATACACTTTTAAAAAAAACTTTTCAGAGTGCATGTTTCAATGTAGGTATATATCAATTTATATATACAGACTGACCTCAAATCGCGCATCCAACTTTTTTTCTGAACGACCGAATTCCATATATGCTTCTAGGCTACATTGCTGAACTGTTTTATTGTTTGTCGCTGTAGAATTATGTCGAATAAGAAAAAGAATCACTCAAATACTTTACTTCGTACAAAAAAAGAATTATTTTACTCGTTGTTTGATCTCTCTCACTTTTAAAGGTTTCGTCTTTTCAGTGCAAATGATATAAATATGTACAAGCCATATATTTATTCATATTTTTGAGTATCTCAAACTTTTTACGTTTGAAATTGATACGTATTAATTTCAGTGCTAATACAGTCAGCTATTACCGTTAAAATATTGCATTGCTTGTTGAAATAAAGAAATATTATAATAGAATAGGAGTGCCAAATACAAAAATTAACGAATAATTTAAGTTTGATAACGTTGAAAATCCCTAATTATACTCCATTGATTTCCACTTCCAGAAATTTCTTCAATCGTCAATCCTACTCTGCAAGTTCATGCAACCAACATTATGCACTTCGTAGAATCTCTGTGCTGCTCTTGATGTATTGTTTGTTAATTATGCGATTAAATTCTTATATTAATACACATTTCTGAGATAATCTAGTTTGAAAGTTTTTCACTTATATTTATATAGGTCTTAAATATGTTTATTTCAATTCATTTTAATCAGTAAAGTTTATATATGGAGTGATCAACGATTTTCAAGACCTATAAATTCCTATATTATGATAATTATTCAAAGATCTGCTACTTCTAGTTTAAAAAATGGTTGGTTTAATTTGCTGAAAACAAATAAGTTTGATAACTTGGAATAATGCTCTTTCTTATTCCATTTTCTCACTTTCTAACACAGGCATATTAAGCCCTTGAGATGTGAAGGACCGCAAGATTATCATATATATGAGCTTTTAAGAAACTGCCGGTTTAATTTATTTTCAAATGAACAAACTTTACAGAAGCCCTTTTATTTTCATTAAATTTTCAGCTACTCTGTACTCTTCAATGCTTATTCTTTCAATTTGTGTCATTTTGTGAGTTTATAAACATTTATAAATTAATCTGATTGTCTTCTTCAAAAGACGAAAGCAACAAATGAAAAAAACATTTATTAGTAAAATTACCTTTACAATAAATTAAATTCATAGAAAATTATTTTACCTTCATGTTAGAAGAAACTAATAATCGAATTTAGTATTTATTTTTTGGACAAGCACTCGTTTTATGTCAACATTTCCTATTCTTTTTTTTTATTTACCTTATTTGAAATTTATTTTCTTTCAGCGTTTCTATCTTCTCTATTGTGTTCAGTAGAAAGTCAATCGCGCGCGATTTCTACGAGCACGTTATGATGTTGGAACGTGATAGCAATTTCTATATATCCAAAGAGCTTACAAAATGAATAGAAACACCAATTTTATTATTTTTTATACCTGAATTTATAGTTAATGTTACTACTATTTTCTAGAATTCTTTATTTTTCAGTTTAATGTTAATGATTTTGCTAGGAAATGATTTGAAACAAAAAATATAATCGCATTATTTTTTATCTATATTTCATGTATATGGAAGTGAACATTCTAATCCTGAATATTGATATGCATCTATAAACGATTATTAAATTATATTCTACTTTTTGTGTACATTGACTGTGCTTTATCTGGTAGATATTAACCATAATATAGTAATTGTTTATTTTCTATAATACAGTAGAACCTGTTTTTGTGCGGCAGATAGGGACCGCATAAAAATAACCGCACGAAAAAATATTCAAAAATTTCGTAAATTCTTACTTATAACAAATTCGTCGAAATATTACAGAAGTATTTTTTATGAGGTGAAGAGGAACCGCATAAAAAGTCGCACTTAGAAAATACGCCAATCATTTACGAAATTTATAAGAAAGTATTTCCAGGACAAAATAAATAATTACATTATACACATGGAAACATTTTTAAAACATTTAGTTTCGAATTGTATACATGGAGAAGTTTTCAAAATGCACATACATAATTCACTGTTATTCATAATAATCCAAAGCGCTCATCTTCGTGTGATGAATAAGTTCAAAATCGTTTCGTCACTTGAAAACACAGTTTCAATTCATTTATTTTTTGACACCCTAAAGTAAGAGATAAGTTTTTGCTTGGTTAGTAGCTTGTAAATGTCAAGATAACCAGATATGCTTGATTGAAACTCTTTTTGAAATTTCATACTCCTTTCGAAATTGGTATGTGTTTTAAGAAAATGCTTTCCCAATTGGTTGGAAAGCTGAATCCCTGCATATATTTTATCCGCTCTCAAAGAATTCGGTTATTTTTGTTCGTCTTCATAATCTTACAAATTATTGATAATGCCATAGTCATTTAAAGTTTCGTCTTCAATCAAGCGCGGGCTGGTAACGTGTCGAGAAAAAGCAACTGAACGTGTATTGTTGGGAGACTGTTTATAGCAAATTAAGAGAGCGTCTTGAAGTGTGTATATATGTACATTGCAGTGGCGTAACGTACACCTCCGCAACCCCTGGACTCTAGGGGTTCCAAGGCATGGCTGACGCCTTGTACGTATTAACCTAATTTATAAAATATTAAAGGTAAAACTTGACTTCGCAGGGGATGGGGGGGGCTAATATCCTCTGTTACGCAAATGGTATACTACCAGAAAGCATTACAGAAGCTTTACTACAGAAGCTCATATACTACATAAAAAAAGATCTCACAAAAATAAAACCACACAAAAATAAAATCACATAAAAAAAGGACCGCACAAAAACAGGTTCTACTGTATGTACTAAAGATAAAATATGAATTTACCCATCATACATTAAAACAACGAAAATCAAAATTAAATTTTCTTTAAAAATTAAAATCTACTTTTCTAATGTTATTGAAAAATATTGCTAGTTATTTTATAAATGCTGTTAAATTTGATGTAGGAAAAGTTTCAAAATAATGTAAGCTCTTGCATATATGACGATGTATTATTAGTAAAATTCGCCTTCTTTTTAATATTCAAGTCAATGTTCATTTCTGAAATATTTTGATTCTACGTAGCCTAGACGAAACTAATTTCTCCTCAAACGATAAATACGTGTAACTCCCTTAAATCAACTCAAGAACATGTCAAAAACTTAGGTGTGGTCTGTGTAGTTGTCACTTTTCAATTTTTTTCATAGTTACTCATTTTGTGCAAACAAATATTATAGGTAGGACTATAAATCACAGAAATTACTTTAAAATTTGAATCTGAATTTTGTTTTATTTTGTTCTCTAACCCTTATATGATTTTCTAATATTCTCCTGAAATTTTTCAGAAAACGCACTTTTTTTTAATATTATAAATATACATGTATCTTAAACTTATTCGTTTTGTTATTTGCATTTTAAATTTCGAATAAAAAAGTAAATTTTCAATTATTTTTGATTTTTAATAACTGAAGACAGGACACAAACACTTAGTTCTTTTACGAGATAACTAAGCAGTCTATAAAAACAATATAACTATTTTGCTATAGGAGAGGTACTTGGGAAAATAATTAAAAGTTTTATTTGTTTTCTATTCCTAATCTAAAATGAATTTAGAAGAAAAAGTTAAGATTTTATGATCTATATATATGCTCTGATGTGTCTCATTTGAATTTAAGATCACTTTATGGAAATTTAAAGTTGATATTATTTTCAAAACATTGACTAGATATGTTTAACAATACTCAGTCAAGCTTATTTTTACCAAGCATTTATATTACTTATTGCAAAAGCTAATATTTTAGAAATGAGCATAAAATATGCATAATGTATTCAATGTTCTAAAAACAAATAATTTTCCTCTAAATGCATATAACTGCAGAATTGTTGAAAAATGGAATTGAACCAAATTGAGATTGTCGAAGAAATACCATTATGCATAATTCATATTCAATTTGCTTTTTTTTTAAAGAAAAAGATCTCGTGGCCTTATAAAGACTTTTAAAAATCCATTGGGAAAGCAAATTTAATATTTATTACCGAGAAAAAAAAGGTTTCTTAAAAGCTAGTTTTTATTTCAGTAAAAACAGATCTTGGAGTATTTTTTTAACTTAAAAAAAAGATATCAATCATAATTTATTCATTGAATTTCTGGTTTCTTTCGCATCTCTGTTTAGATCTGCTACTCGGATCTGAAAGTGGAGATAGTTTGGTGTCCTCTTGCAGTCAGAATTCAAATCGAAATGGTGTTGGCCGAGTTGACTCTACGCCAAGTCCGGATACGAGTTCCATGTCAAGCTCACTTTTTGTTGACGTCCAAGAAAAGGTACTTATTATTGTTTGTAACCACTTATTGATTGAAAAATATTTATTGTATTGTAATTAGAGGCTTCGTGAAAGTTAATGCTTTTCATTGTGATGTTCTGTAATCTAGATTAGTTGGAAAATTATATGTAGAACATTATATACTGGAAGTGTAATAATTCTTTTTAATAAGTTAAGCAGTTACATGTAATTAATTAAATAAGTCGTTGCTTAAGCATTTTAAGGGGACGGTGGACCATTATATATAAAACTAATTTCTTAAATTGTTAGCTTAATTAGCTGAAAATGGAATCAATACCGTAAATGATTGTTATATTTCACAATTTAAATGTATTTTTTCAAAAAAGCTATTATCAACTGATATTCTTTAAAAATCAAACTTTTTAAAAGTATTTTTAAAAATGCTCCTTTCGCATTAGTTTTTAATATATGTACATAATTTTTGTTTTATATATTTATGAACTAAAACAAAATATATCTGTGCATGGATTTTAAATTCAGAATAAAATTTGATGAAAAAAATTTTTTTCTATACTATATGAAATATTTCGCCAATTATCCCACATTCAAGGTATTCAGAACAGCACAATATATGATCCTTTAAATATTTTAGAAAACTAATGCACAAATTTGTGAATTGTATCCTCTTTTATAAGCTTTGAAAATTTCAAAGAGATATTACGTAATTTAAAACGCAAGGAGCATTTTACGTAACAATGAAAAGGGAAAATTTGAAGAGCTAAGAAAAGTGCATTTTAAACATTTATTTGATTAAAGTAAAAAAATAATTCAGTAATTATTAATCAAAATGATAAAAGTCTATGACAGAATTATTCTATGAAATATAAGGAATATATAGTATTAGTACAAAAAATCAAAATCGCAATTTTGACCGAAATCTGACATTGTGAAGGTCCACCCTCCCCTTAACAGCACAAATATTGATTTACATCGCTCATATTTATTACAAAAATTTAATTTTTTAAGTTCATTAAGGAGTTTAATTAATTGTTTTTTAAAAAATGTGTTAATGAGCCTAAAACATTTAAGGTATCCGACTACGTTCGGAACCGTGATTTTAAAAAAGCGCATAAATGGATAGTTGTCATAATATTTAGTGTCACTTAGATTAGAATACACGTATAAAATTGTTTTAAGGACATTTTGACAAAAAAAATTGTTTAAATACAATATTTTGGCAAAAAATTAACTTAGAATAATCATTTTTCCAATCCAATCATTTTTCCATTTTTCCAATTTTGTGTAAAATATGGATAAACTCACTTCTAAGTTATATATTTCAAAAATTCTAGTTGGGCCTCTGTACAGAGGTCTGAGCTATATACAGGCGAAATATTATTATAATAGCAGCATTTTTCACAAAAGGAGAATATTTGGAAATAAAATTACTCTAAGTTAATTTTTTGCCGAAATATTGTATTTAATATTTTTTTTTGTCAATCTCCTTAAAACAATTTTATATATGTATTCTAATCTAAGTGACACTAAATATCATGAAAATTATCCATTTATGCGCTTTTTTAAAATCACGGTTCCGAACGTAGTCGGATACCTTAAGTTTCATATTTCTCAGAGCGGATAAAATTGATGTATTTGTTAATAACTCAAACTAAATTGTAGTCTTAGTTGATTAATTAATTAGCTAGCTTCGAAAAAGATTCTCCATTCCTATACTTAATTTTCCCTTAACAATTAGATAGGAAATTGTCTTCCACTTTTATATTTCAAATTTCTCTTGAATCCGATCATTAGTTGTCGAGATATTCTGCACAAAAGTATTTTAAGGATTGATTATTAAAATTCTCAACTTCGCAAAGGACTGAAGATATTTCATATTTTTTAATTGAGAGTATAATTACGATTCATAAGTAAGAAAATTACTCATTATTTCTCCACAAAACCTCTCTCTATATATATATAATATTACAATACATCTTTTTGAAATTGTATTTAATCATTCATATTTCTCATGCTTTTACATTTTCCAATTTTTTTTTCCAATTTTTTTTATGCTTCTAGAATTGAAAAAATGCCATTTAGTGTAAAAGGTTTCGAAAAGTCTGAGGAGAACTGTTTTTATCGTTAAAAAAGTTTGACATTTATTTAATGTCGGGGGCCCTTTTAAAATTTCCATAACTTTTCAAAAAATTGAAAGTAAAGTCTTATGAAATCTGAAATTTAAAATAATTATAAGATAAGAAAGCGATACGCCAAAAAAGATCACATTCATAACAGGGGAAAAAATTGCTTTGGAAGTTAGTCAAATTAATATTAATTCAGTATCCTTTTAGCCATTAATCTTGATAACAAATTGTACAACTGCGATAAGAATTTCAGAAGTTAAAGGTGCATAATTTTATTTTATTTTACCATCGTACATTGCATACTTAATATTTCCGGGGAAATGTTTGAAGAATTTCCTCTAAATTTCAGGAAGGACTTTTTTCTTATTTGCAGTTTTTAAAACATAATTACCGCACGCTTCATTATTGTACTGATTCTCTTGGTAAAACTTAATGTTGCATTTAAATATGTTAGAAAATTATTATTTTTAAATATGATGCAAATATATAATCACATACACGAATTTATTACACAACCGCAAACAATTTTAAATTTCAGGAAATATAATAAGTATCGTAAATAGTTTACTTCACAACAATCAACATTTAAAACAATCCTTTGTATTTTAAATATAAAATTAAATACTTAACCATGAATAAATAACAAAATAAAAAAGGAAAGATACTTTTAAAAAACAGAATCAACATTCATTGGTAGTCTTATCAACTTCTCGAATGCCTTCGAGAAATTTCCAAAATTACATCTATGACTCAAACTAAATTCAGTGGCACAACAGCCCATTGTGGGCCAAGGCTCATTGTGCCTATCTTGGTTATCATGACCTTGAGCGCTGAGATGCATGAGCATATGTTCCAGTCAGGTGGTCAGTCTGACACAAATCCGCTTGTGTTTAGTTCCCAAGCAAGCTTGGTACTCATTTATCGACCCACTGAATGGATGAAAGGCTAAGATGACTTTGCCCAACCTGGAGTTTGAACCTCGGAAGCACGATACGCTATCGCTCAGCTATTGGACGATCACTATGACCCTCAAGCATTACTACTCAATACTGAGACAGTTTGTAATAAAAAAATTCATTACATAGACAATTTTATAAAAATATTTCGCTTAATGCAATGTCATTTCAAGATCGTGGAAGCCAAGTGGTTATGGTCAAGAGTTAGCGGCTGACGTGTCATGAATTCGAACCCTTGGGACGCTGACGATCTACTGTGTAGAGAGGGAGATGCACGTTAGATCTGCCGAGGCTCAAAGTCGTTCCTTGGCGTGGTGTGGTAGTTTGAAGAGGGGGTGCCCGATCAGGTGTCATCCTCGTCACTTGACTGAGGTTCAAAATTACGAGGACCGTCACCAATAGCCCTCGTGTTGCTTTATAGTCCAACGTTAATTAACACTCACTAACTCGCGCAATGTCATTCCTTGACTTTATAGAATTCAGAGTTTTCGATTAACATAATTACATGAATTCAAATGGAGCTTATATTACAAAGAAAGGAAAGATATTCACAAGTATATGTGAAATTTATGCAATAAATATTATTTATATATAAATATATTCAAAGATTATGCAATAAATATTATTTATGTACAAATATATTCAAAGATTGTGCGATAAATACGATTTATATATTTGTTTGATGAACTTTAAACTAAAGAACATAATTTTAAGTATGTTATTCTATTGAGAACGATTACTAACAATCTTAGTAAAAAGAAAGAGGATAGGAATTTTCTTAAGAAATTTAAAGAACCATATTTCAACTATTTTTACAATAATAAATATAAACCTTTTTAACTATAACAAATATAAACCAAATTGAGTTTTGTTAATCTGAAACGTTCGGCTCTTCACTTTTGATTCGGGAATTATTAACACATATTATTTTTATGGCTATCTTTTTTTAAATGTTTTAAAAGTTTAAAAGTTATTTTTTTTATTTTTTATTTTTAGTTTTCCGGTACCGATGAACAAGGAACTTCGAATGAAACGAATTCTTTATCAGAATTCTCCCCACCTCCAGGTAATTTATTCATTTTAATAGAATACGAGTTAATTTTAGAACTTCAATTCTTTAAAAAAAACATTCATTGTTTTTTAATATATTTAAGATTTTAAGTTTATTGCAAAAAGTTTTAAAAATAAATCAAGGAATAAAAATTGAAAGGGCCAAAAAAAAAAATGTTCTGATGAAAATTCTAAGGCCATTTTTTTCTGAGGTAAAATATTAAGGAAATGAAACTTTTGCGTTAACTCACATAGCGATGTTTTATAGCCATACAATAAAGAAGGGTGTGTCAGTAACACACACTCAAATCTATTGATTTTATCTTGGATGACGAATGTGCTTATATCGAAACTATAACTGTTGAGCAAAGGCATAAGTAAGATTAAAGTAAAACACAAATATTTTACCACAACACTATAAAAATAATTCTTAAGAGAAGAGCTTATATATTTTGACATTGTTCTTGATTCATTTCATATACATAATATAAATATCACTACATAAATTACATTGAGTTTGTTACATTTGAGAATGTAATAGAAGCTGTAATAAAAATTGTGTATTTTAATATTTGTAATTTCGATCAAATCTAACAGACCTAGAGCAAATCTAGCTCACGTATAAATAGTACATATTAGAGTTATATACAGACGTTAAGGAAAGCTCTGTTAATCTCAAGAAGGGTTTTTATTATTGTGCAAGTTTTCCAGTATTTTGCGATTTACAAAATTTTATTTTTTGAGCAGTGACTTTATAAAATCTATCAGCTGTTATTTATCAAGATCATAAAAAAAATATTTTTAAAACGAATTTTATTAAAAAATATCGTTTCACACAATCCTTTCATGAATATATAATTTTTTAAAGAAAAATTGTGAATATATTATAATATAGATAAATTTCAATCTAGGAAAACTTCTGAAACAATACAGATAAAGAAATTTTTGCTGTTTAAATGGATATTTCAAACTTCTTTTCAGCTAGAAGTCAAAATAAAGTATCCAGTTTTTTTCAACATTTTTGAATATCAAAACTTAAATTCATTTATACTTTCAAGATTGTTGAAGATTTGAAGCTCATTTTTATTGCTGAATAATAATCAAACTAAGCTCAAATTTTACTTATTATTTATTACCTGACAATATGTTAGGTTATGCTGGCTGGGTTGCATGGTTGGATTATCGCTGGCCTTCTGCACCCAAGGTTGTGGGTTCGACCCCGGCCCAAATCGGGGGATTTTCATGATGCAGAAAATCGACAGAGGCCATGTCGTATGATTATACGGCATGTTAAAGATCCCTAGTGTCTGTTTGGCTTGGATGCTCTCAGCAGAATTAAATCCTAGTGCAGGTTCGCATTGTCAGAGCTCAGGTGCATTCTCTCTACGGATGAAACTGGGTGTCAAAATTACCTGTGGCGTTTGGTATCCGCCTATATGGTGCCACACTAAAACGAGATACCAGTTTCCGGGGAATGTACTAGGTCTGCAATGGTAAAACACCAATCCGCAGCCCAATAGAAGTTTTTTTTAAAAAATGGCTTATTTGATTTTATCGTACCAAAAGTAAATATATTACCCGAATGCAAAACATAAGATTTAAATAAGTATTATTATTTTGCCTTAAAAATTTGTTTTTAACTCACCGGAAAGCTGTCCGTAAATCTCACATTTTAAACTAACTAAATTTGTTGGAATTTCTGAATTTTTGCAATCTTCTTTGTCTTTATTTTGACATTTTAGTAAAAGTTTTGAAAAATAATTGGTTCTTTTGACATGATTTTAAAAATGTTCCTTTGTCAGCTTTCCTCTAGAAAAAGCGAATAATCATAATGGGTTTTCAAAAGCATAAGACAAAAAACAAATGAACCATATGAATTTTTTGTTTTAATGCAGAATGGATTAATTTTCTTTAAATAAATGCCTT
>BMAV01001377.1:269723-296192 GCA_019973955.1 Trichonephila inaurata madagascariensis | reverse complement strand
TATCGAAATTTTCTTTTTGTAATTATATAAAGGACATTTACAATTATATTAATGTTAGTAACACCAAATATGGACAAAGTACATGATGCCATATAGAATAAATTACTTAAAAATTGCAGGAAAAATTACATGAAAACATTAATACAACAAGGGGATTTTTGTTTTTTGTTATTCTAGTCGAACAAATTATTCCAGTACTGGAGACAGTTTTCTGCACTCCTGAGGAAGAAAAAACTCTTCAGAGCTTACCACCACCGGAACTCGAAGAGTTTGACAAAATAGAGGAGGATGACGAGGATGATTTCGAGGATTGCAACTTCCACGATACTCTGGAGGACGCTTCGGATTCTTCGGAGCAATCCCCCATCAAAGAATACTCTCCGGAAAGAAGAAGAAACGGTACTCGATCCTGTCCAGGAACCCCGGATACTCACCACTCCATG
Organism: Trichonephila inaurata madagascariensis; assembly: GCA_019973955.1. Lineage (NCBI taxonomy): Eukaryota > Metazoa > Arthropoda > Arachnida > Araneae > Nephilidae > Trichonephila > Trichonephila inaurata. Next base: position 295,749 of record BMAV01001377.1, on the reverse strand, counting down.
GAGTCGAACATGTTCTGTCAGTACAGAGAGAGGAAAGGTTCATTAGGCAACATGTGCCGCAGTCCCCTGCCAACAATAGGAAGTGTGCCAAGGTTAGATCTGAGGTAAGGATCGAAGACGTAGTTGCAACTTATTTAGATAGTCCATACATATTAAATAATTAAAAAACAATAATAACATTTTTATAAATTAAGGTTGAATTCTAGTGTTATGCTAGAAATTTTAATAGCTTGAAAACGAAATGTAGGGGAAGTTAATTTTTATTTATGCTTAATCAACGAAGTCCTATAATTTTTTGCCTACTGTTACAAGAATCTTGCAAAATTCTTTCTAGAATCGCAAATACAGTACTATTTCTATAAGATTCGTTTATATTTTAAGGTCCTGATACGAATATAGAGTATAACCCGTTTAAATAAAAAAAATTCAGTAGCAAACTATCATCTGTTTGCTCATTTATGAAAACGTTCAAACGGTGAGATTTTAAGTTATCTGAGATATATATATATTTCTCATTTCAAATATAAGCCAAGCTTTAGGTTTAAAAACTTGCATATTGATCTTTCAATCTCTTATCTATGTGGCCGTGGTAGCCTAGTGATCAAGGTAACGGACTGGTGGATAACATGTCATGAGTTCGTGCCTAATACAGCTGGACTCATCGTGCAGAGGAAGCCTTTTCAAGTTAAATATGCAGAGGCTCAAATGTCCTCTCGTTGTTGTAGTGTGAAAGTTAGGAGAGGAGGGTGCCTGGTTCAGATGTCGTCTTCGTCACTTGACCATGGTTCAAAATTAAGAGGTCTGTCGCCAAAAGCCCTCGTGTAGCTGAATAGTGCAACGTTAATATTCATTCACTCACTCATTGAATCTCTCTCTCTATATATATACAATATATATACAATATATATATATATATATATATTGGAATATTAAATTACTATATATCCTATAGTAATTTAATATTCCAATTCTATTTTATTGCTGTTATATTCACCCAAGTGGATTTTGGGCCTTTGCCTTGGCTTATCTCATGTGCTATTATGTCGAAAATTGCCGCTGTAGGGGAGGGTTGAGATTTCACAAAACACTGTTTAACCCTGTTTCATTGTCCTAAGCCAGTGACATCTCGGGAAATCATAATAGTTTTTTCCAATCTAGCTATATTTATCTTTTTTGGTTTGTAATGGTTCCATGTTCTTGGTTCTTTCGGTTTGATCTGAAGATGTTTTAGGATTTATTAGTCTTCTTTGTAATTTATTTACTGCTATATATATATACTATGCCCAGTTATCTAACTTTAGAGAACTACGGTGCTTTTCCTCTTTCACATGAGCAATTTATTTCACTAAAACAAAGCAGATACAAATTTTGAGAAACTGTTTGAAAATAAGAATCCATTTTGCATATTTAAATGTGTATGCTCTTTACTGTACTAAATTCCTTCTAGGCTGTTTACTTTGAGAAAAAAAAGAGTATTACTTAGTTTAACTAAAAGCATTTTAAGAATTTGATTAGATAAAACAATTTTGGATGAAATTATCAATTACTTTTTAAATCTGAGGCTACCCTCTCATTCGTCATTTTTTCTCCAAGATAAATTTGTACAGTACAATTCAACTTTAAGAACTTTTCGACTTAAACTGAAGTGACTTTTAAACTCATTTATATTCTAAACCGTTGCTTAGTCATTATATCACTAACATTCTTTCTTGTTATGTATCCATATTAATTTTCAAACTTTCAGTTCTACCAATGTTCTTATCACATAGTTATAAGTAAATGTATCCAATTACACACGAAGTGTAAACTACATTGGGGAATTTCCGAACTTACTTAGCATCTCATGTAACAACTATACTTTGATAATTTAAGCGCGTTCAGGTAAAATCAAATGAATGCCAGGATTAACGTGAATACATATTTATAATATTTATATGAATTATACAATTAATTTCTACGTTCTTTTTCCACAATAAGATTTATAAGAGATCATTTTTTTATGCATAATACATTAGAAATCAAAAACACCTCGAGATGCATGTTATTTAATTATTAATATTTTTACGCCAATTTTAATACATATGTATCTTGAAACTTAAATGATTAAGATGTACCGCTGAAAGTAATTCTTTACATTTTTAAACACAAATTTAAAAAGTTTCATACTTGGGAAAATCGGAGGAAATATGATATATTTTAAATTTGTAATCTGTTTCATTTTACTATTTTTAAGGATTAGATATTTTAAATTTTGTTTTTAAAAGGCAAGCTTCATAAATTATAGGCATAAGTTAATGAAATTGTAAAGTTTTCATGTGTTCTTGAAAAGTTGAATTCTTATAATTAAATTGTTTATGTGTTACATATATATCCTGGATTCCTTCCGATATTTTAAACGCAATCGTAGCCGAAAGTCATGCAAGAAGGCATTTTTATTACATTTATCAATTGACAATTCTTTAGAGAAGGTTCTTTAGAAAAGAAGGCATTCACAAAACATACAGGCAGCAGCAATGGCACGAAAACGTGTCAGTGAAGATTATAAAGACAAAAGCGTTCTCTTCAATGCAAGAGCCCTTCAGCTTATTTTTCAAAGAAATTTTGAAAATGTTCTACAATCACTATTTCTTTTTCGCTATTAAATTAAATTCATTGGTCGATGCAATATTGCATCGGATCATTTGACAAAATTTGACAACATGACACTTCTTTAAGTACTAAGGGTGCATTTAAATTTCTTTCCCCGTTAAACAGGTAAATCAAAAGAATTAAGTATCACGCGATATCTTGGAAAGAGAGTTAAGAACCATAATGAATAAAAGAAAATCCCTCAAAAGAAAAATGTAATAGGAAATCCTTCTATATATACCGTACTGTTTTGAAGACTAAAATTTCAAGGATATCCCCCTCCTCTCCCTCTTATATCGATCAATAAAGGTAGTGAATTCCATTTTTTAATTTAATGTGCAATAAAGTATTTTTTCAAAGTTATTTAATTAATTTTAATCATTAATCATACTGAGAAAAAACACTAAGTTTATTAGAAAGTCCAATTAAGTAAAACAAATCCACACCATTAGGAGTGAAAATTTAGCTTCCTTAAAAGAAAAGCACGTTGTAGGTATCGTGTACAATTTTTCAAGTTTATTCTATTTTTAAGGGATTGATAAAATAATTTTTAAATTATAAATTTATCTTTAATCTTTTGCTGCGATTTTTAATTACGTTTAAAAATCAGCTTCCATGGAAGGTAATGCCATGAAAACAATTTTTTTCGCTATGTGTTGCTTTGAATCTTTTTTTCAATCTTAAGTTATTTTTATCAATTAAACTTTACAATTACAATTACAAGAGTTATCTGTTCTTGCAGGGAATTTTTTTTTAAAATAAGCATACTCACACATGACTTAAAGGTTTTTAACTTTAGAAATTTTTACAACAAATTGGTCGAGTCACAGGTTCGAGTCCTGATGCCACTGAAGACCCACTATACAGAAGGGTTGATGCTTATTAAATCTATAGTGGCTCAGCTCTCACGTTGGCATTGTGTGTAAGTTATGTGAGTGGGGGGATAGCTCTGGTGTCATCTTCGTAGCTTGATTGTGGCTCAAAATTACAAGGTTCGTCGCAAATAGCCCTCGAGTTGATATAAATGCGACTCAGTCACTCTCCATCGAATTGGAAAACATCTTTATTTTCAATTTAACCCTTTATCTACCGCATTATGATTTACTACATTTTTTTTCATGCAATATTTTTTTTTTTTTAATCACTACATTGAAAATTAAGGGATATACTTAAGCAAAATACTCAAGTTTGGGAAATTTAATCCGTTAGAGCTAATTAATTAATTCAAGATATTCAACTGTAAAACTAATTACTTACACTGTTCACTTAAAATAAAGAGTCAAATCATTTTCTAAGGTCTTCATTAACATACAAAAAAAATTAAACACTTAACTTTTGACATGAACTACTTTTTCGGAACAAAAATGGCAATCTTAGCAATCCGCTGAAAACACCATTTCTCTTTTAAAACTATTGGCCTTCTCCTCTAAAACACTCATCATAGAACCCGTGCTGCCGTATATCTTGAAAGAGTAGATTTAAAAGAATATTCCTGCCAAGTATCGTCAGAGTATTCGTAAAAAGGATTATTCTATGTAATTTTAAAGTGAGTGGTACTTGTAAGTACCGTCGGTAGATAAAGGGTTAAGACACTGCAATGTTAAAACTTCTTTCACTTTCATAATATACCTAGGAATATAATTTAGAATGAATAATAGACAAAACTCATAGAATAATGTATTTTTTAAAACTTTATACTACATTGTTCGACTGCATATCATTTATTTTATTGATTTCAGCTTCCTTTTTCTGCCAAATTCTAAAAATATAAATGGAGTTCAGTTTCTCAGAGACAAATCAATTTCCCAGAAGACACTTACTATACCATCAAAGTGAGAAATAAATATGAGAAATCGGTTTTGTTTACATCTTTCAATGAATCACAACAAATGTTTAAACTTTTGATATCAGAGCTTCGAATATTTTTCCTTCTGATATCGATAGCTGTTTGACGTTTTATTCGGTTTATATGGGGTTATGGATGATTCTGAAATCTCTTAATGTGTTCTCAAGAATATGCGTAATATTGTTTTTTCAGACAGTGAACCGTGGCCGCGGTACACTAGGGGTTATGATCAGGGAGTGATAATCATGCATTAAACCATTTAGTAACACAAATAAGATTCAACATCATATCAAAACTATACAGTTCATGAGTTAAATAGTTAAACTTAAAAATAAAAAGGAAATACAATATGCTAAAAAATTTATTCATCTTCATATATTGTAATTAAGAGCGTTTGAAATTTCTTTTTTGAAGATGATCCTTTATTTCTCAATTGGAATTGATATGGCTAAAATGTATTTCAGTTTTTTCAGTCTGCATTGCATTCATTTACATATGTTGACAATAAATATTTTTTTAAAAAACGTACCCTTAAAAACCTTTTTTTTTTACTGTTCATTGTCATTGAATATATTTTCTAAGGCATAAGCACATGTTAACACTTCTCACAAGAAAAACTGATTGACCATGAATGAAGTATAAGCAAAAAAGGACTATAGATGCACATTTGACCTTTTACACTATAGTATAGGCGGCACTATAGAAAATTTTCATTTATTACATCGCGTTGCAGTGGAATGTTGTAGGGGAGATTTACCTGTATTAAAAATTGCTATAAATTTCAAATGTGTAAGCAATCTATTTTTGTTAGATAAAACTAAATTAATATGATTTTTTTTTAAATTTAAATTCTAGTCGTTTCGAATGATAATACTCAGACTGTGGAAATTATTCGTTGTACTAATAATCCACATTCATCAAAATCGGTAATATAATAAACCTTTAGCTAATTGCAATAAACCGCTACAGTAACAAATTTTATCGGTATTAAATTTCTGAATCAAACACGTTAACATGTCTTAAATTTTTATTAAAATTATGTAAAAATACTAGTGAAGAATTGAGTAATCTCTGGTGAATATAACTCTTAGAACTTTGTTTAAAATGTGATGCTAATAGTGCATAAAATATTTTTAGACATGCTTTTAATTTTTCAATCATATGAGTTCAATAAAAAGTTGTCGAAATCGAAAAATATATTGCATTTTTTTAATATTTATTCTGTTATATTTAACTTAGGGGAACAAATCAGATTCCTATCAGAATTTTTATATTGAAAAATAATGCGTGATGAATTACAGTTTTTGAATGGACTGTTATTTAGTGATCAAAATCTTATATCTTTACAAATATATAATAGATTGTTAACACAATATTGCAGCAAGCATGATAAATGGAGATAGCTGAAAAGAAAAAAATTCCTGATAAAAAAAAAAGAATAACACCCAATTGCTTTTGGGTTTAAATGAATCTCTATATATATTTTAAGAGAAGTATTAACTTTGTAGTAAAGAATAATAAATACTGTAGAATGAATATATCATTCTTCTTTAGTATTCAAAATACTGGGGAACATGTCACCATTATAATAGTTTCTGAATCATATTTCCTGTGAAATAGTTAAAGCTAACGCCTTTTTAGGAATATAAAGAAAGATGAATATAACAAAAATAATTTTAAAATGCGTAGCTTGTCAATGGTAACCATTATTAAAATTAAAAATTTTCGAAGAAATACAAATAAAACTTTTTTGAATTTCAAATTCATTAATCCATAAAATTATTCCAAATTATTAACCTTGCTATTGAAAAAAAAACCATTTACTTGCACCATGTAACAAACTGTACTTAATAAAACGTTTTTAAAATCAATAGGAAGGAGCGAGTACTTTTTGATATTTTAATATAAGGATATCATTATATTAATAAACATAACAGCAAAAAAGAAATATTCATTTTTGGAATTAACGTCAAACGGTTGCATAGTGATAATAAGATGGCTAAATCTTTAAATAAAATGTTACATAAATTTTTTTAAAAAAATAAACTTTTTCCTTTTTTTTAAAAAATTTAGAATTATAAAAATGTTTCAAAATATTAGCTAAAAAAATTTCACGAATGTTTTTTTTGAAACTTTTGTTTATTTAGATTATTTATATCAAAAAGTATTCTATCTTCTATCAGATTCTATCTAATTCTATCTTTTGTGAGAAATTTCTTAAAATATTTTCCCATACAACTTGAATTTATATTGTCACGTGGTTGATTGTCTTTAAAATGCAGGAAAAGTCCACGCATCTAGCAGACACGTTCTTTCGGAGTAAATAGTTAATCTGAAGTTGTTCAGTAATTACAGAAGATTATTTTCAAACAGTAAAGAATTCATACGCACATATATAAATTCATGGTAGCACAAATTAAAAATCACACAAATATTGAACACAGCAGTAAACACAGTAATCACAATTACGTATAGAACAAATAAAATGCACAGTCGTTGTTAAATGTTGTTTCTCTGCATAGTAACTGTAAAAGCGGGGAAGAATCTTCAAAGAACTTCAAAATTTTCTTGTAATCATCATCCTAATGCAGTGGTTCTGAACCACTGTGCCGTGGTACTTTTGTGTGCCTCCAAATTCTTGTTCAGCCAACTTTTTTTAAAATTCTTAGTTTGACTTATTATTTCCCAAATTTAGATATAAGAAAATTTGATTGGATTTATAATCCATTTGTGATAACAGATATATTTGTATATGAATTAAGGTATCCGTCTACGTTTGGAACCATGATTTTAAAAAAGCACATAAATATATAATTTTCATGATGTTTAGTGTCATTTAGATGAGAATACATGTATAAAATTGTTTTAAGGACATTATGACAAAAAAAATTATTTAAATACAATATTTTGGCAAAAAATTAACTTAGAATAACCTTTTTTCCAAATATTCTCCTTTTGTAAAAAATGCTTCTATTGTATTAATATTTTGCCTGTATATAGCTCAGACCTCTGTTGAGACGCTCAACTATGATTTTTGAAAAATTCAAATTATTTTCAGAGTTACAACCATTTGAAATAATTATCGGCATATTTTCTTAAAATTTCTCCCTTCTGTTGTCGTAAAACATGGATAAACCGACTTACAAGTTATGCGTTTCAAAAATTCTAGTTGAGCCTCTGTACAAAGATCTGAGCTATATACAGGCAAAATATTAATACAATAGAAGCTTTTTTTACAAAAGGAGAACATTTGGGAAAAAGGTTATTCTAAGTTAATTTTTTGTCAAAATATTGTACTTAAATAATTTTTTATTGTAATACTATTCTTAACCCAATTTTATATACATTGTCTAATCTAAGTTATGCTAAATATCATAAATATTATCCATTTACACGCTTTTGCACAATCACGGTTCCGAACGTAGTCGGATACCTTAAATTCGAAAGAAGAGGAAGAGCTAATTTCGCTCTGTAATAATTGAGATTTAATTTCAAAATATACGGAAGAGTCAATTAATTAATTTTGAATTAAAATTAGAGGTGATTATGAGACATAAGAGCCAAAAAGACTTTAAAAATATTGTTACGATTTTCTACGTCTTATGTGTGAATTCGTATTTTCAGCACATTAACAAATATATATATATATAATATATAAAACGAGACATTTAAATGTACATGACGAAATGAGACATGCATTATCATTTTTATGACCAAATATAAGCAAAATTATCAAAAATCCTTAAGCTCGAATTTCGCATTAAATGCGTTCTTATAATTAATTTGTTAATAACTTACTCAATAAAAGTTTACTTTTTCATACTTATCATTTTTTTTAATATTGAAAATTATCATAATTTATTTTACTTAGTGTATTACAGATAAGTAAAATTCTTTAAAATTTATTTCATTGTTAGGGTGCTGCTAAATTTTAAATTGTTAAAAGTGTACCGCAACAGTGAAAAGGTTGAGAATCACTGTCCTAGAGTCTACGGGTTTTTCTAAAGGCATCTATTTGTATCGCCAAATTTGGTAACTTGGCAAGCAAATTTGTCACTAAGGTCACTTTTATACACTTATCGTTATCGAATAAGCCTACAAATAATCTTTGAGGCCGTAATACCGTTTCAACAAAGTAGTGAACAGTCCAGACTTATGGTTATAGAATTTTAAAAGCACACGCCTAGAAATCTCCCCCAAACCCCACCATATATTTTTCTTCGAATTGCATTCATAATTCGCATGATTTGTTTAGTTTTTATTCGCTCTAAATGCCATATTGCGTGTTGAACATGCACATAGAATTTCCGCTCTGGAGTAAACTAATGTCCCTACCTAAATCAAAATTTCTTAATAGTTGAATTCACAGAAATATGAGATAAATCACAATATCCGTAGCATCAATGAAATAAAACATATCAAATATTACAAAGGATCTTTTTTTTCGAAAATACTTTTTTAACTAGCGAATGATACACAAGGCCATTAAATTTGAAAATTGTGGTTCTACATAATATTTTTTGCCTTTATTTTTCTGTTTTGCGTTTTGCTTAGGTTTTTGTTTTAAAACAAGATATTGGTTTTCTTTTTCAAATATCTTGAAATTTAACGTACCTTTTTTGGAATAGAGAAATATTGTCATAATTAAATTAAAAATTATTAGATTAGATTAAATTAAAGATTATTATTATTAGATTAAATTAAATTTTAATTAAATTTCAGTTTCTTAAAGAATGTAAAAGCTATGTAGAATTACTGAAATTTGCGAATATTTCCTTGTCTTACAATGATACACTTTACTAGATTTAAACATTTGTTAACCTTATAATTTAGAATGCTTTGAAAACATGACTTGCATGACGAAATATACGATGTAATTAATTTCCGAATTTTGTCGTTTTAAAAGCGATAGATTCTCTACCATTTGGTCTGTAATTTGAGCAGCATTCTTAAAAAACGTAAGCAAAATGGTCAATAATAAACAAGGAAATGCCAAAATTTCTTATAATTTCGTTACAAAGTCTCTAACTTGGTTGACATATTTGTGAAAAATATTTAAAATTATCCTTATAATTACGAGGTATTGTATTCAAGTTTAGCATTTTAAATTATTATTCGGGTTTCTCATCTTTTTTATCACAATTTTTTCGTATTGATGCATATTTTTATTAACTCGATAGTCTTACAAAAATTCGAAGTAAAATATTTTTATGTAATGCTAGATGCATCATCACAGAATATCTGAGCGTTTTCTCTTAGGCGTCATAAAAAAAAAACGTTTCTAAAGTAACTTTTTAAATAAATACCTTGCAGAGTAACTCATAATTCATTACATGGTATATATTAAGATAATAAAGAATTAATTAAACAACAAACATTTTAATTGTCGCAAAAATGATTAGTTTTTATTTAATAAATCATCTGGATTTATACCCAAATTTTGCTTATCAATAATGCATTTTTTCTATTAATCTTTCCACTTTTATTCGAAACATATTATTATTCGATATTTATAAGAAGTAACGTAACAGTTTTTTTTAATTATAATAGATAAAGCATCTAACTTTGCAATAATTTGATTTTTTTAAAAATTTATTCAGATTATTTATTATTGAAAAGGAAATGAATTAATATCAATGAAAACTAATCAGTTTTAGCCTTTTTTTTTGCTTAGAACAAATTTATTATGTTATTAAATACTCTTTCAGAAATCAAGCGAATAAATAACGGGAACCAATAATAAAGCAATTCTTCATAGTAATTAATCCATTATTTCTTAAGATAAACACCATTTTGTTATAAATTATTTTCGAAAAGATCTAATGGTATTCTAACTGGCAATTTAAGAATTAAAAACTATGATATGTAACACGGTTATTTTAAATCTCATCAAAGAAGTGAGTGTAAGGTAATAGGAGTTGGTGTATTCTAAGAATTCAAAAACTTTTAATTATAGCATCATGTGGTTATAAAGAATAAGTAACCAATTTAAAAGTGTCACCTTTATCATTTCAACTGGGCTAAAAAATTAAGTCATTTTGGCTGTGTCTTAAGCAGAAGTTTGTAAACGCAGAAAATATACAACTGGAGATGTTAATTGATAAAACTTCAGAATGTGTTTCTTAAACTTTTCATTAGTTTTTGTATGAAATATTTATAATTTTATAAGAAAAATGCTTTTATTATCTTTTAAAAATCTTACATTTTTGTATTTATTGCATTATATTTTAGAGCTGTAGAAATACTCAGTAAAGAAGCATGTTGTCCTCCATATTCTAAAATGAAGCATAATAAGCATGTGAATTGAAACCTCTTTATTTAAAAAAAATTACTACAGCACAATTATTTTTCTTAGTGTCATGCATTTGTTCTCCAAATTTAAATTCAATTTTTGTGTATTTTTAAGAGCAATAAAATATTGCGGTACGCTTAATGTCTTTGGAATCAATCGTTATCGAAATTGTTTTTCTTTTTATTTGCAAATTCTTAACTTTTACCCCGTCATATTGTATAGAGCCTCAAATTCAGTTACATAATTTTAAAAAAAAACCGAATTATTTTACTCAAACTTAAAAATTAACAGTATTACAAAATGATTATTAATTTAAAATTTAAATATGAAATTCAATTTTCATGATATATAATAAATTTCTAAATGTGCTGAAGTTTTACAAAACACAACAGTTAATTTAAAAAATGAATAATAGGTTTATAAATTAAAGAGCCCTTTTTGTGAATCTTTTTGGAGCATTTAACTACTTTTTATGTATTCTTTTCTACGTGAAACAAGATGCAAACTTATAAAAACTGAAAACTAAAAGGATTTTTTTGAATTTCAATCAAAATGTTCATGTTTTTAACATATAATAGTTTTAATAAGAAATATTTTCACTACATCAACTTGTAAAAATTTCAAAAATCACTTATCTGAAAAAAATGAAAAATTATGCATATAAATATTTGAGCATGTTTATATTTTACTATTCCTTAAATTAAAAAAAAAATCTTAATTTTATTCCAAGTTTTTAGCACATTATTGTATGATAAGGTAAATGAAGTAGCAAGAATTAATAAAACTTAATTTTGTAATTTAGAAAAACTTTTTTAAACCTGATTTTCTTTTTGGGAACATTTTCATTAACTCATACATTTTCAAATATATGAGGTTAAAAACGTAATAATGTACCTATAAATAATGCATTGAAATATTCAAAATCAGTTATTTTAGATTTTGAAATGGTAGAAATAAAAATACGTATCTTAGCTTCAAAACTATTTAAAGTTTTTCAAAATAAATTCAGTGTAAAAAATAAAATGATTTATTTCATGAAGTTTAACTATTAAGTAACAAAACTTAATGTGAATAGTAAATAGAATCTTGTTTTGATGCGTTCATTCTTAATAGCTTTTTATTGGAGAAGATTATTTTTGATAAACTGCTTGCATTCTTTAAAATTACTTGAAATAAAAGAAGACTTTCAGATGTAAAAAAATAGATTACTGACCTAATAATTTTTTTTATCAGAATCAAGTCTATACTAGAATTTGTAACGTGTTTTTATTCTTCCAGTAACAGAAAAAAACTGTTAAAAAAACTGACTAGTTTTAAAAATTTTAATAGTAAATGTGAGGATGATTTATCTTTTTATCAAGAGATTCAAGTGTAAAAAGAGCGTTTAAAATCTGAAAAAACATATTTATGAATTATTTAAAAACTAAATTAATTTCGTATCATCAAAACAAACATCGAAATTCATTCAACCATTCGTAATTAAATAACTCATGATGGCAATTTTCAAATATGAAACTAAAATAAATGTATGAGCATACCAAATGATTTAAAATTATAAAAAGATGATAAAAAGAGGAAGGACAGCTTATAAAAATCAAATAATGATGATCAATATAGCTATATAAATGGGAAAAGTTAAAATTTCATGAGTTCCACGGTTTTATACAAAAGAACACCAAACACTCGAGCAAGGAACAAAATTATATGGGAATAGTTAACACATACGTACAAAATTTATTTGATTGCAAGTTATTCCTTAGAAACTGAAAAATGTAAATATAAGTAAAAAAATTCGCTTAATTTTTTTTTTTTATCGATTTAAAAGTTTTCATTTATGTTTAAAAAATTAGTATTCTGAATTTAACACTTGAACCAGTGTGTTCAACACTTTAAGTAACTACAAGATTTTGGTAAAACATTGAAAAAAAAATGAGCATTTTTAATGGAATTAGTGTTTCTGCATTCTGAATGAATTAAGTGGATAATATTTTTAATTAATACGTACAACATAAAATTACATTCTATCACGTAGTGTATTTGTTTTGCAACCAACGTAAATAAAGATTTGCTACAAAAGAATCCTAATAAATAAAGTTCATAGAACGTGGCTCGTTTAAGTCTAGGACATCATGGAGAATGATGGGTAAGTAGCAAATTTAATTGATCCTCAATTGATTTGGCGAGAGGAGGTTTGGAAAATCCTACTGAAATTCAGGCGCTTACATCGCTAATGAGAAATCGGTGATTAAAGTTTTAAGATTTTAAGGTCCCTTAATGGCTTTAGTATGACAAACAAAAATTAATTAAACAATTCAGAACGAAATTTATATTATCTCCTTGCTTTTTTTCTCATTTGTTTTTGTTTCTCTTTCTCACTCTGTATCTCTCTCTCTTTGTCTCATTTTTTTTCTTTCTCAACTTATATTTGTCTTTCTTACTTGCTCTTTCATTTACTTCTCATCTCTTATCTTTTTTCGTTTTCTCTTTCTCGCTGTTTTTGTCTCTATCACTCTTTCCTCCTTTCTTTCTCTCTCTCTGCAGAATCACATTTAACTTCCTAATGATAAAATAAAAATGGATTATTACGATTATAATATGGACTTTCCATCGACATCAGCTTCAAAAAATACGGCAATTTTTTTTATCTAAATGTTTGTGCTTAAAAGTAATGCATACTAATTTAAATGTTAATAGAGGTTAAGCCCGTATATATTCAATTCCATTTAAAACACTAAAAACTAGTTTATACCTTATTTTTTAAGGGAGCCTATTTCACTTTTTACACAATTTCCAAAATGAAGAATTTTGAGAGGTTATTTTTAGAATATATTACTTCAGTTTCATTGTGAATTATCTCTGCACCAAAAACAAATTTTATATATAAAAGGACTGAATTTGAACATATTAATTTCCCAAACTTAATATTATGCGATTTAACGTACCATTGAAATTTAAAAACCGAATTAACAAGTATTCCTCTCTTGAATATGATTACTTTAACATAAATACAATAGACAAAAAGTTGAATTTTTATTATAACGTATATTTTTTTTATGGTTGATTACAATTTATTTTTAAGTGTTGCAATTCGTTTCATTTTCAAAGTTATGTCAAATAAGAAAGAACATTAATATTTAGTATAGAAAATTTACTGTTATCAGTTTCTTGCATGTTAAACCAATGGATCAAATATTTAGTTAATAAACATCGAGCTGTTTTATGAAAACACTTAATTTTTTTTTCTTAAGTACAATTCCACAATGTATTTTAGAATAATTCGTATATTTATCAATGTTTACTTTGATACTTACAGATCATACTTTTTATTAGTCTGACCCAAGTGTTCAAAGAGAAATGCTATGCTAGATTCGACACAATGTGTAAAAACAATCTTACATTAACAAACGAGTATATTTTATGTTCATTAAAAACTGTTATGTTCATTAAAACTATCTCTTGTAATATTGTTCATTCTTATTTTATACCCATGGATGAAGTTTGTTGTCAGAAAACCTAGTTTTAAATATTTACATTTATGTACTTATAATTTTACATGTTATACATTATAAATGTAGATATGGACATTGAAAAGCAGAAAACATTTTTCTGAGCTTTAGTTTTCTTTCACCCTTCCTGTCTACTGATTTTATTGGTAATTGAACAAATATGTTGTTCAATTGAATATTTTAACTTAAAACGTATTAATGGTTGCTTTGAATCAATTAGGATATTTAAACTAATAAAAAATGAAGAACGTTTGTTAAAAAATACATGTAGCAGCTGACACAAATCTCTTAATTGCAGATTTCAGTGCTTTAAATAATATAATCTTTTACAGAATCGTTTTATCTTACTCATTTTTTACTTTTTATAGAATTACTACATTTCAATTTTGGGATATAAAATTATTCAGCAGTACATGGTTTTCTCTAAGATTCAAATTTCCTTTTCATAAGCTAGAGTTTCATAAACTCTGTATTATGATAGTTTATCTATGCTGTATAAATGGATACAAAAAAAAAATCGTAAGGTAATTTTTCTCAAAACTTCTTGGTCATTTAAATTTAAAGTGCAATTTACATAAATTGTATTTCTACCTAATCTAAAAATTTTATACTTCATGATTAAAGAATTGAAAGATTGCCAAATTTGAAGAACTCCAAGATTGTTGTTCAATAAATGTAATTTTATTTTATAATATAATTAATTAAAATTAACAATATAATTAATTTTTATTTAACAATATAATTAATTAAAACGATTTCTATTTAATTATCTACATTTGTTACATAAATGTTTTATATGTATGTGGGATAAAATATTCTTATTGCTCAGAGAATTTTATGCATTCATTAATATATTTTATTTCTAACCCTTAATCTTCTCTATATGTGGTTATGATTTCCGTATTTCGAAAAATATTTCAAATTACTTGATTTTATGCTAATAAACTCTACAAGTTTGATGTATTTCATTCTCAAAATGTTTTAAAATATCATAAAAAAAATCTTTAACTTTATTATTTTTAATTAAAAATGACGCTTTGATGAAAAAAAATCAAATCATTTAACAAGAATTACTTTTAAAATACTGCAGAATCGTATATTACACATAGGGATACTACATCAATCACTTTGTAGATGAAAAAAAATACTCGTTGTGAATTTTTTTTTAAAAAATATCCAATACAAATCAATATGTTGGTAGCATAATGCATCATCTATGCTTCCATCAATCGTATATCTTATCTATATCGTAATCATATATCTGTATCGTATCGTTGTCTCCTTTTCTATTTTAGAGACCAAGACGATATTTTAAACGAGGAGGAGGAACTGAGAAATTTCAGTGCTTCAACTCAATCCTTGTCCGTGCCTCGTCTCCAGGTGACACCTCACCGGCACAAGTACCGAAGTACTGCTTTTGCATCAAATCGCAGAGATCGGTCTTCATCGGAATTGTGTCTACACGCAGGTCCGTCGACTGTGCCACAGGTAAGCAAACACGAATAAACCATTTTTCAGTATGAGAAGAATTTGATATCTGTCCAAGGAATTCTGTAGTTTTTGATATTTTTAGTGGTAAATTTGATGGTTTATTTTAGGTCTCCTCAATATGTTTAAAAATAGTATTCACACACATTCAGTTATAATTTTGCTGTCTAGGACAGAATTTCTGAAACTTTGGGGGGTGCCCCCTAGGAGGGGCGTGATGACTCTACGAGGGAGGGGTGAGCACACTGAAAAATCGAAAACGAAAGATTATTTAAAAATTTATTAATTTGCTGAAAGTAAACAAACAAAATAATGTCGCATAATAAAAATTAACATTTACACTGATATAATACACTTATAAATGTATCAGTACTGCACAATGTATTCTATAGTTAATTTAACAATACGAAATTAAGAACAACATTAATAATTACCAATGACTCCATGGGCTTGTCATATATAAAATTATTTTCAAAAATTAACACTTATCTTCAAAATTGATACGGTTTATATTTATTCCCTTAACTGCTGAATTAAATTAATGCAATTTACTCCCCAACGCCTCCATTTTCCACGTAGGTGCGCATATGTGATGTATTGGGCGGGAGGAGAGAAAAGGAACAAATAAGCAAATCCTCTGAAATAAGTAGATCCTTCACAGACAGTGTAAATGTCCTTTTATTGCATTCCAAAGTCTTCGGAATAATTTTATACATTGCAATGCACAGAAAGTGTCGTATTTCGGAAAAACGTATATATACGTCCCGGGCAATTAACGCTTTGGCTGAGCGAAAAGTTCATATCTATCGATGGCACTTAAGAAGTTAAAGTCATATTGTAGCTTTAGTGTCAAAGTGTATTGTAGAATTAAATACATTGTTATTGTATGGAGAGGGGACGATGAAAATTATAATTGAATATGAAGTGACAAATATTGAAACTTTAAAAAGCACTGATCTAGGATTAATTTTAAATTATGATTTTAAATTTATATTATGTAGCATAAATTTTATCTCGTTAAGAGCACATAAATAGAGAGAAATATAACTCCCGTATTTCAGGTATTGCGGAGATATTGTTCTCAGGGCCTTGCTGCTCCAACGGGGGAATGTTGTTTACGAAGAGTTGCATCTCTCACGCTGGATAAAGCTACTCTCGAGAAGCATGTGGACAGACCAAAATACCTACCGCAAGAACTTGACTTTAGCATGTATGAAAAATTTCAAGGTAAAGTAATCTTTCTTTTTTCGTGAGAATTTTGTGTATTAGGTTTTTAAGTCGAGATCTAAAAGCAACTTAAAAGCTTAGAAGATAAAAACAACTCGATAGTTTTTGCATTTGTTCGCGGATACATGGGCGTTCTTGGAAATGAGCGGGCCGATTGACTAGCAAAGGCTGCCACCAAGCTCGAAATTGATGCTGCCGTTAATGATCCTAAATTATTTTACAATAAGATTACATAAGAAAGAATGGTGAATTCTTGGAACCAAGAATATCTCATTTCGAATAAAGGGAGCTTAACAAAGAAATTTTTTTGAACCATTAATAAGAGACTGTCATGCCATCATGTTTATAGTACAGTCGGACATCTATATAACGAAGTCGCTAAATCCTGAAAAAAATTCGTTATATAGAGGCTCATCTTTCAATATACTTAATAAACCACATAAAACAAATTTTAGATTCATAAACACTATATACTAAAAAAAGTAATTATTCACACATTTTTTTTTAAATAATATCTATTTATTTTATATACCTTACTCATCAAAATATATATAGAGAGAGAGAAAAACTGCAAGGGAAACAAGAAAAAAAGAATGTGGAGGTATAAACTGTATATTTTCAACATTAAAAAAAATTTTATATTAATATTAATGAATTTTATAGACATTTTCTAATTTAAAGCATACAAGTAATTTTAAAACATGCATTATTTTACGACTAGAAATTACAAACATACATTACCACATGTTATGTCCTTAAATTTATGACACTTATAAAATCTGTTAATTTTGAGTTTTCCGCTTGAAAAATTACAGCAATTGTTTTGCTCTAGGGTGATTCAGGCCCATGGTAAAACCAGTTCAAGATTTATGACCACCATAAAAGAGAGAAAATAACTTAAAATGTCCACAAATACTTTAAAAATAGGGAGAAAAAAAATTGATTTACAAAGAAAAAGAAAAAGTTCGTTATATAGAAAATGCACTTCGCTATAGAGAGGTTATTTTACGAAGAAAATCGTGAACTGTTCTTGGTTCCAGGAAAAAGTTCGCTATATAGAAAAATTCGCAATATAGAGGTTCGTTATATGAAGGTTCGACTGTATTTAAAAAATAACCCAATATCTTACTGTTCAAGGTAACTTTAAAAGCAACTTGAACAAATTTAATTTAGTTCCACCATCTTTCTGTAATTGTAATACTGGTGGTGAGGAAAATGTAGAACATGTGCTTCTGCTGTGTTCCAAATTTGTTAGAGAAAGAAAGATCCTAATTGGCTTTCAAGGGACTTGATATAAATTGGCTTCTTAATTTTGTACTAGTCATTTCCACCAAAAGTGCTTTTAAAAAATTCTGTGAATTTGTTGTAAATATTTGTAATTCTTCGCAACCTCGATACTTTTTTACCTTTCTTTTGTTATGTGTGTTTTATACTTACTTCTGTGTGCCCCGTGTGTTACTTTGTGGTGCACGGGGATTTTGTAATTGTTTTCAATAAAAAAAGTAATTTTTATTAAAGGATCTCTAACTTGAATCTTTTTTAGGCCAAATGTTGGTAAATTGGTTTTGTTCTGCCTTCCCGGAAGATCATCAGCTTAACAGGCAACAATTGCGACTAATGGCTGCACAGTTTTGTACAAACCTCCTTTACGCAGGAGTTTTAAGACATGTCGATCCCGAAAATAAAGAAAAACTCTTTAGGGTGAGCAATTTTTTTCTTTTTATCAGCATTATTTCTCAAAGACATAAGAAGTATATTGAATTAAATTCAACTTGTCACAAATCTTACAAAGAATTTAGCTTCGTCATCATTGAATTTAGTGTCGGTGAGTATAGAAATGACGAATACCTGATTTCTTTTTTTAAAGAAATTTCTTTTTTTTAAAAAAAAAAACAATTTTTAAATAAAAGGCATTACTGCACACTTAATATTAAACTTTGATGTTTTCTAATGGATAATGTATGTCAAAGTTATTTGCTTCGTGGAAATCGAATTCGGAAAAGAGGCGATTTTGTGGAAATTATTGAGAAAAAGTTAGAACTCTCTTTTGTATGTCATTCTGTGTTTAAAAGTGTTAAATTTTATTTTTTAATAATTAAGCATAATATAAGAACGAATAAAAATTTAATATACGTAATTTATATGGTGAATAAGTTTCAGATTATTTCAGATTTAGGCAAGTTCCAACAAATCCTAATTATGTAGGTTTCCAACAGACTTTTAAAAATTAAATGAATTTGTGAATAATAATAATAATGCTAAAATATTTTTTAATAAATTAGCTTATAGATTGTAAACTTCATATTTAATGCGTAGTAACTAGTAAAATTTTAATATATATTAACAATTTGTTATAGGTTTTCTTAACTTTTATTTAAAAGTTAATCCCCTAAATTATAAAATTTAGGAAAAATAAGTCAAAAATTTAATAATCACCATATTTAGACAGATAAGTGAATTGAACATTAATTCTAAAGAGTATTGCATTTTATTGAACTATTTTAACCTTATTAAAAAAAGTATGGAATTAAATACCAATATACTACATTTAAATATTTTTAGAAGTATGAAATATGTTATACGTCATAAAATATTCATTTATTTTAATTAGTTATATATTTAGTTAAACCGGAAGTACAATTTTTAATGAATTATTATTTTTTTTTTTTTAAGAAATCATCCGTAAATCTTATTTTAATTGAAATAAGCTTAAAAATAGCTTAAGCGTTTTAATGAGATAAAAAAAAAAAAAGGATTTTAAGCATTTTCTTGAGTTAAGGTATATTTTCAGAATAATTTTGACATTTAATTTTTATTTTTAAATTTCGTTTATTTCTTCAAAACATTAATAAACTGATATACTTTAAACTTTGTGGAACAGGCTTAAGCCGAATAACATAAGTATAATACAACTCCAAAGTGGAATTCAAGCTATAGATCAGAAATTACTTTTCCAAAGATCGCATTGAGTGAATCACTTTTCTTTCAGAAACTAAAAAATTGAGCAAATGAGCAACTACCCTTTTTCCTTTTGTGATTTCCAAAAACTGTCGTTACGGTTTCGATTGCATTCTTTGGCGGTCACAGTTCTCCCGAACTGCGTCGTTGGCAATTTCCTGGAAGAGGGACAAGCAGCAGTTTTGTTTTGTAGAACTCGATCGATAACTCAGAAGCCCGAGAGAATGACGACGCAGTTGCCATGGTGATTGGACGACGCCTCCCTATTTGTTTTCTTCTTCCGCATCGGAGCGAATTCCCGTCTCTTCCCGCCAGGTGGCGTGATTATTCTCCAATATTCCTTTGACGTCAAATAAGGTTGCGTGTGCACGAACCTTTGTGCTGAAATTTACGACTTTTTTTTTTCTCTCTCCGATTGGGAAAGAGTTTCTTCGCAAACTGGGTGTATTTTTGTGCTTATAATGAGTTCAGGGAGATGGAATATAAAAGGGAGGTTTTTAAGAAAATTGGGGAGAATTCTCTACAAATGAGGCTTTAGAAGCTCTTTTCTATTCATATTAACTGTTCACTTTAAAAATGAAAAAAACCTTAATTTACGTATTTGATGTTAGGCTACTCAATTTGTTGGGATGAAAGAACTTTTTTTATTTTGTAATATGTGAGATTTTATTTCCAAACCATCTTCACATTTTTAATGTCATATTCTTTCTCACAAATTGGGTGTATTTCCGTTCTTAGAATGACTTCAGAGTGATTGAATTTATAAAACGAAGATTCTTGAGGAAAAGGATTTTCTAGACTTAAGTTTCTGAAAAACTTAAATACAATACTATTATTTTTTAAATTTAACAGGTTAAAAAAATTTTTTCTTGTTGATATTTGCATGGGTGTTTGAAATTTATTAATCTCATTTAGAAAAATTTAAAAGTTAGTCGTATTTTAAAAATCCCGAAAAATTATTAGAAATCAATTTATGTTGCCATTATTTTTACAATTCGTTGAAAGTTTAAGTCAAATCTCGCACTCTAAAATAGTTTTGCATAAACCATTATATTTAAACACATGAAAACTACAAACACAGAAAAATAAAGTAAAACAAAATGCCTTCACTAAAGATAAAGAAACGATAAAAGATATCATAAAGTAGTTAGAAAATTTTTTTAAGTTTCTCTAAAACCGGAAGACTCTCCCCTCAATATATTTTTCCGCTTAATTTCTTTTGTACGGCGAAAATACATTTCTGGGATTTCTTTATCTTTAGTATGCTTCTTTTATTCTATTTGCATTTTCTAGTTTATTATATAGAATTTTTATTTTTAAAGTGATCTAGAAATGGGATCCACAAGTAATTTACACCATTTCCAAAACAGAAATAATGTCATCAAGAGCAGTTACAGGTGCACAGTCATTTAATTATGAGTAATGATGTCTTAGAATGAGGCTCAGTGGTCGATGGTAGCACATTGCGCTTCCACACCACAGGTTCGAGTTCTATCCTCAGACTGGGCAAGGTCAACTCAGCCTTTCATCCCTTCAGTGGGTGGGTAAATGAGTACTAATCTTGCCTGGGGACTAAAACACTAGGGGCTTCGTTTCAGGCTGATCACCTGATCGGGACATCTGCTCCTGCGCCTCAGTGTGCAGTGGTCACGTATACTGGGATGGGTATAGTAGGCCTTGGCCCTCATGAGCTGTTGCGCTACTGAGTTTGAGTTTTGATGCTTTAGGATAACATCTAGCTTTGCAGTTATTCAGTTGGGTCAGCTTGGTGGTTTAGAGGTAGGATGCATGTGCTTCGTAAGCCCAAGATTGTGGGTTCGATCCCGGTTGGAGTCGATAGGTTTTTTGGATGCGAAAATCATAGGCCCGCATGTCGTATAATTACGTGACATGTAAAATATCCAGTATCCGACGGAAGCTTGAATTAAAATTAATTCAATGTTCGGAATTTGGTAGCGAAGACCGCCACTATGAAAATTCTCTCGCATTTAAGGACTTGCCGTATCTACAAAAGACTTAGTTCCCAATATGCAACCCATTAGGGAAAAACAGTTATTCTGTTGGAATTTACACGTCTTACACTTTTTGTAAAGTTATGCAGTTATTGTGTTTACCTCAGATTGAAACTTTTGTTTCACTTCTCAAATCTGAAATCATTTGTTTAAATAAAAACAAATATTATAATTAAGCTTAATTTAAGTTTAAATTTTTATTAATATAAATAATTAAGTTAATTTTTCGTGAGTCAGCCTTTATAAAAACTTTGAAATTACATCAGTTATATAATATCAATTGAGATATTATTTTACAGAGTAAAACTGGTATCAAATTGAAATATTTTTTCTTAAAAAAAAGTATGTATTCTAAAACATTTATATTACATAAATCAAAGAGATGGAACTTCTTTATGTAACTTTAGATTACAAAATTTCCATTCGAAACCTTTTAAGTTTTTAATAACTATTTCTAAATTCATAAAAAAAAATTTCGAATGCTAATTAGGATTGTCGAAAGTTCCCATAATTATTAGTGATATCATTTTTCTATTAAGATTGTAATTAATTTCTGAACAATATTTTGTATTCACCTCGGCTATTTAAAAGGTTTCAAATAAAATTTTCTCAATAAAATCGCTTTCTTTGGTACAAAGTTTTTAAATTTTTGTTGCAAAATATAGTACCTAATTTTTTAATAAAAAATATTTTGGTAAAAATATTCTTGAGTCTTTCTGAAAGAATGTGCTATCTTAATTTAACAATTTTTCTTGAGTTCTTATTAACTTTAACATTTGCACAGTTCAGATATTAAGTTTAATTTCCCTAATATTAAATAGCAAAAATGTATATTAAAAACAGTCTTATCTTCTTAATAGAAAAAAGATTCAACATTTATTGAAAAGATTTTAAAGTTTTTCGTAAGCAACTCCTTACGGACCCACTCTTCTTCACATATACTGTATAGCATTTTGGAAAGAAGTAATTTCAATGAAGTAGAATTAAAGTGAAACAATTTACTGTTACCTGAAACATTGCAATAGTTTTACACATAATCTATTTGATCATTTAGATGGCCAATATGAAATGCAGTTTTTATAAGTTCATAAATATTTATCAGATTCTTTATATAATAAAAGCAAAAAAAAAATTGTTTTCATTACTAGAGTGAGAGATATGAAAATAAATAAATTATATGGGTTATATGAAAAAGTATTTCAAAAGAACAGGTAATAGCAAAACAATTTTCCTCTTATTTATTTTCCTTTTATTATTTTATTTAGATTCTTTGATTCCATACCTTATATTTGTTGAAAAACACTTTTGATGAGACATCAATATATATATACATTCAAAATGCATTAAATAAAATTTTATTTTAAAATTATGAAATGAAATGATTTATTATTTTTCTTTCTTTGATACTAAATAAACACTTACGACTTTTCTTTTTATTTACTTATTTATTTTGTAGGGCTATGTACTATTTACAGCTCTGATTTTATATTCATTGTTTTCACATAATTTCTTACACCTTTTTTTTAAACAAAATATTTAAAAAACTCAAAAAAAATGGGAAAAATTATAGAGTTTTAATTTATTTTCCACAACCTACCGAAAAGTTTAATTTGATGCTATCGAAATGTTCTCGAAAAAATTAATAAATCGATTATCAACGTATTTACTCATTTTTTAATCTTTAAATTGTTTTATTGTGAGCTGAAAAATAATCATAAGAAACACCTATGCAAATTAAAATTATTTTGCATTAGAACTATTCAAAGTTAAAATTATATCATTTAATGAAAGAAATTAAGTTGCACATATCAGCCATGTACAACATTTTCAGAAAAAATTCTTTTTTCCCCTCAGTTTGAGAGCATTAAAATCAAACAGATATCTATCTGAATATATGAAAATTAAATCAAAGATATATTTCTACTTAATTCACTAGCAATAGATTATTAAGTATTTACACATTTATACTCCCGGCCGATTTCACCAAATAAATTGACGTCACCAATTCAAAAGACTATTCCAACTGTCATAATTCTTTTTCAATTTCTACTATTAGCTCACACTCTCTATATATTTATTTATTTATCTGTATTAAAGGAATTTTCAATCGTTAATAAAATACATTTTAAAGCGCTCAATTGAGCTGAAATCTTGTTTACATGATTATTTGGGATAACAATACAGTAATTTAATTATAATTAACAAAAATTAATTGATTAAAACTAATTATTTAAAGAATTACAAATACAGCCACGTTGGCATCATTTTTGGCGACTTGTGTCAAAACTTGAAAAGGTTTTTTTCGCATGTTTTAAAGCATTCAGTTGAACTGAAATAAATTAATAATACACGATTGTTTTGGATGACAATACGATACTTTAATGATAATTAATAAAAATTAATTACCACTTAATTTTTTAATTCTGTCCCATGTATATACATATTTATATTAATTGTAATTATTTAATAAAAAGTAGCTAAAATAAAATGTTTCTTTGTTGATCTAAGTAGGAATTGACTTAAAAAAATTTTTTATGTTACTTGTTATTGTTTCGTTTGATGGCGCGAATGGCTTCCAATTATTCGCTGCATATCACGGTATTTGGTGACATCTTTTGATTTAAAGAAATTGGTCGGTGGTATAAAACGTAAGTAGCGGCGTAACGTACACCCTCTCCGTATTGTGTACAAATAATAAAATTATTTTTAAAAAATATGATAATCCAAAACACGAAAGGATTTCTGCCCATGAATATAACTTTTCATTTCAGCCCGATGAAATGTACCAGTGGTCGAAACTTGAAAGCTCAGCACCTCCATCAGCTTATCAAACACCAGGACGGCTTTCTCCAAGCGCCTGGCCTCCAAAGGCTCCTCTGTCTCCGGCCTATTCAGATCGGGAGTTGAGAGAAGTCATTGCTGACCTTCACGATCACAGGTTTAAGGTAGAATTTTAATTGATCCAGTTTTTTTCGTGTGTATGCATTAATCACCTGTATACATTACTCTGTCACTCCTTTTTTACAACTCAATCATAAAATATAAATACATACTTTTAAAATATGGGATCAGTCTTTGAATATTTATTACAAATTGTCAAAAAAGTTTTGCTCTCTAGCCCTTCAAGACAATACGATTATATAGTATAAATTAATGCAAATGAATGATTAAAATCTGTAAAAATTTGTGTATATAATAACTGATGTGCAAAGTCTATGTATTCTTATATATGAGTATAAAATCAGTGTAAAATCTATACATAGTCATTAAATAAAGTATTTCATTCCTTTCCCCATAGGAACGTGAAAAACCGTCTGTCTTCCATTTTAAACCTCCTCATAGAATAGATTACGATGAAAGAGTAGCTAGGTAAGTTACAAGTAGAAAATAAGTACTAGTAAATTTGGAATAAACATTTTTTTTATAAAAAAAAGTTTATTTGAAAGAACTATTTTCTCCTAAAGTGCTTAGCGCAAAAGTTGTTAATTTATTAATTAGAAACCAGAGGTAAAACTCCATTACGGCTTTATTTTGCATTTCCTATTTTAACTAGAATAGTTCAAAAACATTTACTTTACAGTTTTCAGTTTGTTTCATTAACCACCATAATGTCGATGCGCTAGAATCTTAACCAATTTCAAAATTTTCCTTAAAATATCTGAGTAATTCAATTCATATAAATAAATTAACTAAAATTGATGTTTGAGTATACCTATAAATAGATTAAAAGCAGAATTAAAATATTTTGTTTATCATTATTGCCTTTAAGGTATCCGACTACGTTCGGAACTGTGATTTTGCAAAAGTTCATAAATGGATAATTTTTATGATATTTAGTGTCACTTAGATTAGAATACATGTGTAAAATTGTTTTAAGGACATTTTGGCAAAAAAAATTTATTTAAATACAATATTTTGGCAAAAAATTAAGGTGACAGAACACCTTTAAAACTCAATTTTTGGTCAAAATATCGATTTTTTGTTTTTGATCTTATAATAAAATTCAATCTTTTATCTTTGTAAATCTGTTGAAATTTTGTTTCTATCTTAATTAGAAGCCGAGTTACAG
>BMAV01001377.1:234177-268523 GCA_019973955.1 Trichonephila inaurata madagascariensis | reverse complement strand
TTTTATACCACCTCCTCCACCTCCACCAGGTACAAGTTTCATACCACCACCACCTCCACCTCCCATGCCTGGTTTTAGTTCTATACCTCCTCCGCCACCTCCACCACCAATGCCTGGTTCTAGTTCCATTCCACCTCCACCTCCTCCTCCACCTATGCCAGGATGTGGACCACCACCTCCTCCTCCACCACCACCTATGCCAGGATGTGGACCACCGATGCCAGGATGTGGCGCGCCACCTCCTCCACCTTTACCTGGATGTGGACCTCCACCGCCTCCTATGTTTCCTGGATTTGGTGTACCAACTCAGCCATATATTGGTAAGCTTGTTACAATAAAAAATTTATTTTTTTAAAAAGAGAAGCTTTGGTGCAATTTTTGATTTTTTTTTTAAAAAATGTTTTCCTTTCTATCTCTAATAGTTAGAAAAAAAGCTGTAATTCCCAAGCAACCCATGAGGCCTCTTTATTGGACAAGAATTCAGATTAATACTCCGGCTTCTGCAGAAAAGTAAATGAATTATATATTTTTTATATTAGATTCAATCGTGAGAATTTTTCATTATCAGAGATTTATTACTCATTTTTAAATATATTTGGAATATAATGTGTACAAGAATTGGAATTGTACAGCTGAAGCAGTGCTTTACATGTACCATAAAATCAGAACTTCAAAATTTTTATCTTTTCTTTGTAAAAGTGAAAAACATTTCGAAAAGTGATATTCAAAAAAACTAAAAATAACAGAAAATTTCAATAGTATAACAATATCTTTAATTGTAAAACCTCTTAAATTTAAATAAGGGATTTATTATTTATCAAGGCAAAAAGAGGCAAATATATCTTTGTAAAATGTTTGCCTAAAATCTCAAAAATACACCCTTATAGTATAAGAGAACTGTATAGAAAAATTATTATAAGTAAATACAGAATTAAATCCATGAACAAAACATTTAGGAGGGAATATTATTGAGATTCTGCTTAAAAAGGAAAGAGGCTATGTTAACGAAAATGAGTGTATTACTTGGTTTTTGCTGTATTTTCAAACAGAATAAATGATTTAATCGTATTATTTAGATAAAAAAATTTTTATTGCACAACCATTTACTAACAGGAAAAATTCAGATGGATCACATTATATGTAGTAATTATAGTAATACTTATTCTGCTATTCAAATTTCCAATTTTTAAAATATTTATTTTGAAAAAATTATAAATATTAAGAGGACACTGTGGCGTGCCTCGGCACCCACCTATTCCTCTTAACTGGAACCAACTGGCGAGCAGAGAGAAGTGAACTGATATGAACGGACTCTCGCGCTAACTTCTCTCTCTGACTCGCACGAGGAAAGACGTGTTTTCCCCTTTATTCAATTTCCATGTTTCAACCTAAGTAATTAGTAATTCTTATAATATTTTATAATGCTGTAAATTATAAAAATATGTTTAACCTTTTTTATCATTCATTTTTATTGTTTATATGGCGTGTAATAAAGCTGAAATATATTCTCACTTCACGCCATAGACACAGTACGATTCAATTGACAAAAATCGGTCAAAAAATCAAATCTAATTTTTTTAGCCTAAATTATTTATATGCTTTTCTATAACCTCACAAAATTTGAAGACTCTAAACTTAAAAAGCGCAGAACTATGATAGCCTTTACATTCGTTTTTATTCACATCCCTATGGCAAATCAAAACTTTAAACTTGCTTAACTCAGAAAGATAAAATAACTAGTTTGTCTTCATTTAAAATGCTAAGGCTTTTTTTCTATTGTGCTTAATGCTTTGAATTTTTGTTTAACTATTACTAATAGTACATGTAACAAAAGTTGGTATGCATTTTTAAATCAAAGCAATACTTTTTTTTAAAAAAAAATAATTGAACTTAGAATTTATACATTTTTAAGGAATTTTCAATAAGCATTCATAAAAAGAAGTATTGTACAAATACCAATCATGTCATCGCAAAACCCGTACCAACTTTTATTATACATAGTTTGACGTGCTTGTACATCAAATTTCATGCGTGTACGTAAATTTTTGTAGGAGGAGTAGCATTTTAAAATCGCTTCACAAATTTTAAGTTTTTTCCTTAAAAAATTAAATGGCCAGCTTTTCATGAACTTTTGAGCATAGAATCTATTTTACATAGTATACATACATTGGAAACAACCAAAAAAAGTTTGAAAATCCTTAAACTAAAAATTTTTGTGTAAATCGTACCATGTCCCTTTAAAATATTTATCCACCTTTCTTTTCCTTATTGCTTTTAAGAATTATATCAAAGATATAAGAATAGTATTATGCATAATTGTGAAATGTTAGCAAATTCCTTGATAATTAAGCATACAAACATATATTTTCAAAATATAATCCAATCGAACAACGAAAACCTTGATAATCACAGAATATAGAGCTAGAGGTGGGGAGTAGAGGGCGCTGTGTGTACGAAGGCTATTATTATGACCATTATTTGTCTCAGATGGCCAAATGATCAGGAAAAATAGCGTAAAAAGAGTTTATATTTATATATATCGCATGGTCTTGGTAATCAATGATCTCAAAGGGAAAAAATCCCCATAGATTTCTTAACGAATGAAGTTCGAGTCTATACATAACATCCAGCTCAAAAATTAAAAACTATTTGATGATTGGTGCATTTTTAAAAGTACAAATATTATTAAGAGCTGTTGAAGTAAAAAAAATAACACAAAACCTTTCCTCAAGTGAATAAAATATTTCACATTAGGAAGATTACTTGTACTGCACAAAACGATTTCAGCAAAAAAACTGGATTGGAGGGAAGTTAGTCTGATAACACTGCTATTATAGCTAGATAGTTAATATAAGCATTACATAGACATTAAAACGTTATTTTTAGTTAATACAGAGTGGAGTTTTTTAAATAGTATAATTGGTATATATAATAAAACTATACATATTCTTTTGGCATATTAAAATGAGATAGAATTAACACTATTTTTTTAAATAAGGCATGAATTTAAAAACTTGTCTCTTTCAAGCCTTTACTTTTAAGTCAAAATTATATCTTAATTCTCAATCTGCAATTGATTTGTTATTGTGTGTACATTTATCTTTCTAATGTCTGCATAACAAACCCATGTGTAGGGAGAGTGAATGTCTTTGGGACAACCTGAAGGAAGCAGAGCTTCAAAACTGGGAAGAATTTGAAGAATTATTTTCTAAGCAAACCAAGAAAAAAAGTCCCACCGAACCAAAAAATAATACTCAGTCAAAAGCTAAAGAAGTAAGTTCATAACATGTTAGCTGTAACACTTTAAATCTTTTGTTTAAAATCATGATTATCATCGAACTTTTTCTCTTTTAATTTTTTTTCTATTGTCGAAGTTGAAATTTACTTTTCATTTTCGAAACTTGTGCCCAATCGGGATAAAAATGATTCTGTTATACAAATTCCTTAAAATCTCGTGCCCGGTTTAGATTTAATTATT
Organism: Trichonephila inaurata madagascariensis; assembly: GCA_019973955.1. NCBI lineage: Eukaryota > Metazoa > Arthropoda > Arachnida > Araneae > Nephilidae > Trichonephila > Trichonephila inaurata. The sequence goes on along the minus strand of BMAV01001377.1, from coordinate 265,045 downwards.
AAGACCATTTAAAATTTAAGAGAAAAATGAGCGAAATAGAATATTGCTTTTTTTTAAAGTTTTTTAGAAAGTTTCTCCTTGTTAACAAATAAAATTATATTTTCGTGAACATTTTTTAAATATTTTTGTATTCTGTAGAAAGTTTTCACAGATAAAATAATAGTTTTTATTGAAAAATCTAGTGAACAGAACCACAAATTATAGGTTTCTTGTAAAATCTTATGAAAATATTTCAAATAAAACAAATTATCAAGAAAGGCATTTGAATGTTTATTATACAATTTCAAAGCAAAACCAAAAAAAAAAATTCAAATACAGAATTTGTTTTTCTTATTCAAGAAAATATCAATTATTATATTGTTACAAATTAAAATTGTAATATTTCCTTATATTAAGAAAACTATAATTAGTAAAAAAATGCATGAAAAAAAATCTGCAGAACTAGTTTGAGATTTTCTTTAGAAAAATTGAAATAAGCTAAATTCCTTCGGAAATCACGAAATTTTTGTAAAAAAAATCCCCAAAAAATTTTAGAAAAAGGAATTTTGTAATAAAAACTTTATACAAATTTATGTAAATATGTATAAATTACTGCACTTTTTATGAGTACAAACATAAGAATAAATATAATTTTATATGAGAATTATAAATCCCACCTTGTTTTTGATTCACCGAACTAATGCGCATTTATCCATGTAATTAATTGTCTGTGTGTGTTCAAACTATGTGATATACCCGTTTAGCGCTTGATGATTATTGTTCTGAAAATGTGATTTTGAGAGAATAGGGAAAAAGCAGGTTATTTCTTTTCTCTTCATTTTACTGTATAAAATTTTAGTTGGCAAAACAACATTAAAGAAATAGAAAAAAAAATGAGAGAGAGAACCTCTAGATCACGTTAATTTTAAAGTTGTTCAATTTATAATAATAAAACTAGTAAATATCTAAGTTACTGTTTCAAAAATGGCTTATCTTGTTATACGAAGTTATTAATGCAATCCAATAGATTCCGGAACATTTATACATTTTGGTCATTTTTAAATCTGTTTTTAAAAATCTTTTGTTTTCAAAACTTTTGCTTCCTCTTGCTTGTAGATCCAAGTCATTCACAAAACTTTTTTTGCTTACAACTATTTTAATGGAATATGATACAGAAATATGAGCAAACTGGCAGAAAAATTACATAGATTTAGTAACAATTGCAATCTTTATTTATACTATAAATATTACAACTGTACTTCATTTTACGAGTTGCCTTTTGTACATTAAAGTTAATTTACTAAACAAAATTTGTATTCATACTGTTTCTTCTCAAATAAAATTTTGATTTTCTTTTGAATTTTTTAAATAGCTACAACACTAATTACAAATAATTTATGGTTATTATGAACTGCATATATAACTTTATTTTTTTTAAAATTCAACTATATAACTTACAGGTAGCCAAATTGTTAGATCAGAAGCGATCTCAAAACGTAGGCATTCTCATATCAAGTCTTCATTTAGATTTATCTGAAATACAAAATGGTATGAAAAGTACTTTTTTCCTTATCTCATGTCTTGTACATTTTATATTTTAATTTCTAAGACAAATTAAATTATAACAGGGAATAATTTTAATTTCTATAAATAAGGTTATTTCAATAAATGTTTGATAAACACTTTCACTATAATATAAAACGTTTACTTTTAATGTCTTTTAAAACTACCATATTTTTTTCCTGAAACAATAAACAATTACAGAAACACATTATCATGAAAAAATTATTTTCTTCCCAAAAATCAGCATTTTAATTGATATCTAACGTTTAAAATTATATACAGATATGAACGCAATAAACAAATTTTCTATTCTAAATTAGGATATGTAAACTTAATTAATTAAGGCTTTTGATTAATGTAAAGTTTAAATGAAGCTTGTAACCCCCCGTTATTTATAGATTCCATATTAACAGTAAAGAGACTTTCGCGCCCTCTAGCGAACAAAACAATCTCCAGTGATGGCCAAGTTTCGGAACTGTAAGGATGTATGAGCATGCGCTCCGATCCCTTTCAATTCTATGTCAACTGTTAGTTCTCTAGTTATGTATATAAATGTGTTTGTTTTGTCGAATAAACGTGTTTTAATAATTAGTGGACTTAGTAAAGAACCCCTTCCCCGTCTGTCCCTTATCATTTGGCGCCCACCACGTCATAAGCTTTGTTTTCCGAAGAAAAATAAGATTTCTTAAACTAGGAAGTGAAAATGGGTTTTATGTTTCATATTAAAACAATTCCACAGAAATAAGAAGGTATTTGATGAAATATTTAAAACATTTTACATGCGTCTACGGAATATATTGGAAAAAATATTTCTATATTTCTTCAGATATTTTTTTCCACTCTGTTAAAAATATCTGTAAAAAACCTAAGTAAACTTTAAACTTAAGTTCCTAATTGTTTTTAATCAAATTTAAAGTTATTTTTCCCTAAAAGATCTTGGTAAAAACTTCTACTTTCACTTTTTTATTAGATTTTATATATGTTCGTTTTCCTAAATATTCATTTATTAAATATTTAATATATATTACGATAGACAAAGATTATTTTTCTTAAAAAATTAAATTTCAATATAAATTTTTATTCATTATTCCGTTGAGAAAACGTTGATAACGATTACTTTAAAAACACTTAATGAGTTTCGTAATGTTTAGGTAATATTTATTAAAGCTGCAAAATTACATATTCAAAGAGTGAAGTTTCATAAAATTTCCTATGCCCTAATTTGTTATACTTTTACAGCTTTGTACAATTTTGATACTTCCGTCATCAGTACCGATACCCTTCAGTCCGTCTATGACGCAGTAAGTATTTCTGTTACAAATGATTTATTTAAAATTATTGCTTTTTTTAATCTTTAGATATTGTAAACATTTAAATCAGTGCTTCTCAAACTTTCAATACTTACGACCCAACAATTAACCATAATTTTAATCGCGCCCCCCTTCAGACAAATAACAATGTACTGAATTCAATAACTTGGACACTAAAGCTACAATACTACACAGCGACTTTTTCTTAAGCGCTACTGGTGTACATAAACATCTTGCTCAGCCAAAGCATTAATTACCCCGGACGTATATATACGTCTTTCCGAAGTAAAATATTTTCTGTGCACTGCTATCCATAAAATTAATCCAAAGGTTTTGGACTGCAATAAAAGGACATTGACAGTGTTTGCGAAGGATTTACCTATTTCAGAGAATTTCCTTATTTATTCTCTTCTTCCCCTTCCCCCAAGTGGCCGCGGTAGCCGAGTGGTATAGGTATCGGACCGTGGCTTGCCTTGTCATGAGTTCGAGCCCAGTACCACTAAAGACCTGCCGTGTAGGGCAGCGATGCACGTTAAATCTGTCGAGAGCTGAAACGTCCTCCCGTTGGTGTGGTGTGGTAGTTAGGAGAGGGGGTGCCAGCTCAGGTGTCGTCTACGTCACTTGACCATGGTTCAAAATTACGTGGTCCATCGCCAAAAGCCCTCTTGCAGCTGAACACAGTGCGACGTTAATATTCAATCAATCCCCTTCCCCCAATACACCACATACGATAGCCAACGTGGGAAATGGTGTCATTGTGGAACGAATTGTGTAACTTTTAATCGGCAGTTAAGGGATTAATTATAAACAGTAAAAATTATCACGATAACTGTTAATTTTTTCATATAATTTTATATATGACAAGCCCACGGGGTCACTGGTTGTTATTAAGCTTGTTCTTAACTTATCATATTGTTAAATTAATTATAAAATACATTGTGCAGTACTGATACATTTATAAGTGTGTTATATCAGTTCAAATGTTAATTTTATTTTTTATTATATCAGAATGTATTTTGTTTTACTTTCAGTAAATTAATAATTTTTTAAAAAATCTTTTGTTTTCGATTTTTCAATATGCCCGCCCCCCCCCCTTGTAGTGTTATCGCGCCCCTTTAGGGGGGCGCGCCCCACAGTTTGAGAAGCCCTGATTTTAAATAGATCTTACAATGCAATACAATAGTTTCGATAATAAAATATCATTGTGTATCTATAGTTAATTATTCTTATACTAAAGTCTTATGGTATATATTTTGAACACGTTATATATTCTCTTACATTTATTCATATTTTCATGAGTGTAAGAATTGGCAATAAATTCTCATTATTATCAAAAAATATGAGCATCTGAGCAATTCTTTCTTTTTTGACGATTAAAATTTGTAAAATCTCTCATTTGTTTCAGAATTTTATTTAGTTAGTTACTCAATTTACATTTCCAATTTTTCTATTTTGATTTTAACGTTTTTTGTGACACTTGTCGTTTCATTTCTTCCAATTTTCAGCGGCCGACTCCTGATGAATTGCAAATTATTTCTCAGCACCGAACCGCCCAGCCTGATGTGCCTCTCGATAAACCAGAACAGTAAGTTTACATTCTTAACACTTTTCCGTCATTATACATGTCCGAGGTAGCCTCGTGTTACGGTCATGACCTCGTGGCCGACGTGTCGTGGGTTCTAGTCCTGGCGCTACTGAAGATCCACCATTATGAAATATCTCGCTTAATTCGATGTCATTTCAAGGCTGTGGATTGATTAATTGATTGAATATTAAAGTTGCACTTTTCAGCTACACAAGGGTGGCCGCGGTATCCGAGTGGTATAGGTATCGTATCGTGGCTTGCCTTGTCACGAGTTCGAGCCCAGTACCACTAAAGACCCGCCGTGTAGGGCAGCGATGCACGTTAAATCTGACGAGAGCTGAAACGTCCTACTGTTGGTGTGGTGTGGTAATTAGGAGAGGGGGGTGCCAGCTCAGGTGTCGTCCACGTCACTTGACCATGGTTCAAAATTACGTGGTCCGTCGCCAAAAGCCCTTGTGTAGCTGATTGTTTGATTGATTGATTATTAAAGTCGCACTGTTCAGCTACACGAGGGCACTGCCCTACGCGGTGGGTCTCGAACTCGTGATAAGGCATGCCACGATCCGATACCTATACCACTCTGCTACCATGGCCACTCAAGGCAGTGGAAGCCTAGTGGTTAGGGCTAAAAGCTCGTGGCTGGCGTGTCAAGAATTCGAGCCCTAGGGTCGTTGAAGATCTGCTGCGTAGAGAAGTAAATGCACGTTAAATATGACTAACTCAAAACACTTAGATTGGGGTAGTGTGGTGGTATGGGGACGGGGGTGCCAGCTCAGGTGTCATAATCGTCATTTGATCGAGGTTCAAAATTACGCGGTCCGTTGCCAATAGCCTTTGTGTTGCTTTATAGTGAGACGTTAATAAACTCTCACTTCTCATCATACAAGCATGTTCGAAGATAAGTTACGATATTATATATAACTTAAATAGACAAATAAAAATATATTTAGGATTCTGGTTTTGTGCACTTTTTCTGTTTTTCTAAATTTTAAAATATATTATAATGTTGAAGTTTGTTCATGTTCAGCACTAAATGAACTTTTGTTGTCATAAATCCCATTCTGTGATATGAATGACTTGGAATGTGACTTTTCCTGAACCCTGATGACAATAACCGATACTTAGCTTCTAATGTTCGATTTCAAATAAATGAATTTCATTCAGTTTATGCGAGATCAATGAAAGAAAAATTTCGTTGATTTATTGCTTTGAATAGGAATCTTTTCCACATTAAATTAAGTAATATTTTACAATTTTTTTGGAAATATTCGCAGCTGTTTTATGAAATTCTTAATATTTGAGTCTTGAACCTGATATTAAATTAAATTAATATTAATTGTTTACATTAAAAATTCAATTCGAATACATTTAGCATTACATAATTTATTCGGAATGAATTTCATGTATGGATCTTACAATTAAAATATATTTCAAAATTCTAATAACGCAATCCAATTTTTACAATTGGAAAGGTTTTCAAATGAAAGGGAGAATTTTTTTGTTCTTATATCTGTAGAATTAAGATCTTATATTCAGAAGGCAATAGTTTGAATGATATGTTTAAAACTTTATTGTGTGCCACTGTGTTAATCTTCTTTCCTTTGTTCTGAAAATTTCCAAAAAATCTGATATTCCAGTTATATAATTTTTTTCCACAGGTTTCTATGGGAGCTTTCTTTGATTCCTGAGTATGCCATCCGAATTGAGTGCATAATGTTCCATGCTTCATTTAATGAAAATTTGGATCACGTTGAAAATAAACTTTTAAATCTGCGTTTGACATGCGATGTAAGTCTTTTATTCAATAGTTACTTCTAAAATTTTAAAAATAATGAACATTACTTTAGATCAGGGGTACTCAACCTTTTTTTCTGATGAGCCGCATACATGTGTCAGTTATTTTACGAGGGCCGCAACATGAGGATAAATGGTGGAGGGGGGCGAAGAAAAACTTTAAGACTAAGATAACATTGGTAGTTTAAAATGTCGAAAATTGATCAAAATATTATAACTCCTGTTTTGCTTTTTTCAATTATTATTTTTTATATTCTTTATTTTTGTCACTAACACTAAATTGGAAACATTTAACAAATACTCCTTCACGAGTTCTGCATCAGTAAACGATTTTATACGATTACCAATAATATAACATACTTCATAGGATGTCTTTGTTACCGCTGTGATACTACAACTGACAAAACACCAAAACACTTTGTTGCTGTTGCAAAGATTATTCAAGAAAGCCCATTTATCACCTCTTGAAAGAGGTCTTTGAGGAAAAGTGTCATTGAATGATTCCTGTTTATTGGTATTTTTTTTAAATACAACACTTTCGTGATAAATCAAACAACTACTGATCCATGTTTGTTTTTCACTATAAAATAGTCAACCTCCCAATCTTCTTGAAACGATATATTTTCTTCGAATATTTTTCGCTTGCAAGATATGAAAGATATTAAAAAATTATTTCCATCCAAAAAATGGTCACTACTCCACTGTTGTCTGTAATCACTAGCCGTAACCACTCCAAATAAAAAAAAAGGATATCAATTCGTACCCGTGCGACACCGACAGCAAAAAGCAAAATTGTTGATTTGTTGACAAAGAATTTCCCACCAAATTTTTAATGCGATGTTCTTAAATAAGTAAATTTTCAGAGCAATGGGCCATGACCAGGCCACTTAAAAAGGCTCGGTTGGCCGCAGGTTGAGTATAGCTGATTTAGATGATGTGGGATATGGAAAATAGATCAGTATCTGGAGAGTAGAGTTAATGATTGTCTATTCTCCCGTAAAGAAAATTTTTTTCTACGGATATTTAATAACTTAATTTTAAGAAACATTCATAAAACAAGAGAATTTATTAAAGAATCAGTAATCAGTTTATAACATCCAAAATGGCCACGTTAGTTTAATAATAATAGTCTCAAACTCGTGGCTTGCATTGTCGAGCTGTAGGTTAGAGTCCTGATGGCCCTGAAGACCTACGTAAAGGAGCTGATGCAAGTTAAATTTGTCGAGGCTCAAAGTCTTAATGTTGATGTGACATAGAAGTTTGACGAGAGATGTGTCGTCCACGTCACTTGACCGTGGATCAAAATTGCGAGTCCATCACCAATATCCCTAGTATTGCGTCGAAGGTCACCCTTAACCCTCCGCTAGGCGCGCTTAAAAACGTTCCATTCCATCCATAGGCGCGCGGCATCTCTGAGGCATCACATCATACTTACATCTGAAGATGATTTAATCATTTTATTGGTGACATTTGATATTAAATAAAATAATATTTATCAGAAATTGAAATATTGAAACGAAAAAACATAAAAAAAGAAAATGGTTAGTTATCACTGTGTCACCACTGTTTACATTTTAAGATGCCTTGTTGAAGTCTTCACAAATCGCCTTACAATGTTCGACATGGATTTTTCGTATAATAAATAACAAAATTTTAATACTCTTTTCTTGTGATGTCCTGAAAAGAGGGAACAGTACATTCTCTTCCAAGTTTCTGGTGATGTTTCTCCTGGTTTTTTTCGAATTGAATGTGTAGCATTGTATATCAGATATTTCTTCAATCCTGCATGCGAGTGTTACACTCAGACCGTGTTCACAGGTGCTATTTCAAAAGTTCGTGACCTAGTTTTCCTGGATATGTGCGCGAGGATTTGAGTGATTTTAATCACCATATAGATATTTTGGGAGTTTATTCAAACTACATTGAAGATTAAATAAAATACAGTCACTGGCTACGCTCGGAATGCATCTCAAATCCCAGGAAAAAAAACCTATCATACAGAAGTTACAAAATACTTGTTTCGAATTATTTTCGAATTAAACTGAAAACTATACAATTTTACAAGAAAAAAAAATAATAATTAATGAAATAGTACAAAGTAATAAAAATTGACGTGTTGTTGGGCGAGCTGCATCTATCAGATTCAGCGGCCCGAATCATGAAGAAATATGAAGAAATCGCCCTCGTCCTTGACACTGAATCCTAGGGCGAGAGACGAAAGGCAAATAGGAGAGGCGCGTTCGAACGCACCTTGTGAAGGCAGCACCGAGACTATTTTTATACTGTATCTGAGAGATTCCCGCGCCTAACATAGGGTTAAAAAACAGTCCATCTAACTTCCAACATCAAGAAAGGCTTGTGTGATAAGCCTTTATGGCAGCGTTTCTCAAACTGATGGGGCGTGATAACTCTACAAAGGGGGCGTGAGCATATTGAAAGGTCGAAACAAGAGATTATTTTATAAAAAAAAATTTTAATTTACTGGAAGTTGACAAACAAAATACATTCTGACATAATTTAAAATGAAATACATTTAAATTGATATATACTTATAAAAATGCATTGTGCAGTACTGATACAATTATAGCTAATTTATAACAATACTAAGTTCAGAACAATTTTAAAAAATTACCAGTGACCCTCTATGGGCTTGTCATATATAAAATATTATATAAAAATTAACACTTATCTTGATAATTTGTACGGTTTATAATTAATCATTTAACTGCCGATTTAAAGTTACGCGATTCACTCCCCAACGCCTCCGTTTTCCACGTAGGCGCACATATGTGATGTATTGGGGGGAGAGAAAAGTAATAATTAATCGAATCTTCTGAAATAAGTAAATCCTTCGCAAACACAATCAAGGTCCTTTTATTACATTCCAAAGCTTTCGGAATAGTTTTATTGGTCGATTTTTTACAGAGAAAAGGTCGTACTTCGGAAATACGTATATACACGTCTGGGGCAATTAACGCTTTGGCTGAGTGAGACGTTTATATACGCTAGTGGCACTTAAGAGTTTAAAGTCGTATTGCAGCTTTAGCGTCGAAGTATGGTATTTTTGTATTTAATACATTATATTTATGTGGAGGGGGGCGCGATGAAAATTATGATTGAATATTGGGTCGCAAGTATTGAAACTTTGAAAAGCACTGCTTTATGGGAAAAGATAATTAAGGAGTCAGTTATGCTTATGAAGATCAGGTATCATTCATTACATGATGCTTTTCTTTAACCATGGTTTAAAATTACGAGATCATTATTAATCGCATTGTTCTATTGCTTTGTAAATTCAACCTAAGCAAATCATCTCTAGATATCATTTAATGGTAAATAGTATCTAAATCAAAAGAAAACAAATATTTTTCTCACTCCTGAAGATGTCCATCGGTTACGTCTTAAAAATGTTTCAGAATAATTTAAATGTTTACGTAACATTTATAATTTTAATGCGAATTAATTGTATCCTCTAAATTATTTTGCAAAATTACTTGCATTTATCAGTCAAATTCTTGAACCACATCATTTAAGTCATGAATACTTTTCTAAAATCAACATTTTAACTCGTAATGACTGTCTTTTTGATGTATCTTAAGAGATTTTATATAAACACTACAACTATTAGAATATTTTAATAATACTGTATTTCATGTTTGCCCTTATATTATGGATACAGCTTTTAAAATTTTTTAGAGTACTTGTTTTGAAGTTCACATTTATGAATCCAATTTTTTTAGATTATGTATTCCTCATTTATAGAGTTAATTTATTGAAAATAAATTTTAAAATAGCTTTAGAAATATACATTTTAATATTAACCCAGTGCATTTATTTGCTTTCTTTTGTTACAGTTTTTGAAAAATAAGAATGTGGAGAATGTAATCAGTATTATTCTGTCTCTTGGAAATTACATGAATGGAGGTAAATATTCTTAATAAAATTAAAATTATTAATATAAACGTTTTAATGAAGTGTGAAAATTCAAATCTTCTGCTTTTATATTCAACATAAAGTTTACAAAATATTAGTTAAATTGTATTGTTTCATTAATTATTAAATCATTTATCATTCATACTTTTCCTCATAATTCTCAAAAAAGTACTAATTTCGATTCATGTTTTAAAAATAATGTAATTTTTCCCCTTCCCTTTTCAAATTCCTATCGATGTAAGAGATATGAAAGTACAATAAAAAAAATTGTTCGCCTGAATAAATTCATAAAGGTTTTCTTCATATTTTATTCAAAAGTTTGAATTTTCTACAATTGTTAAGTTATTACGGTCTTTATTGTTGATTATATTTTAACCCTTTATCTATATATACCGCATTATGATTTACTGCAGTTTTTTGCATGCAATATATTTTTTTTGAATCACTACATTAAAAATTAAGATATATACACATAAACAAAAATACTCAACTTTGGAAAATTTAATTAGTTAGAGCTAATTAATTAAAGATATTCAACTGTAAAATTAATTATACACAATGTTCACTTAAAATGAATAGTAAAATCCTTTTCTAAGGTCTTCATTAACATACAAAAAAAATAAGACACCTTTTGACACATTAACTATTTTTTCGGAACAAAAACGACGATCTTCGCAATCCGCTGAAAAGGCCGTCAGCTGAAAACGCAATTTCTGCTATAAAACCTTTCGCCATCCTCGCTAAAGTACTCATCATAGAACCCGCGCTGTCATATATCTTGGAAGAGTGGATTTAAAAGAATTTCTGCTAAATATCGAGAGAATATTCGTAAAAATGGTTTTTCTATGTAATTTTAAAATAAGTGGTATTTATAAGTACCGTCGGTAGATGAAGGATTAAATCAATTTTCTCATACATATGTGTTCCCAAATCTTATAAGAAAAATAAGATAAAAAATTCTAAATAACATAAGTGTTATTTCTCATAAATAAAATCTTTTAAAATGGCTTCTAATTGTCAAGCACTTTGCTTCCAGGCAATGGTAGTCGAGGACAAGCTGATGGTTTCGGCCTGGAAATCCTGCCGAAGCTTCGAGACGTCAAAAGCAAGGTAAATAAATTTAAATACATATAGCTATCAACTTGATGATTAATTATAAATATAAGAAAATATTTTGTATGTTCATCATTTTAAAATTCTGTTTCATTATTTTATTTCTTAGGATAACTCACTGACTTTATTACATTTTGTTGTGAAATTATATTTCACAATTTTCGAACAAGTAAGTAGATTCAAACTCGATATTTTATTAAATAATTTTTAAGCTCTTGTCTTAGTATAAAGCACGAGCGATTTTTTTATTTTACAGGAATCGCGCGAAAAAACAATGTACTTTGAATCAATATTATTTAAAACAATATCATGCAAAGTTTATTCAACAAATTTTCGAGAAAATACGGGGTGTGGGGGAAATATTTACTTCATCACATCGTGTATTTCTCTTTTATATTTTTTAACAGTTAATTCATCATGGTAATATTATGTATACTCGATTTTTTGCTTCTGGAGTGTTCAATAAAACTGGAACATAACCTGAATTTAAAAACTGGGACTGTTACTCGCGTGCTATAAAATATCGATACATTGTCAAATATTTCTTTAAGTTAAATTCAAAGCTCAGTCTATAAAATTATCTAAAATAATTCGTTGTAATGGTCTGAAGCTAGAAAACTCATTAATTACGAGTTTCTAGGTTCAGTTTCAAATGAAATAATATCAAGTAATATAAAAAAAAAAAAAAAAAATTAAGTCAAATCCTACTTGGATCAACAAAGAAAAATTTTATTTTAGCTACTTTTTAGTCAATAGTTACAATTAATATAAATATGTATATACATATGACAGAATCACAACATTAAGTGGTAATTAATTTTTATTAATTATCATTAAAATATCGTATTGTCATCCGAAACAATCGTGTATATATAATTTGTTCAACTGAATGCTTTAAAACGTGAGAAAAAAACCTTTTCAAGTTTTGACACAAGTCGCCAAAAATGATACCAACGTGGCTGTGTATTTATAATTCTTTAAATAATTACTTTTAATCAATTAATTTTTATTAATTATAATTAAATTATTGTATTGTCATCCAAAATAATCGTGTATACAAAATTTCAGCTCAATTGAGAGCTTTAAAATGTATTTTATTTACGATTGAAAATTTCACCAAGATAAATAAATAGTGTGAGCTAATAGTACGAATTGAAAAATGACCCCAAATTTAAATTAAATGAACCGCCAAGTTTTTGTTTGGTATGTAGAATTTGAGAGTGAAATGCTATCTCGAGTAACTAATCCTTCCTAAAATTAAAAATTATTGCGCTACATAAATTATTAGCCTAGATTATGAACTATTACCGTCACCAAAAATTAAACCAATATTATTTTACTGTTCATTCTGACAAAAAATACCATGGTCGTCGTCACTAGTGGTCATGGTCATGACATGGCCAGCATTATCTGGTCATGGGCTCGAGACCCAATGCCCCTGTAGACCTACCTCGGAACGGGGCTGATGCACATAATGTCATGGATCAAAATCCTCTCATTGGCAAGAAGTGGAAGTTTGGAGAGGGGGTACCAGCAGAGGTGTCTCTCTCTCTTCCTCATCATTTGACCGAGAATCAAACTTACGAGGTATATCTCCAATAGTCCTCGTGTTGTCTAAAGGCCGTATCACACGTACACGTTAGGAGCAATTTTTCGTCCAATTCGTGCAATTTTTACTCTGTTGCTATAGCAACGGCTTTCGAACAACTTTTTGCTTGTGTGCTCAAAAAGTTGTTTCAAATAAAAGTTGCTTGAAATTCCAGCCAATGCGGTTCTTCGGTGCCGCATAAACAAGATGGCAGCTTCTATTTCGTCAAATGCATCAGATATGGCGTATAATTTTGAAAAAATTTTAACGTCGTATAATATTTTAAATAGAATGGTGCTCCATTTCTGTTTTCGCCCATCAACAAAAGCGCGAGTGAAATAAAAGAAATAATTTTGGATGTTCATTTGCCGAAGCAGAAGAATCGACGAGTAATTTTTCAATGTGGAGATATAGCGCGGCTGATGTCAGAGCATGTCCTTTTGTTCACATCAGCCCTTCACCCTTAGATAGGATGAAAAGTTGGTCGAAAAAATTGCACCAAAAATGTACGTGTGATACGGCTACGTGCGACGTTTATAAGCACTCACTGACGTAATGAGAATGTTTTATATAAGGATTCGAACATTCCAAACCCAAAGACCAACTTGAACAATAGAGCAGACAATTTTACTTTGAACTGAATAGTATAAAAGAGTTATATTAATGTTTTCTTCCGGACACACAACCCTTTTTTGGATTACATTTTTTTATTTTTCGAGGAAAATCTTTTTTTGTTCAGATTACTTTCAAAACGTGTATTAAAGTCTGGATTTGAATTTAGTAAATCCATTTCAAAATCTCAACTACTAGCACCAATATCTTTGATGATAGAATAAAAGGCTATGGTAGCCCAGTGGCCAAGGTATTGGATCATGGCGGGCATGTGCTGAGTTCGAGCCCAGTACCACTAAAGATCCACCATGTAGGGCAACGATGCACGTTAAATATGTCGAGAGCTGAAACGTCCTCCCGTTGGTGTGGTGTGGTGTGGTAGTTATGAGAGGGGGTGGTTATGAGAGATTACGTGGTCCGTCGCCAAAAGCCCTCGTGTAGCTGAACAATGCGACGTTAATATTCACTCACTCACTCACTGATTGACGATAGAATAACATTACGGGAAATCTTCTATCATTTTGAAATCTGGTGTTGGAATATTTGTAAAATAAAAACCCAACCATTTCACTAAATTTTTCTACTTATGGAATCATTTTTCTATAACCGCTGGTAAAACTTCTGATTGATTCTTAAAAATATGTATGATCAAAAACAGAATGAATCAATGAAATTAACAAAATGAACAATTAATGAGAGCTTACCACATATCATTGTGTAAGCTGTGATACGAGTTTTGACATGTTTGTTGTACGTATGAATAACTGATCAAAAATTCAATTCCGAGGTTATAAATTATACCTGAAGACATCATTTAAAAGGCATTTCTTCAAATAAAATGGGTTATGTACATTTATTGAAAAATATTTTACATAAAAAAGAATATATATAAAAAATTATAAGAAACACTTTATATATACATCAAATTTCCAAAAAAAAATCGTAACTATTTTACTAAAGCTATATTTCTGTGTATAATACAAGAGTTCAGGGGGGGGGGATCTAAGGTTTCACTGAGTTATATACCATAAAATCTGGCGTATAACGCGCACCTTTACTTTCAAGCTGCATTTTTGAACTTTTAGGTATTTTCGCAGTATAACGTGCACCCCTCCTTTTTTACGAAGAAATCTGAAATGTAATTATGCAATGCTCTTACGTTTTGAAGTAATTTATTCGTTGTATTATCTCAAGCTTTTGAAGAAAAAATAACATACTTCTAGAACTGCAATTCTTTAAGTTCATAGGGTATGTCAATTCTTTTAAATAAACAGTATTTCGATATATGTAGAAGTCTAATTTCTTTTATGCTCATCTCTTTTATTTTGAAGTCTGTCATTTTTATTCCAAGTGTATAACTCGCACCCTTAAGTTTAGATATTTTTAGTGTTAAAAGTGCGAGTTATACGTCGAACTCTTTTACGGTATATATATATATATTCTTTCAACAAAACTAACTTTAGGAAACATAACATTTCCTTCGAACACTATCAACGGCGCCTTTTAGTCTCTCGTAAAGGAAATCAATGATGGTAACAAAATGATGTATTACCTTTGCTGGAGATAGCAAGAAGATAAATTGCACACGAAAACGAATCCATTGACATCATTATTCATTAGTAAACTTACTCGACACAGATATTATTCTTTGGTGTGATATCTTTTGCATCACTCGGTGAATCGACAATAGGATGTATTTTGCCTTTTTAATGTAATACCATAGAAGTTTCAGTTTCCTAGCTACAGCACAGATAATATGACATTATTAATTAATAGGGGTAAGATAGTTTGAAATAAATAAAAACTGCTATTTATTATATTCGAAAAATGATTATTCCTACTTAGTTGTGTTCGTTACAGTAGACTCAAACAGAAGATATAAATATTCTAGAAAATAATGTAATGAATCTTATGCCTTTGAGATGCATGTTTTTATAAAATCATGCAATCAATATTTAAAATTGCTCCGCAAGATTTTTCAATGGAAACAAAAATTTGGATATTTATTGGAGAAAAAATTAAGTCAATTAAATAAAATCAATTTCGTAAATTAATAAACAATTTTAAATTGTAATAAATGTTATGTTTCCTTAAGAAAAAACAGGTAATATAAATATTAGCATAATTAAATTAAATAGAATTCTAAAAAAGATTACCTTAGTGAGTGTAAATTATAGTTGGGGAAAATGTTCTATATTAGTAATTAAATAATAAAACTGCATTAAATAACTAAATTAACCTTATCGCTATTTAAAGCAACAATTACAACATTAATTTACAAACAAACACACATTAAAGCTTTATATTTTATGAGAAAGATTCGAAGCGATATTATGTAAATTAACTTTTACCTGATATATATTACGAGCACAACGACAACGAAGTGGCTTATTTCATAATTGAAGATTTTATTTCTCTTAAATTTGTATAAATTCCTGAGTTTTAGATTTTATTTTTTCTTAGTCATTGCAAAATTGGATAGATAATTGAAATAGGTTACTATAAAATTTTTATTATCCATAAGTAATGAAACTTATTCGCTCCATAAGCACTTGGCATTCTTTTTTTATACATACAAAGTACTTTTTGTATGTTAACTAAGCGTTTCTCAAACTGTGGGGTGCCCTCCCCTAGGGGGGCGTGATAACTCCGCAAAGGAGGCGCGAGCATATTGAAAAGCTGTAAACAAAAGATTATTTTTAAAAAAGTATTAATTTACTAAAAGTAAACAAACAAAATACATTCTGAAATAATAAAATACATACATTTTCACTGATATAAAAAAACTTATAAATGTATCAGTACTGCACAATATATTTTATAATTAATTTAACAATACTATAAAAAAAAGTTTAATAATTATTAGTAACCCCTTGGGCTTGTCATATATAAAATTATGTGCAAAAATTAACAATTATCTTGATAATTTGTATGTTTTATAATTAATCCCTTAAATGCCGATAGAAAGTTACTCGATTCGCTCCCCAGTGCCACCGTTTTGAGAGGGGGAGGGGGAAGAAAAGGAATAAATAAGCAAAAATCCTCTCTGAAAAAAGTAAATACTTCACAAATACTGTCAAGGTCCTTTAATTGCAATCCAAAACCTTCGATATAATTTTATGGTTAGCAATGCATGACGTATATGTACGTCTGGGGCAATTACCGCTTTGGGTGAGCGAGGCGTTTATATACGTCGGTGGCACTAAATAGGTTAAAGTCGTATTGTAGCCTTAGCGTCAAAGTATAGTATTATTGAATTCAATATATTGTTATTGTAAGGAGGGGGGGCCGCGATGAAAATTATGATTGAATATTGGGTCGCAAATATTGAAAGTTTGAGAAGCATTGTGTTAACTGTTTGAAGAGTCTAAAATATCTGAAAATCTTAGAAATCTACTATGGGTTAAAATAGTCCGAATTGTTGAGGCAAAAGTTTATTTTATGCAAGCAATATATTTTTCAGAACAAATCAGCAGAGGATTGTCACTTGCCCGTACCAGAACCGTCTGATGTAGAAAGAGCCGGAACAGTCAATTTTGACGATGTCAAAAAAGAACTCGACAAACTGTATGTTCAAACAGCAGGTAATATAAAAACCCTTTTTATCTTTTCAAAATTTGTCAGTTTTGACTTTTTTTTAGTTAGAGAAGTTTCTACATTTAGTAAACTTAATTATTCTTTTGTTGCTAAAGTAAAAAAAATTGTAAGCGTATGGAGATTCAATTTTTATAAAAATTTTGTATTAAACCACTAAATATTTTTAAGTCGTTTATTACCTTTAAAAGTTTGTGTTGATTTTTGTGTGATAGTCTTATGTCAAACAGGGAACCAACAGCAATAATAATATGATTGACTTAATCCTTTGAACTCGTATGTCAGTTGTACATGTGACAATACAATTTTACTATGGAACTCGCAAGTCATTTTGAAGATGACAATACCTATTTACTTGAGAAGATACAGTGGGGTTACAAAATATTGATGTATGTATGCGTGGTGTTATTAAAATAATTCTGGAATCCATAAATTGTCTTTTCCTGGATTTATTGGTAACAAAAACATAAACAAAAAACTTAATAAGGTTTAACAAATTAAATTGCCAAGTTAAAATATTAGACTGAAATATTCGAGAGAAAAATCCTGGTAAACAACGGCACCTAGTTACGCCGAAACGAAGATCATGATTAAGACTGAATCCCTTACTTGTGGCTTTCGTCGAGATGGACCACGTGGGATCTGAGTGTGATGACAGCTACTCTCCACCCATTCAGACCACCTCATCCATATGCTTCCCAACAAGGTAACTTTAAATCAGGGGTGGGCAGAGTTTTGCAGGGTGCGGGCTACTTCTAATTTTTTCAAGCTATTGCGGTCCACCCAATGTCAGTGGCGCACACAAGGAGGGGTCTACTGGTCCATACCCTCCCCATAGCCCTTGATTTTTTTTCCGATTAATTATATAATCTCATGTATATAGTACATAAAATTTAATTAAGTGTTTGTTCTTAATGTTTCGTTTTATTATTTAATACTGATTTAGTAATTTATTTTTTACTTTTTTTTTGTTCTTGACAATTTACAAAATTAAAAAAATGTGTGTGACTGCGTATTGGGGTAGGATACGAGAATGGTTGACTTTCAACTCTCGACCCCACCTCTCCCCTATAAAAATTCTTGTGTGTGCCAATGCCCAGTGTCGTAGGTGTGTTGAGGTTGGAAAAGGGGGGGTCTACAATATTTATAATAAATTAATAATAAATACGGGATATGTACTTACTTACAAAACTAAAATTTAAAAAAAAACTAACCCTTTTAAAATCGCGTTTAAAACAAAACACAAAATACAAAGAATAAAAATAATCACAAATATAATAATATCAAATGATGCATTTATTATCAAACAATTCAAATTACGTAAAAAGTAAAACGTTTTTAGTTAAAGTTAGTTTTCTTTGTCATAGTCAGTAAGACTTAGTCTGCATACTTCAGTCAATTTTGAATATTACTTCCGTATATAATTACTAACTTCTAAAATCTTCAGGCGGTCACCCTTTAAATGTCTAAGTGGTCCACTGGTCGATCGCGATCGACGTAATGCCCACCCCGGCTTTAAATAATTGCATTACAAAATTTGACATTTGAGACATCGTTTAGCAATAGCTTGCCAAAACATGTCAGTTTATCAATACAGTTTGTGGTTCCAAGCAATGGAAGGATTTTTTCTTCTTTGTCTAATTCAGTATACAAGGTCTGTTCAAAAAGAATCCGACCTTAAATTTTCTACGCATGGTAGAGACTAAGACGACACCACTAATGCACACCCAGCCTAATGCACATGCTTGAATTTTTTCCCTTCGTTCTAGCGCACTAGACATTTCCTGCATGAGGTCGAATGAGGTTCTGTAAAACGTATTCGTTGGATTTTTATTTCTCTAAAGATGACTGAACGACTTGAGCAGAGGTACTACATCAAATTTTTTGTCAAAAACTTGTTGATTTTCTAAGAGAAAATATTCGGAAGTTTCAGTAAGTGTTTGGAGACAATGCTATTTGGATTACAGAAGAGGAGGGGTTTAAAACCGATTCAAAAGTGTCCGCGCAAGTCGGTAGAGAAAGATCAGCATTCTGGAAGGCCACAAACCACTCGAAATGCACCTGTTGTTAAAAAGGGGGAAAGTCTGATAAGAAAAGATTGTCGTTTAAACCGTACAAAAGACTACTGAACAAATTCAGATCAGTACAGGTTTTCCAAATGCAGTTTGGTGTGATCATGCGCAGAGTGGTTGCGAAATTTGTTCCCGAACTTCTGTTGGTTTAAAAAAGTCCGTATTGAAGTTGCTTAGGATTTACTGGAATCAATCGACGCTGAACCTGGATTCTTGCGACTTCTGGCTGTTCCCGAAAACGAAAATGCCAATGAAAGTATCCAGTTTTTAGAGTAGAAATGAAATACAACAGAACACGACGGTGGAGTTGAACACCATTCCAACAAAAGTCTTCCAGAAGTATTTTCTTCAGTGGAAGGAATAGTACCCTGTGTGAAGGAACAAGGGGCCTACTTTGAATTTGATTAGGATCCTAACCCCACAAAATAACTAAGATATTTTTTCTGGCCGAAGGGCGGATATTTTTTGTACAGACTTCGTATACATATACTAATTTTTAAATTCAAAATGGGTTATGGAGACATGCAGGGAGGGATAGTGACAGAGAATTTGAATGCACTTATTTAGCTGTGCGATATGTCGTGATAGCATGGCAGCATTAAGTCATCTCTGTGAGAGCTACATCTAAATTAGTTTTCCTTAGTGAAAGATTTCTGACAAATAGTAAAAAAAAGTATACGACAATTTACATCATTTACAGACCATATACATTTACACATTAGGAGAATAGACTTGATGGGGAAAACTACTCGTACACACTGTATCACCTAGTCTTGAACGAAAGAATAATTATTGTATGGTCTGCTGACACAAAAAAACTGAGGGTGGAAAGGAGACAACATTTAATTCTTTCGAAACATGCGAAAGACATCCGTTTATGTGCAAGTTGGAAATTGTTTTAAGAAGCACCACACTTTAAAAGATTATATAAAAATTGAATCTCTTTGTAATATAATACATAAAGCAAATTTAAAATGTTGAATTCTGTTGCTGTAAATTTCTTAATTCGTTTTTCTAAAAAATACAAATTTACACCTAACAACACCGAGAGCAAAGGATTAAAATAAACTTTAAAAGCCTGAATAAATTAATCAAAATTTAATTACAAAATATCAAACCTACATACATATTTTGTTTTGAAATCAAGCACGAGTAGTAATATATGTCAATTTTAATAAGAAGTAGTGTAATTCTGCGTGCAGATAAATATTTTATACTTCAAATCATCTACATTAAATGAAGTTGATCTTATTGAAGATAATTAAAAAGAAAAAGTTCCATTATGTATTAATTAGAATTGGAATCAATTTTACTTTAATTAAATTTTTTTAAGTAATCGTACTTTTATTTGTTCAGCTTGCGAAAGAAAAGTTTCGAAAATTTTGAGTTCATCAGAAGAGGAACATCAGCAACCTTTAAAAGATACGATGCAAACTTTTCTAGAAAAAGGTATTAATTCTTCAGTTTTTTTTTTTTTTTTTTAAATAATTTACTTCATTACTCAATATACTTTAGAAACAATTTACTTTCAATTGCTTTAGAAAATTCAAAATAAGAAAAAAAAACAATTAGTTCGTTCGACTTTTTTTTATATAATTTTATATAATTCTTCTTTCTTCGGAAAATATTATTAAAAGGAGAATTATTTATAAAACTTTGTAAAATCACATTATTTGACTAATTATTTATTTCGGCAAATTTGATCAACACAGTAATATTATTTAGCATCAGGATGGGTTCTAATTTACACAACGTGAAGTCTTTTATTGGTTCTGAGTGCAAAAATTTTAAGAAATTAGTTCTTAAATTTAAAGAAATATTTAAAATGCCTATGTGAAGGAATTTTCTAAACAGAATAACTTTAAGATTAAAGGGATACAAATATTTGGGATACGAAATTAGTTTTCAGCTTCAAGCGAATAAGAATGATGAAATTCATCTTTTAAAGTTATTCTAATTTATATATTAACTAGCTGTTATACCCGTTCTTCGCATGGGTAAATTGAAAATTTAAACAATACAGATTGAAGGATAATGAAGTTTTTAATGAGTTAATTTTTCGTGAATTGCAAATTAAACAAAAAAAAAAAGCTTTTTGCATATCTCACCTGAACAAAGAAAATCCTGTTTGTTAAATTTTAAGTCTGTAGATCTAATATCTGATAAAAAGGATTTTTTTTATCTATAACTCCCCGTAACTCTCTTGTGGGTCGATTTTTGAAAACACCTTCCTAAGCTGATCTCTGCTCAGCAAAAATAGCACGTTGTTACAAATTTTGTGTAATGAACGCTTAAAATAGTACAAATTTATATCTGGAAGTGTAATACGTTAATATTACCTTTTGTTATACTTATTTTATGTTAAAATTGTAATCAGCCTCACACTCCACCTGTTCAAGCTTTCGCAGTTCCTGGCGCCTGACGAAGACAAAACAAAATGCAAAGTTTTGCTTCACACATAAAAGATAGATATATGCTGTCGCGGTCTTTTTTTGCAGATGGCCGAATTTTTTCCTACTTTCTTGACAGTTATCGTTATATTTTGAACACTTCACACAATATCTTTATAACTATAGACTATGTGTTATTCTGATGTATAAGCTATATTATTGTAAAATTTCATTAAAATCCATTCAGTTGTTTTTGCGTGAAAGAGTACCAAACATCCATACAAACTTTCGCGTTTATAATATTAATAAGGATTCCCAAAAGTTTGTTGAATAACTAATTAGTTAAATATAGGTTGTGTGTGAAATAAGTTGCAGAAATATTTTAATCAGAAAATAGAAGCACTCGTGTTGAATGTATTAAATTAAGCAAGAGCTTCAAAAGTATCTTGTAGAATGTAAAAGAAAATTATAAAAATTTTATTCACATATAAAATTTGACACAGGTTTATGATAATCATTATTAATACTGTCGATGTTATTTGGGTAAAAAATTTAATCATTAGTTGTAATTAAATAATCTAGGATCGAAAAATATTCTGAATGATTTTGACTCTTCAAAATTATCTGTAAATAAAAAATACGTGTTACATTTGTATACTAAAAATTACTTTGACATTTCGTAAAAAATATGAATTGAACATTTTTATACGTGTAAGAAAGGTTTTTACTGCTTGAATAGGAAGCTAGTTTTCGAAATTTTTTTTATTAATATTTAATTTACATTCAATATTTTCTCAAAAAATATAGAATCAAAATTTTATGATTTACGAGCAGTATATGTAATTGTAATTATTTAAATTTCTTTTTAGCATTTGCAGAAACAAGATTACAAATGGAAAACCTGGAAAGATGTAAAACAAAGTAGGTTTTTTTTATTTGTTGTTTTTTATTTATAGTTACATTCCTTTTTGCAATATTTCGAAACTTATTAATGTGTTGCTAAATTATATAATACCTTAATTAACTTCTACCTTCTGGTACATTTCTTGTTTTTGAGAAGTTTGCTTATAAATTTTCACCAAATTTATATCATCACCATTACAAAATTCAAATATTTTTCATTTTAAAATGTGTAGAAAAATTATAATTGGAAGTTAATATAAAAATTAATGTTAAGATAAATGTAGAATGTTGTTTATTCGCAATAACACCTACATTAAGTTGAAAGTTATTTTATTTTCTTGCCTAATAAGTGGTATAAAAGTTAGTCCAACCATGGATATTGTGCCAAACAGTACTTTCAAAATAAACTGTAATATTTCAATGTCATGAATTCGCATTTTTTTATCTATTAAATCTTTTTTAAAAATAATTTTTTTTATTGAGACATACAAATATTATCCGAGCTTTTACCACAATTTTATTTCGAGATTTCGTGGGAATCATTTTTATACACTATACAAATCGTCAAATCTAAAGGTAGAATATGTAGTTAAATATGCACCGATAATTACAATTAAAGCATTTAGTAAAATATATAACAAATCAAAATCATGTCAAACCATTGATTTATCTTTTGTATATTTTATCAATGAAGACAACATTCTTTGAAATTTTACGTTACATTATATATAATCATTAATTAAATACAAATGTCACGAACACTTACGCAGTTATATTAAATGATTAAAATAGCAAAATTTGCTTTTTATCTTTAAAAAGTATTCTTTTCCTTTTATTTTAGGTTCACGTCTACACAAAAGTTCTTCAAATTTCAGCCAAAATCGAACAACGAAAGCGAATGGCCTAAAGAGTTTTTTTCACTGTGGCAACCATTCTGTTCCGATTTCAAAGACATATGGAAGAAAGAACAAAAATTTAAGATGGCTGAGCAAAAACGGTAAACACATTTTGTGTAGTTACAAATACAATAATCCTTCGGAAGAAAATTGTTTTTAGTAAAAAATGAAATTTATGCAGGTATAGTCAGGCCTTCACTGAGAGAAATTCTGTTAGCCAAATAATTTTTCGACCCACTAAAGTTAAAGATTTATTTTAATACTTTTTCTTTAAAATAATAGTATATTGCAAAGCTATAAAGTTGTATCTTTTTTTTATGTGAAATATTGCCAAATATTTGGAATAAAAGGGACATTTTTAGTTGATAAAATTTGAAATAAAAAGGAACAAGGTGACTGTTTATGAATCCTGTGTTATTATTTCCAGCAAATCTTAACAAAAAACTATCCAGCAGAAAAAATCCCGCAAATTCCCTAAATGGTTATTAAATGACTCTAGTACATAACTAAAATAAATTTTGCGAAATTGATAGTTTATATAATAGTTCCATTTTGTATAGTGAAGAGCAAATACATTTGATCATTTGTTCATTAACGTCATACTAAAAGCACCATGATGACTAATTTTGAGCAGAGATCAATTGGCGAGGAAAACCCGTTCACACAACCAGTCCATGTAGATTAGCGATACTCAACCTTAGGCCTACCGGACCTTTCTGAATGGCTTGGTCATCTTCCGTTGCACTAACAAATTAAATTATTTAAGAACTATGAATTAAAAATGTATTGAGAAATTCTATATCAATCATATAGTATATCAACTCTTCTATCGATGTCGTGCTGAGTACAAATTGCGAGGTAACTTTTTCCTTTTTGTAATTGCATTAGGATATTATACAAGAGCCAAAGCTTCACAATCGCAGCGGTATGCTTAGGATCGTTGTCGTGTTGGAAACAAAACGTTTATCCTAAGCCGAGTTTGGTGACACTTTCCTTTAAATTGTTTTTTAGGACATCAATGTATAATCATATGCTTTCATAATTGATTCTATATACCCCAACTTGCCAACACCATTGCTTGCCATGCACTTCCACACCATTACTACCGCCACCGTTCTGTACCGTTGGTACTAAATGCTCTTTTTGAAGCGCTGTGCAAGGTTTTCTCCAGACTAATTTACGACTTTTTATGCCGAAAATGCAAAATTTGCCCTCATCAGAGAATATCACAGTCCTTTAGAGGCTTATGTATATGATCTTTTGCAAAAACTATCTGCTTAACCCGGCTGGTTATTGAAATATAAGGTTTTCTGCGAACCACTCGACTACGGTATCCGGCCTTTTTCAAGATTTTCCTTGCAGTATCCGCCCAAATATTTTTGTTAAGCTTCTCGTAAATGTCTGTTGCTATTTGAGTTGTAGTTAAACACGGATTTCTTTTTCACCATTGATGTCATACTTCGTTTTTCGCTGATTGTGAGTTTAGATGGACGACTTAAACGAGGTTTGAATGTGTAAACTCTTGTAGATTTCAAGTTATAAATAACATGCTGGATAGATGAATACTGCCGTCCAACGGATCTGGCTGTATTCGGACGACTTTTTCCATCTTTTCACATTTTGACAATGATTTTACGTTCACTGATACTAATTTTCTTCTTTTTATTTTCCATGTCCTTGAATTGTTTCGTATTTCACAAAAACGTAACCATTACCGCGTCACAATTTTCGTAAGCTATTTTACTTGATAATTTGAATGCAAATAAACTCTGTTAACATATAACGTCTGTTGATAAAAATTCCAAAAATCAAAAATATTCAAATAGCGAACGCAGACTTTTTCTGCCTACTATTTGTGTGTTTTGCTACAAAGCTCCCGTTATATCCTAAGTAGTTTTAATGCAAAATTAACGAATTCTTGCAAGCTCAATATCTAAATAACGGTAAACAACTTTGTGAAATTTTTGTTAGAAAAAAATTATATTTCTATTAAATTTTACCTTTGCTGTATGATTTCTTGTGGGTGAACGCAGACTTTTTCTGGCTAGTGTATATCAATTTTCCGCATTTTAAATGTCCTTGATCGCTTAGCGTCTCTCCCCCCTCCCTCCTCCATTAATCCTCATTTTGCGGCCCGCTTAAAATAGTTGCCACATGTATGTGGCCCGGAGGGAAAAAAAAACGTTGAGTAGCCCTAATGTAGATCATCAGAATAGCTTTTTATGAGTAAATGTGTGCTCTAACAGTATATTAGAATTTTTAGCTCTTTTATATACTTAAAAAGAAACAGCTCCATGAAGTATTGCGGCCACATTTTTCTATCCTTGTAACATATTTGTGTCTATATTATATTCTGTTCCGAAAAAATCGTAAAAAAATAAAATCTAGACTCATTAATTTTTTTTTTACTTTATGAAAATGAAATGATTTTATACATAGCAAACTAGAGGAAAAATAAATAAAACGGATAATATTCCTAAAAAAGTTTTTTAACTATGGCACAAGAGTTCTAATTTTTCAAAAAGGGAATATAAACACGAAGTTCAAATGTACCACATCATACCGGCCACTTGAAAATTAATTTTGTTTTCTAATTTTTATATGTAAACAAGATATTCGTTTGTAAGTAAGGATTCGAAAATTTAAACATTACTTACATAAAATATTAAATTAATTTTGCCATCAGAATTATATTGAGAAAAATGAAGTATTAAATATCCTAAGTATAAGAAATGTCTTATAAAAATATCAACAAAAAAAAATTCTAAAAAAAAAAATTAAATAATTTTTAAAAACTTGGGAAGAAATTGATACATTTTAATGCTGTTTTTGTTATACTATTATGACAGTTATTATAAAAAAATTCCCCTTAAAGAAATCGATATGAAAAAGGGAAATGTAGTAAAGTTATTGAGCTTAATATAGTATCTGGCAAGATGTAAAAACTCCCTCACCCCGGAGTAAATTCTGAAAAAAAAAATATATGAAAATTTGCAAAAATATAACTTTTTTTTTAAAATCTACTGTTCAAAAGCCCACTAAAATTATATATAAATCTATAATAGTAAGAAATCCAAACACGTTTAAAGAAGTTTTAATCCATTTTTATTTTCAGTTTATCAGTTCACGTTTATTGTAAATATCATTCATTTCATTATTTGAGAACTTAATATAAATCCCAAAATGAAAGGGGAAAGAGAGGGACTCATTTTACATTTTTTCCCGTTTTATTTATTCTTAGGAGTTTCTAAGTTGAAGGTTATATGTGGAAATCATTTGTCAAAAATATTTTTGCGTAATTCTCCTTGATTTTTAAGCGTTCTTCAAGTTGTGTTATTAAATGCAACTAGTACTTTATAAAATTGTTAAATAATTACTTATAACTAAAACAAACAAAGATAACCTTCAATTTTTAAAAATTCGTTCATCAGTAAGTCAAAAGTGTTGAGAAATACCATTGCTTCGTTCATGTAGATGTTCTAACCCTGTTTCATGCTAGAATTATAGAACTCTTTTTATAAATACTATTAGAAGAAAGACTAATCGGTAGGACAAAATAAATTTAAAAATTCCGCCACCTACGATGTCTTTTTAATATGGTGATGTTTTTTTGATTTAGCGATATTGGGCCATGGTACAATACGTAAATACCAAAAACATTAGTAGCATATATGACCATTTTGAAGCAGAAATATACGATTTTCACATTAAATCTATTATTTTAACCTAAGTACACTTTATTTTCAGGTTGGAATTGATGAGAAAGAAAATTAATGAATTACAAGAAGGAAAAAAAGCCAATATTGTTTTAGTCAAAGCCAAACCTACAGGATTGGTAAGCACATTTAAGGTTTTTTTCCTCACTAAAATTTCTGCATATATTTAACTTTTAAATAACGTAATCTTTCTTGTGTAAAATATTTCTAAAAGGATTTGCAAAAGAAAAATGCATTTCTACAGCTAGCAAAAAAAAAAATGTTTTTAATAGAAAAAATTTCTAATGACAAAGAAAAGGTAAATATTAGATATTGGCACTTCTTTAATAGTCTTTTAAAAGAGAAAAGAAAATGCTTTCTTATTTTCTCTTAAAAAATACATCTTCAGTCTTTAAATATACAAAATTTTGCTGAATTTATTATTTTTTTAATAATTCTGGAAATCTATAATTGATTCTTTGTATTTTCTGAAATGTTCATACAAGTAATATAAAAGAAAAATTTTAATCAATTCCTACTTAGGTCAACAAACAAAATTTTTATGTTTGTAACTTTTTATTAAATAATTACAATTAATGTAAATATTTATATACATATGACAGAATCGCAATATTAAGTGGCAAAATAGAAAGCTATTTTCCTTGCAATTTTCCATTTTCCTTTCTGTATATAGTGTTGGACTATTATTTTTTGTCACTATTTATTCATTAATTAAATTTAATTATTCCAATAAAATAGTATCGTAAAAAGAAATCACATTCTCAGAAATTAGGCGGCCATCCCAGGTGGGATTTGAACCCCGACCTTTGGATTAGCAGCCCAACTCGCTATGCATTGCTCTATAGACACAACGGGCGATTTTCCTTGCTATATATGGTGATGGGCTATTGTTTTCGTTTGTTACTATTTATTCATTAATTAAATTTAATTAATGAATATTTGAAAAATCTGTATTAACATCAAGTGTTATCCCCTACAAGTTTTAAAAAATTTATTTGAACATGAAAGGATGAATAGAGAAAGTATTTTATGAACAATTGAAAATTTGAACAAGATATATATATATATATAATATAGTGAGATTGTGAACTAATAGTAGGAATTGAATAACTTTTCAATTTACTTTGTATTTGAAAATTCTCAGATCTGTTTTTAATTATTAACAAAAAATGTTTGTTTGCTTATTTATATCCTTTTATTTTAATAATTCAATTTTTCTAAAAAAAAATTTCACTTATTCATTTTTGCAGAAAGCCAAACTGAAACGAATGTCACTTCCCAACACATCTAAAGCAGTGGCAACCTGATAAGTGGAACAAGCGGTCGGTTAACTCCTGCCTTATGAACTCTTGAAACCTCTCTGTATATAGGTGCTACACTTTTACCAGCAATGAAGATTTTAACCGAAGAAACATCACGAAAAGTGAACATCATTTTGAACCGAGTTCGTCTCAAAAGAGTGAAAAAAAAAAGAGTTAACACAATCAGAAACTCGTTTAACTCTATAATCCCGTTGTTATATTTAAAAATTTCAGATATTTTAACATATATAACGAAGTTTAATTTTTAAGAATTTCTTTTAAGAGATTTTATGGAGAGTTCTCTATCTGTGTGAAATAAATTTAAAAATCGTTGACTTTGACGTCAGTTATCGGAAAACAAAAATTATTTCCAGTTTTTTTTCTATTATTATTTCCTCCCTACAGTTCAATGCCAAGGTTTTTTTTCCCCTCCCCTAATTTTTGTTGCTATGCACGAGTCTCCCGAGCTTTTAAAGAAATGAATTTTAAACTGAGTGGGGTAGATAATTTGTACAGCTTTTCCCCGATTTCACCCTTCAACAGAAATAGTTTTTTCATGTAGATTTCTTATACAATAAATGAATTTTTGTACGTCTTTGTTGTTTATTATTGCTTATGTCCACAGATTAATAAGGCTATGACTATGATAACTACCATTGCAAAATGTTACATTTCGATGCTGATACTGAGAATAGTCTGAATTAATCAGTGGCGTGTGCTCAGATATCTTTTATAGGGGGGGTTACATTCTAAAAAACCCATAGAGGAAAACCCAAAGGGTAATCTGCAGGGTAAATTAATTACTAATTTTTAAAAAATTGTCCAATTTTTTTACCTAAAATTTAGTTTAAAAAAGTCATATCTAATAACGCACGCTAGATATACCTAATTCCCTTCATTAAAATATATGAACGTGTTAAAAGTATGCTCACTGACAGTTTGAGGATTATATGATGAGTAGTTTTTGAGAAAAATATACATAAAGTGAGAATTATTACATTTTGAGGAAACAGGCTTTAAAGTAAAAATTTGTAATTTTTTTAGCATTTACTTCTTATAGTACTTTTCAGAAGTATACGAAGCATTATATTTACTCTCTTATCATACAAAAGACTCTTCTAATTTTCATTTTTTCATTATTTTCTTACAACTTTGCTTTTTTGGGGGATCTTTAGATGCTTACGTTGGGCTACACGAATCCTACGTGTATCTAGTTTTTTGAAGCATGACACACAGTTACAACTTGGTTCAATATCACAATGTTTTAAGATCATTTAATTTGCTACATAACTCGTATTGAACTGTGCAATAGCCATATTTACCCCTAATATCTTAGAGTTTTTAATTCCACAAATGTAGATCTTGGAATCACTGATCATATGGTGTTATTAACCGACTCATTTGGGTTCTGGGTCTTCCCATGCAAACATTTTCTTAATAAATAAAATTGCCTAGATCTTTAAAAATTGGCTTCATTTAATAATTATGGTGTATAGCCCGTATGTATGTGTTTATGATTATGGTGCGTTTATCTTCCTTTTGAAACTTGCACCAGGCATTTATAATCGGAGGAAACAGTCCATGCTGAGGACTCTCGTTTAAAGACAGAAGATGAAAATAAACAGCCCGAACAGCATTGATGTTATTTTTAATAGAGCCATACCATAATATCTTTGAATTTTTCATATTAAAATGTCGGTGAGTTGGTTACGAACCCACTTAGGCTTTTTCTATTACTTATCTTTTTCCCTTCTGTTTCGCTTTTAAGATATAAAAGACGTGTACCCATACACTTTTGGATAAGCCCAATACTTTTCCACTTGAACATCATATGAATTCGCTCTCATCAGAAACTTATGCAAAGGGAAATACAGGGGCTCTAGCAGAGCTCATTTGATGCGCATCAAGAAGTAGTTTCGTTTAAAAAATAAATAAAAATACTTCTAATCATCGTATTTCCTCATATCATATATAATTTTAAACAGAAATGCTTAGAATTTTTTAAAAAATATAAAAAAGTGAAAATCAATTTTTTGAAAATTCATGTGCCGGACCTCTTAAGGATTTATAAAAGTTAAAGTTATGCTTTTTTTCCCTCAGGCGGAGTTTCTTCTGTTCGAAAATCGTTTTTGTTGTAGTTGTTGTTGTTTTTGGTTAGGGGAAGTAAGCAATTGTGTGCAATCTGTTTTTATTCTAAATCTCTGTATATCCTTCCTACCATCTGAATATTTTAAAGCGGCTTTAAAAGAATCCACGGCAGTTGGGAATTTTTGACAGTACCATGCATTTTTTAAGTACACATTTTTACGTTTTATGATCTATTTTTCATGTTTTTTCCTCTTATGGCGTGAAAAAATATCCGTGCCTCTTCAATGTATCTCCAGATATACTTTTTGTGTTTTTGAGAAAATACAGAAGTAAATACTTTTGTATTTTTACTTGAAAAGTAATATACTTTTTGCATTTTGGGGGAAAGTAATATACTTTTTGCATTTTGGGGGAAAGTAATATACTTTTTG
>BMAV01001377.1:217990-233777 GCA_019973955.1 Trichonephila inaurata madagascariensis | reverse complement strand
ATTCTAAAAAACCCATAGATGAAAACCCAAAGGGTAATCTGCAGGGACGTCTTAAGATTTCTTGAGGCCCTGGGCACTTACACAAAAGTAGGTCCTGGGCTTCCCCTATGACCTTTAAAAGTAGACACTACATAGAATACGTTGTCAAATACTCGTACAAACAATAACTTGAAACAAATAAATGCGCATGACTTACAATTGCACAAATCAGTTTGACCGATTGCCGCTTTTGATTGCGTGAGTAATGATGGTGTATGGTGCACTGGCGTAGCTAGCTCTGAGGGGGGCCCTGTATCAAAATTCTTTCGGGGACCTTTTTTAGATATAGGAGCCCTGTTAATGAGATTGCAGTTACACTTGTTGGGGCCCCGTATCATTGATATGGCTGATACGGTGGTAGCTACGCTCCTGGTATGGGGGTATAAGTCTAGGCCTGTACGTGAACGACGGTCATCACACGCAGCCAGTTGACATATCGTCCAAAATTCCCAGTGTTTTTGAGAATACAACCGGAAATAACTTTTGACCGTTGAAATTATTCTAATCATGTTCTTATTTAGGCTGAGTTAAGAACGAGATGAGGTCTCCATTGTGACCGAGGCCCTGGGCCCAGTTAGCCCATGCCTTAAGACATCCCTGGTAGTCTTCGTGGTAAAAATTTAAAATATGTTGTCCTATGGTAGAGAAATTGAGTAGAGAGAGAGAGTATGTTGGAGAAATTAATAGAAATACAACTTAAGATCTCATCACATATTTTTTTCTTAACGAAAATCAGGGGCGTAGCTACCAACGTATCAATGATACGGGACCGCGTCATATGAAAGCAAAAAATCGCGAAATTTTAAAGGGGCCCAAAAAGGGTCCGTAAGAAATTTTTGATACGTACTCATTTAGGACTAGCTACGCCAGTGACAAAGATTAAATAGTTTAATAGTTAATTAAGGGGTTCCGGTACGTCCATAGGAGCCCATGTTAAATTGCGTAAGTTTATGTACTTTTTTCTCAGAAACTTCTTACTTCTCATGAATAACATTTTTACAGTAGGTTATGTGAACTATGAATAATACTTTAACCAACAGTTTTGTCTTTTTGTTAAAAATTAAATTAATTACTAATTTTTAAAAAATTGCCCAATTTTTTTTATCTAAAATTTAGTTTAAAAAAGTCATATCTAATAAGCTAGATTACCCTCCATTAAAATGTGTAAGCATGTTAAAAGTATGTTCACTGACAATTTGAGGATTGTATGATGAGTAGCATTTAAGAAAAATATACATAAAGTGAAAATTATTACATTTTGAGAAAACAGGCTTTAAAGTAAAAATTTGTAATTTTTTTGAGCATTTACTTCTTATAGTACTTTTCAGAAGTATACGAAGCATTGTATTTACTCTCTGATCATACAAAAGACTCTTCTAATTTCCATTTTTTCATTATTTTTTTACAATTTTGCCTTTTTTCGGGATCTTAAGATGCTTAAATTGGGCTACACGAATCCTACGTGTATCTAGTTTTTTGAAGCATGACACACAGTTATAACTTGGTTCAATATCCAATGTTTTAAGATCATTTAATTTACTACATGACTCGTATTGAACTGTGCAATAGCCATATTTACCCCTAATATATTAGAGTTTTTAATTCCACAAATGTAGATCTTGGAATCACTGATCATATGGTGTTATTAACCGACTCATTTGGGTTCTGGGTCTTCCCATGCAAACATTTTCTTAATAAATAAGATTACCTAGATCTTTAAAAATTGGCTTCATTTAATCATTATGGTATATAGCATGTGTATATGTGTTTATTATTATAGTGTATTTCTCTGCATTTAGCTTCTATCTTTTGAAACTTGCACCAGGCATTTATAATCGGAGGAAACAGTCCTTGCTGAGGACTCTCGTTTAAAGACAGAAGATGAAAATAAACATCCCTAACAGCAGTTTTTATATTGTGTAGGTCATTGATGTTATTTCTAACAGAGCCATACCATAATATCTTTGAATTTTTCATATTAAAATGTCGGTGAGTCGATTACGAACCCACTTAGGCTTTTTCTATTACTTATCTTTTTTTCCCCTCTGTTTCACTTTTAAGATATGAAAGACGTGTACCCATACACTTTTGGATGAGCCCAATACTCTAATTTTTCCACTTGAACATCATATGAATTCGCGCTCATCAGAAACTTATGCAAAGGGAAACACAGGAGCTCCTAGCAGAGCTCATTTGATGCGCGTTAAGGAGTAGTTTCGTTTAAAAAATAAATAAAAATACTTCTAATTATCGTATTTCCTCATATCATATATAATTTTAAACAGAATTGTTTAAAATTTTAGAAAATATAAAAAAGTAAAAATCAATAATTTTTTGAAAATTCATGTTCCTTAAGGATTTATATAAAGTTAAAGTTATACTTTTTCTCCCTCAGGCGGAGCTTCTTCTGTTCGGAAATCGTTTTGTTGTTGTTTTTGGTTAGGGGAAGTAAGCAATTGCAATATGTTTTTATTCTAAATTTTTGAATATTCTTCCTACCATCTGAATATTTTAAAGCGGCTTTAAAAGAATCCATGGCAGTTGGGAATTTTTGACGGTATCATGCATTTTTAAGTACACATTTTACGTTTTATGATTTATTTTTCAACAGGTTTTTCCTCTTATGGCGTGAAAAAATATCCGTGCCTCTTCGATGTATCTCCAGATATACTTTTTGTGTTTTTGAGAAAATACAGAAGTAAATACATTTGTATTTTTACTTGAAAAGTAATATACTTTTTGCATTTTGGGGGAAAGTAATATACTTTTTGCATTTTGGGGGAAAGTAATATACTTTTTGCATTTTGGGGGAAAGTAATATACTTTTTGCTGAGAGAAAAGTGATAAAAACTTATAGATAATAATAATTACTATTCTTCTTCAATGGCTTGACAGCCCTGGGTGGGCCCTGGCCTTCTCCGGAAGTCTTCTCCAGGCATCCCTACTTTTGGAAACTGTTTTTCAATTTTTGACCTTTAAAATTTTTGTCTTTTTCAACACAGTCAATCCATCTTAACGGGGGTCTGTCCTGAGGTCTATTTCCCATGGGCTTTGCCAGAAAGATTTTCTTGCAGTAATGATCTTCATACATAACTACTATTATTACAGGTAATAATTATACCGCTTTATATATAAAAAAATGTTATCATATTTGTTTTTGATCGGAATATAACTAATTTAATTTCGAAGTTCTGATTGACAGCAGAACAATTAGGTGATTTTTAAAGTTGTATAACTTCCTTGACTGTAATTTTTTTTTTAATTTGATTTAAGCACAATGTATTTTTCATGAACAATAAGTACCTTGAATAATTTTTATAGCAAGTTTATCGAGTAAAAAAGATCTACAAAATAATGAAAGGTCACTAATACACTAGCAAAGACAGCAATTTGGTATCAGTTCAGATAATATAAGCAAGGAAAAGAAATTTAAGTATTAAATTTGCTTCTTTAAAAAAAGAACTAAGATACGAAAAGGATTTGGTGAAATTATTATCTAGTAGGAATCAATCATTCTGATTTTTTGCAAAAACTATTTAATAATGTATGCTATGTTTTAAAAATATTTATTCCAATATCGTATTGCTTTTAATAATAATGAATTTATTATTTTAATTATTTCTGACAGTTAAAGTTAAATGCCACCTAAATATTAATAATATTTTATGGCTTTAAAATAGACATTCATTGTACAAATGTGCTTTTCCAGTTTTTTTTTGTATATGCATATTATCATACACATAAGATATCGATTGTTTTAATTGAAAACATTAAGTGTTGCTGTGTGTGTGTGAATAATTGTTACTATATTAAATTTAAAAAAACTTTTTCTAAAACAAGTTATTACTATTTTATATATTTAATTTTATTGTGTTAAACAAATGTTCGTAAACGCTGGTTTGAGTTTTTTCAAGAACGATGAGACTTTTGGACTGTAATTAGATTTACTTCGAGACGGTGCTATTCGCACGCTGTTCAATGAAGGAAGCTACAACCTCTTGCGCAGGGTTACATCGAAACATTGGCCGAGGTGCTCAGTCTGTGGATGGCATTCGCGACAAAAAATAGTTACAATTACGGACTTAACAATTACTTTGAAAGAACATGAAATAAAAATTATCATATGAATTGTAGCATATTTTCTAAATGCCTCCTTAAAATGCTAAGCAGATTAAAAATAATGAGCAAGCAAATAGCTTTTGCATATTTTTAAAAAAAATATTATTTTAAACAGATGTGCATATTTTTGTCTTATGTAATCATATTCATTAAATAGTTCTGCAATATATTAAAATATAACTGAGACGTATTAATTATGATTTGTTTATTGTGAAATTTCAACATTAAAATAAGTTGAAATGTAAAGATAAATATTAGAAATAATTTAATTTAAAAATTTAACGCAAAGAAAATAATTACTTGAAACAGACAAAAGCAAATGTTTTTAATGACTGCACCTTTGAAATGCATTTTGCAACCATCGCATAATACAGTGATGTTCAAATTAAGGAGCCTCCCTCACAGAAGCATAAATTCAAGCAAAGGAAGTAGCGAAAAGTTTGACAAAAATTTTCGCTACACAGCATATGTAAGTAAACATATAAATAAACTTTAAAATGTAGTGCTTGTCATTAAAATTGGAACATTTTCAAGAAGGAATGACAAAAACGTTAAATTCTCACGATAGGGAGATGATGATGGGATATGCAAATGATTAGCTCTTAATCGCAATCGAACGACGCAAAACGAGGAAACGGGTTATCAAATCCTGTATAAAAGGAAAGTTACGCAGTGGGGTTCTCATTCGGAAATTGCATCTGAATTTTGGTTGCTTATGAAAAGATCGTATTATACTTCGTATAAATAGACTTATCGAAAGTGCTGTTGATTGTTCCGTGTGATAGTGCTACTCGAATTGATCGGGATTCAGTGGCTATACGTGAAATATATAGGTTCAGAAAGAAAATAGTGAACGCTAAGCTGGATCAGGGATGTCTTAACACTTTTTGAGGCGCTGGGCCCAAATAAATCTTACGATTTTATTAGGCCCTGGGCCTCTTTGCAAAAGTAGCCCCTATGCAAAATAGTAAGCCCTACCTGTGATTTTCAAAAATAAATAGTGTATAGTATGAAATATCAAATACTCGTAGAAATGGTAGTTTGAAGTAAATAAATGTGCACGAGTCACAATCTCACAAACCTAGGCACAAACAGCCTCGACAGATTGCCTC
The DNA here is from genome assembly GCA_019973955.1 of Trichonephila inaurata madagascariensis. Lineage (NCBI taxonomy): Eukaryota > Metazoa > Arthropoda > Arachnida > Araneae > Nephilidae > Trichonephila > Trichonephila inaurata. The sequence goes on along the minus strand of BMAV01001377.1, from coordinate 228,507 downwards.
ATTACGACTAAATGAGTTGAATGATAAAACGGTCGCATAATAATTATACAGCCTTGCCAGTTGACATACATATTGAAATTCTGTTTTTTAGAGAATATGTACAGAAATAATATTTAACCATAAAAAAATTATCCATCCGAATAATGATCTTAAGGGGAGTCAAGAACGCGTAACGAGGCCCCCACGGAGATCAAGACCCTGGACTTGAGCCCAGTTGGCCCCTGCTTTAACACGTCCCTGCGCAGGATCTCAATAGCCTTTTCCTACAAAAGCCAGAGAAGACAGACATGCTGCTTGGAGCGTACAGACGTATCACAGACCTTGAGTCTGGGTTTATTCGCAAGTAACCGCACGGACAGCGAGACGACATCTGAAACAGCATGCACTGTCTGCTGTGCGACTATTATTGTTCCTCTTCCACACCAAGCCAGGGGAGGATTTTGAAGCTTGATATACTTGACTTCTAGAAGACGGGTTCTTTAATGGCAACAAAGAAACTCGATTCTACGACTAGACAGAAGCAATGCTCCGCTACCATGACCACTCGGCTACAGGGATGCCTTACGACTCTTTGAGGCCCTACCTGAGATCCTTAAAAGTAGACAGCATATAGAGCATGCGTTTTGTTAAATACTGGTACAAACGGTAATTTGAATAAATGAGCACGACTCACTATCTCGAAAACCTAGGCACAAACCAGCTCAACCGATGGCCGCTTATTGACTAAATGAGTTGAATGGTTGTTTATCGTATTAGTCCTAGACATGGACAACGGTCATCACACGATAATACAGTCTTATCACTTTCATCAGTTGACATGCAGTATGAAATTCCCTGTTTTTAGGAGAATATGTACGGGAATAATATTTGACCGTTAAAATTATCCGGATCGTGATGTTAATAAGACAGAGTTGAGAACGAAACGCGCGAGGCCCTGGACCCGAGCCCGGTTGGCCCAAGCCTTAAGACGTCTCTGCTCGGCTATTGCGACCATAAAGAGGAAAGGCAGCGATAGTGTTTGGAAACCACTGGCATAATAATTTGAAATAAAAAAGGATGGAAGGAAATTTGAATTACAGAAGAAATATATTTAATGTATTTTTAAATATTAACATTAGGAAGTTTGTTTGTTTTTTAACAGTGAAAAGAAAAATATAAATTAAATTTTGAAGGATCATTAAAATTATCCTGTAATTTATGTTTGACTCATTTGTGGTAAAAATTACTGATGCTTTCAAAATTTGAAATAAAATCTATAGAAAACACCAACTTTCGAAGATTTTTCAACTCCTATTATTAGTTCACACTTTCCCTATATGTATTTATTTAAATATATATATCTTGTACAAACTTTCAATCGTTAATAAAATACTTTTTATTTATCCACTCAACTTCAAATACATTTTTTTAAACTTGTAGTGGATGACACTTGATGTTAATACAGTTTTTCTAATATTAATTCATTAATTAAATTAAATTAATGAATAAATAGTAACAAACAAAAATAATAGTCCAACACCCTATGTAGAAAGGAAAATTGCAAGGAAAATCGCTTTCTATTTTGCCATTTAATATTGTGATTCTGTCATATGTATATACATATTTCTATTAATTGTAATTATTTAATAAAACTAAAATAAAAAATTTCTTTCTTGACCTAATTAGGAATTGACTTAATTTTTTTTTTTACATTATATGATATTGTTAATGTTATACAAATTCAATTTTTTTCCGGGAAGATTATAAATAAAACAAAAAAGTAAAGCATAGCATACATAAAATAATATTTAGAAATACATCTATCAAGCATCCGAAGTATATTTTCAATAATCATTGAGGATATAATTTAACAAATATTTTGCTGGCATAGTAGATGAAATGTGGTTTAAAATCATATGTGGCAAATTAATTTTAGCCCCTCACTAAATATATGATTGGGTACTATATTTACTTTAGATTCTAAAAACCAATATTTTCAAAATCGAGTGCTTTATCATCATTGCTTACTGTTTTCTAATGCCAGTTCCAGTTCATTTGATTAACGGTGATATATTTGTACATCGAAATGCCAATTTTTTCATTGAGAATATCTCTATCAAATCTGTGGGAAGGATCTTAGCATTCAGTTTAAAGTTTATATCAGTTCTTGTGAAATATAATAAATAAAAGATATCTTATAAATTTGAAAACTTTTTCCCATTGGCGTAGCTAGTGCTGTGTACCCTATATCAAAATTCCTCAGGGGACCCTTTTTTGGAAAATTATTATGATCGATAAATAAAACTTATTTGAAAATGTTAAAATAATTACACATAGCCATGCATATATTAAAAAGATATATTACATAAGAATTAACCTGGTAGTTTAATGGGTCTTTTCTCTCTTTCTCTTTTCTTTCTTTTTTTTTTCTTCGGAAAATGCATTTATGATAAAATCCATAGCAGAAGACTTTAGTTTTTCAATTTCTGTTTCTGTTGACAGTATTGCTAAATCCAATAACCGATCTTGTCTTATGGAAGTTCTGATATTTTTACCTTAGAAAAGCTTCTTTCAACCTTAGATAATAGAAAGCACATACATCATCAAAATTAAAAGCCTGATAGAAACTCGTTTAAAGTTTGTGAAGGTTATAAAATAAAAATAATAATCCCTGTAAAGCTCTAATTTTTTTATATGGTATCTTTTCAACTTATGTAACATATTAAAACACTTATTTAATTAAATATGATTAAAAATATTTTTTTTAATTCAAAATATGTTTTTGCATAATATTGTGATAATTTTTGTTACGAGGACAGATTATTCAGCTTAATATCTTAACATAATATTTTCGTAAAAGCTTTGAAACACGAAACACGTACAAAGTAAAGTTAAAAATCGTCAGGTCTGTGCATAACATCTAATTTTTTCTCGGTTTTAAATCGGCGCAGTTTAGCGAGTTTTTTTTTTTTTTTTTTTTGTTGCGTGGCTTTAAAAAAACTATACTGTATTGTTACTATAATGCAGTTTGGTATATCATGTAAATATATACAGTATATAATCTACAATACGTGCATTCAGAACACTTGTTCTGAAGTTTCATTGTAATATCAGCTGATGGCTGATTTTTAGATATATCATTTCAATAATATTTTATCTATTCCAAATATTGTGCATCATAGGAATCCAAGAATATTTTGAACGTGGCATTTTCTAAACAGGAAAAAATTAGTGAAAACAAAATAAAAAGCTTCTAAGTTATAAAAACTATGTGTAAAAACAAATATGAATCTTTAAATGAATATTAGATAAGTAATAATAAACCCTTAAAAAACTCAAAACATAAGCAAAACAGAAATGTATTTAACAATGAAAATTGAAATAAATAGCTACTTCACACTGAAAGAATTGCGTCCAAAAATATTTCTAATTAATTAAAAAAAAAATTTAATAAAAATTTCATGGACGCTTTTCCCGTGAAATTTACTTTTCTTTTTCTCTTTAATTAAATATTACTGTTATTTACATTTACACATTCATACATCTGTATGAACTTTAATGTACAGATATTTGTTTATTTCTTTTCATAGCATAAGGCTTCCTAACCTTACATTATAAGTAGCGCGTCATTTAAATTGTATAAACACATATACAGTCGACTCTCGCTAATTCAAACCTTCGATAGTTCAAACCTCTCGCTAATTTGAAGTATATGCTCAGCTCCTAGAAAAAATCTTGAAAATTCGAACTTAAACAATGTGTTTGGGTACACTCAATATTTCGAAGTAAAATCTGTAGCTGACCAGACTACAACACGCACTAATTCGAAGTTATCTTATAAAACTCGACTATTCGAACATTCACTATAATGTAGAGTTCTGTAGCAAGCAGGTTGGAGCTTACATGTTTTGTGCTACATTGTCTCTACGTGTCTTCCCTGCAACGTAGACATTTTGATGACCATCTGTCTGCTACCCCTTCTCTATATTTCCCGGTTCCTCATGCGAAAAGATACTTTTATTGCTTTCCTTCAAGTGGACAGTAGAACATCCGTATCTGTTGTCAGCCGTCCTTATCTTCCGTTTAACACGTGGCCCTTCTCCACACGTGTTCAAAAAGGATGGCCCGCTAATGTTAAGAAGAGATGCATAAGATTGTGTTTTTCGCGTCAGTCTGACGTAACTATTTATGGCTCATCTGCGTAACTTATAGCATGTGGCACTAAATAGGGCATGGGCTGGACTGCACCCTGCCTTGAAGAACCAATGGTGTTGAGGAAGGACAGTGTCAGAGGGAACCGGGTGCGAATCGATTTTATTTCCAATGACGAATGGAAGAGATTTGGTGGGGCGTAAAAGAGTCCTGTTCGGAGATTACTATATACGCTCATGGACAAAAAAATTAGCGCACGAAGAAGGAGTCGGCAAAATGAAAAAAAATTTTTACGTACGTAATGACTACATTGATATGAGTAAATGATTAGAAAATCAAAGAAAAAGGATCATTTATTTCAGATAAAAAGGTAAAAGAACGGAGGATTTAATACCCTGTTGTGCCCCCTCTAACGCAAATGCATGATGCGACACGATCAGGCATTGAGGCATACAAGTTCTGTATGATGTCTTGAGACATTTAGTTCCACATTTGCTGTAACCTTGCTTATAGTTCATTCAAACTTGGGGGATGCCCAACTCGCTGTCCCAAAAGATCCCAGATATGCTTGATTGGAGACAAATCTGGGGATCGGGCAGGAAGGGTAGTAACAGTCTTGTGACACCCTTGCCGTGTGAGACCGAACATTGTCTTGTTGAAAAATGGCTCCTGAGAGCCGTTGCATGAGTGGCAACACATGTGGTTGCAGGATGCCATGGACATACCGCTGTGCTGTCATGGTGCCACGGATCAATACTAAGGGTAACCGTGTATTGTAAGCAATGGCACCTCATACCATCACACCAGCTGTGGGAGCGGTGTGTCGCTGTAAAGCAAAGAAAGGATTGAGGCGTTCACCACGGGGTCTCCACACACGAACACGATTGTCATCACTGCCGAGATTGAATGTGGATTCATCGCTAAAGATGACCTAGTTCCATTCCGCTGCAGTCCAGTTTCCTCATGCGCGGCACCGGTCCAAACGGAGGCGTCGATGGGTGGGTGTCAAGGGCAGCACACGTAATGGGCGCCGCGATACCAAATGTCCTTCAGCCAGGTGCCTTCGTATGGTTCGAGAAGACACAGGGGCCCCTAATAAAGGTACTACCTGTGCCTGGATGACGGCCGATGAAGCAGTTGGCTGTATACGTGCATTTCTTACGATGTGGCATTTCTGTCGAGGGCGTCTTGAGCCTGGTCTTCGTGTAAATGGCATCTTTCGGATCCACTGGTCCCAACACCTCACAACACAATCAGAGAGGCCTAATTGACGAGCTACTCGCTCGTCATGCCGATGATTTTCCCCCTCTCAAACTGCGACAGCTGCTCATATTGTCTTCGAAGGCGGTGTAACGGCATATCTACCTCAACGTTTCCTTTGAAAAAGATAAAAACATTCAAACAAGCTCTGCTTACCTGTTTTGTACTCCTAGGAAAACGAAGTTCAACTCCCTCTAGTGGCATTATGCAAAGTGCAATCACGCTGTATTACTAATCATTTGCATATCTCCGCGACAAGTACCTTCATGCCATGTTTCGTTATGATCCCGCAATTATTTCTTTTGGTGAGCTAATTTTTTTGTTCATGAGTGTAAATGTATTCTTTTAATACAGGACTTTTAACTTCTGTATATTATTTATACTGTATAATATGTACTTTTCACAAACACTTTATAGTAATTTTATACGTATGTACAATTGTCGTATTTTATTACATAGTTTGAAATTTAAATGTGTTAGAAAAAAAAATTCACTCCGTGTATTTTTGGAGTTTTTTCTTACCCTCTTGATAATCCAAAGTTTTTCATTGGTCCCACCAACTTCGAACTATCGAGAGTCGGCTGTATTACATATATTGTATAAATATAACCTACGTAAATAATCTACATATAAATATATTTTAAGGGGACACAGTACGATGCAATTGACAAAAATATGTCGAAAAATCAAATATAATTTTTTTAGCTTAAATTATTATTTATATACTTTTCTGTAACATCACAAAATTTGAAAGCTCTAAACTTAAAAAACGCAGGATTATAATTAACGTCACATTCCTATAGCAAATCAAAACTTTAAACGTACTTATCGCAGAAAGATAAAATAACTAGTTTGTCTTCATTTAAAATGCTAAGGCTTTTTTTTCTATTGTGCCTAATGCTTTGAATTTTTTTCACCTATTGCTAATAGTACATGCAGCAAAACTTGGTATGCATTTTTGAATCAAAGCAATACTTATTTGTTTTTAAAATAATTAAACTCAGAATTTATACATTTTTTTAAGGAATTTTCGATAAGCATTCATAAAAAGAAGTATTGTACAAATACACCAATCACATGTTATCGCAAAACCCATACCAACTTTTGCTATACGTAGTTTGACGTACTTGTAAATCAAATTTCATGCGTGTACGTAAATTTTTGTAGGAGGAGTAGCATTTTAAAACCTTCACAAATATTAAGTTTTTTCCTTAAAAAATTAAATGTTAATTAAATGCGTTTTATGAAATTTTGAGCACAAAATCTGTTTTACATAGTATACACACATAGGAGTGAACTAAAAAAATTTGAAAATCCTTAAATTAAAATTTGTTGGGTAAATCGTACCATGTCCCCTTAAATAATTAGACTAATTGACATTTAAGAGTCGCTTATAGTCATATATATATAAATGTATTCACTATATTTAAAAATAACGGAGATACGACAACACTTCTGTAACTTCAGAAATGGATACAGCATCAAGTACTACAAAATAATGTGGAAAACGGAGAAGCAACTGTAATCATTGTTATTTGCATTTCACCAAATCAAAGTGAAAAGAATTTTATCGAATTCAGTCATGAGAATTTGACGCCATACAATGAAGCCGGATCGGGATCTTCTGAATATAAATCTACACAAATGGCCATTGATTTTGAATGGAGATTTTAGTGTGAAGCTTTCGTGAAACAAATTAAAACCTTTAAAAAAATTTTTTTTAATCAATATTTAGTTTTACCATGTCAAGTGATCCAAATGAGAACACGACGAAGTACGGAATAACGCTTGACAGAGTTTTTTTTTAGATGAATAAATAAATTTTAATCTAAAGTATTTATATTGTAGCTACGATAAACCGACTGTTCCCTTCTTATAAAATATAATTAATTCACAAATATAATTGTATCTTTTATAAGAGTAAAATCACTTTATGGGTACAAACACAATGGCAATAATAAATCCCACCTTGTTTTTGATTCACCGAACCAATTCGCACTTATCCATGTAATTGTGTGTGTGTGTGTTCAAAGTGGAAGCTTTCACTTCATTCGTTTGGTCATAGAACACACCATTTTTTTTTCTTTTGAAAAACTTTTTGCTTCTTTGAATATCGTTATTTCCACTGAGGTTATACCATTAATAAAAGCGGATTACAGGCCATATATTTTTTTAAAAAAAGGATTTATTGCGATATTGAACACTAGAGGGCGACACGTATTCTGTGACTTATTCCTACTCGCATTCCAGGATGTGGTAAACAGATCGATAGGAATATTTTGTTTGACCTGATGATTTTAATATGAGTTTCTGGGAAAGATCGAATCGTTTATTTTCTTCGCTTCTCGCAGCGTTAAGCCTTAGGTTGAAATCAATCGATAAATAGTTCGTTTTGAAATTCACGTAATTCTAGTTGCTCTAGAATATATTTTCGATGTTAAATTGATTAATGATGAAAAGCAGAAGAGAGGGCAACAAAAAAATAAAAATAAAAAGTTTATATTTATTAATTTTTTTTAAAAAAAGATTAATTTTAAGAAAGAAATTAAGAACAGTATTTCATTGTAATGAGTAGCTGAAGTTATCTGAAAAATTTTTATTTTATAAATCTTTCTTTGAACTATAATATTTTTAAAGCAAAACTAATTAGTAATTTTTTAAAGTTATCCTGAAAGCTTAAGTTAATATCATTCTTTAATTAATATTCTTTTAAAGAAAAAAAGCAACGTATATAGTAATGTGACATTTACACTAAAATAATATTACAATACGTTCATAACATATTAATTAATTTTCAATTAGATTAGTGTTTATTTTTAAGGAATATTTTGGAGATATTACAGTTTTACTCTTGATGAAAACGTATTCAATCTTTCCGAAATTAGAATTTAAAAAAAAACTCTTTTAGATATATATATATATCATTATTACAATAACTTTTTTTAAACATTCGCTTGAAGATTATCACTTTAATTTATATTTGAGCATATTTTCTAAGGCGCAGTTTTCTTAATGTAATTGTATTTTCAAAATACAATAGTTGGTCTTCTTTAGTATTATTTTTTCTTTTTAAAAAAAGAGTATTGAAACTAAAAGATAAAAACATTTGCGAAAAGATATTTAAGTAGAATGATTCTCCAGAATAATATATAATAATAATATATATATATATATATATATATATAATAAAAAACCTTTATATCAAGAAGAAAAAAATTCGAGGGATATGAAATGCATCCGATTATCTCACAAGTTTAATCTATAAACTTATATCTAAAGAATTGGGGGTTAAAAGAAAGGTTTTACATATATAGTCACATTAAATATATTTTTGTTATGCCGAACTTACGTAAAAACAAATATTTGTTCAAAAATGTTACATTTTTTTTAAAATATTTTTTCCGAGTCATTTTAGTATATTCACAAATAAATTCTTGTATTCATTTTGATACATATTTTTTTCGGATTCATTGTTCAATTCAATTCGATGATTTTGTTTAATTTTTAAAGCAATTATTTTACTTTAAAACAGTTTAAGTAAATAATAATAATTACAAAGATCAAAACGGCAATAAATTTGGGAAATTTTTAGAAATGGTTAAAATACGATATGAGTGAAATTTCAAATCTTTTTCAATCAAAATTGCATAACAATACAACTCAGGAATTACACTATTTATAAAAAAATATAGCAAAAATTTATACTTATGTTCGCAATACAGCTTAATTTACTGAATTTAAACTTGAATTCTAAGAAGAAATATTCTTTTGTTGACAAGTATAAAAAAAGCAAAATAAACAAAAATAATAATTTTGATACTTTAACAGCATTGAAACAAATTTATGATCATTAATCAGATCTAATTTCATAAATGATATTTAAAAAAATTGATTAATAAGTTGCACAAAAGTAGATTTTGGACCGTATTAGGGATTGCAATACCGGTATTTTGAGCCGTTTGTACAATTTTGTAATACCGGTATTCACAAGTTTAAATACCGTTTTTTTTTATATTTACAACAAATTTTTTAAATTGTCTCCACTACATGTTCAGGGATCGCTAACACAGCAAAATAGTATACGTTTTTGTTTTCATGTCTCCCTAACGGGCGAAATTAATTAGACTGTGGATATAAAGTTGTATTGTGCATTTAAAAGAAGCGATAAAATATGTGAATCATCCAAGGAGATTGGCCAAAACTATCCTTTAGAAGCTCAGAGCGATACTGCACATGCACAGAATTCGTAGTCTGATATTTGCATCTGTGAAAAAACTGGGTTGCAATTGTGAAGAAAGTATTTCGATATTTTTTAAATTGGTGAGTTTATTATTCATATTATATTTGCATATCATACTTTAGGATTCAAAACATTTTTCAGATTTATTATATATATACTAATAAATAATAACCCATAATAATGATGAATAATAACGTTGAAGAACATAAAATAACAGTTGGGAATGCTTCGGTTTGGTTTCATTATTTGTATGATGGGGAAAAAAACCACATACTGAATAGTGATATTTACCCTTTTTTTGTGTGATGTAAATAACTAAAATGTTCCTTTACTTTTTGTGATTCTTCATGTACTGTTATATATAATTTAGAAGTTACTCATTTTTTGTGATATTTACACTCTCTAATAAAACTGGCAAATAAAACAAAGAAACATGTGTTTTCTTTCTTTTTCTAGAATTTCTATTAACGGTATTAAGACTTAAAAAATTACCGCGCGAATACCGGTATTGAGCTTTTAGACCGATATTGCATTCCCTAGACCATATTAATCTGAAAACAATTTTTTATGAGAATAAAAGAGTCTAAATGCAAAATATTATAAAAAGTGTATGAATCCCTTGATCTCATTTGTTCTGAGATCGATAACATGTGAATGCCTGAGTTATAAAGGTTATTTTATTGGCAGAAATTCCTATACAAAGAATCGTGCGTATAGACCTCTGTCATAATGTAAATGTCCTCGATTGCGTGAGATATTAAGAAAAATAAGCTCTTAGCTTTCTAAGAAAAATGTCATCATTTCATACGTACAATAAGAAAAGAATATAAGTACCAACCATTTTATTCATAAGTGCTTTTCAGAATTTAAATTCAGATCAGTGCAT
>BMAV01001377.1:193194-207614 GCA_019973955.1 Trichonephila inaurata madagascariensis | reverse complement strand
ACTTTTATACAAAGAATTTTTAAAAATTCAAATTGTTTTCGAAGTTACGATCAATTGAAATAATATCCAGTGTTTTTTGTTAAAATTTCTCTACTCTGATAAATTTGAATAAATCCACTTCTCTAAATTATTATATTTCAAAAATCCTAGTTCAGGCTTTTCACAGGAGCCTTAGCTATATACAGGCGAAATATTATTATCATAGAAGCATTTTTCATAAAAAGAGACTGTTTTGATAATATATAACACATTTTTTATTAATTTTTCTTCTAATATTTAAATAGTTTTTTCTCGCAATAATATTCTTAAAACAATTTTATATGCATATTCCGATTCAATTTTCACTAAATATACATTTTAAAAAAAGTTATTCATTCATACTCTTTTTCAAAATCACAGTTCGAATGTATTCTCAGTCACCTTTATAAAAGCTGTAAGATTTTAATATAGAAATGTATTTTATAAACTTATCATATAATGCTGAATTATTGTGCGTAACAGTTGGTATCTTTTGCTATATTACTTTTAATTATATTTATAATAAAATTTATGTTTTTAATATTGTTTTTTTTTATGTTTCCGTTGATTTATGGGCTAGACAAATTCAATATTTAATTATATTATTTTTAGTTTATTCGATATAAACTATTTTGTTCCAGAAAACTATATAGTACATATAAAATCAATTTTACTTTTACAAAATAATAGCAAGAGCTTGAAAGTGGAAATTTTAGAATCAAAAACGCCCTTGTATGAAAAATAAAGCACATTTAAACAAATCAAACACATCAACACAAAGATAAATATATATTTTTTACATCTTTTTATTGAAATCTTTTGCATATCCGATAGTAATAAAACCATCTCTGACCCTCAAAAAAAGCTTTCTTACGATCACCTATCCAAACTTTCATGAACATCAAATAGTATATATGGTCCAAAAGTGGTAAACAATGGAAATGATGCAGCAAATAAATACCATAAAAATAATAACAGAACGAAACAAAACTCTTTTTGATCCATAAACCACCGAACAGCCTGTCCCACCAGCTATCCATGTCCAGCACCGAATCGTGTTCTTCTATAAATGTGTATTCAGAACACACAGTTGTGACCAAAGAACGCTTAAAATACTCGTACGGAATCACAGAGAATTGACTAGAAAAATTGCTCTTTCTTTTTTGCACCAAAAGGATGGTCAGCAGCCTTTCCTAGCACCATATTTCTTCTTCATCTGTGCTAGTAGTTTGTTGTGCACTGCATTGTTTTTGTACATGAAAGGAGCCCTGCGACGTTGGTCCACGCTGCTCAAGGTCTTGATTCCAGGAGAATGTACCAGGAAAGCATTATCCAGCACGTAGAAATCGTAATCCAGAAGACAGAGTTCAAACATCTGAAAAGTATAGGTAATTAAGGAAAAGTATTTACTGAAAAGTTTATACTATATAGATTTTATATCTTGAATTATAGTGAATAGTAAATACAATTTTTTTTTACCAAGAACCCTTATCTGTTTTAAATATGAAGTATACAGCCAAATTAAAAATCTGTAAATATTTTGGGGACGATATTCTATCCGCAATTTATTAGCGGAATGAAAGTTCTTCAAGACCAAGAGGCAAGCATACGATGCAAAATCGGATGATTATGCGACAGGCTCGAAACTACTGCCACGGCATCATTGACGTCATCCAATATGTTACAACTTCCTTCGTACTGTCCGTGATACCATTCACCGTTTCAGGGTGCTTGGCTCTGTAAGATAATACTCACAGTAATCTTTAAGATGCCTGCTTTTAAATTTAAAACACTCATTTAGAATGGTGTCTTTGCCGATCATCATAGTTGTCAACAGAGGGGGATCTATCTCATAGTGTTTGGCAATGAATCAAGTGGTCTCGGAACAGATGACATTGGATCCGTATGTAGAAGGGGCCTATCAGCCCTAGTTTTATAGAGACATAGCCAGAGTGGAGTGTCCTCTCTTACGACAACAGATCACCTCTAGTCTAGCTAAATAGTATGTTGTTGACACCTGGCGACCGGTAGAATTATCCTCCATAGCTCAACATTCTACAGCTAATTTTGACAACATGATGCCATACAGATCACAGTTCAAAGATTTGTCTTCATGTTGTTGATATTCTTACTTAGCAAACTTCATGGATCTTTCACCAATCGAACATACCTTGAACATTGTAACACCGAAAGATTTGAGTCATAACAAAAAAAAAAATTAAAAATTAGATGCCAGATTAGAAATTATTATCCCTTTTGACACATACAAACATGCCTTACTGCCGAGGAGGGAAGTGGGGGTCAACAACCAAAGATTTTAATCATATCATTATTTGTATACAAATTTTACGCAGGCATAATTTCAATAAAAATAGTCACTTTCTTCGTGATACTTTTTACAAAAGAATGTACAATTTATTACAAATTTTATATAATAACAAATGATTTTTGAAGCATTTTACCTGAGACATCTTATCTCTTTTTCCTTCCCACGTAAGCCTTTCATCGTACAACGGCTCTTCGTTTGTCCCTATGTAGATAGGCTCCCAAGCCGTTCGAGGCATTTGACGCTTGGTGATTTGAAAGATTCCTAATATGTCTTCTTTGCCCTTTTCTGGAAGACTTTTCAACCACTGGTCTCGCCTGATGAACGAAAGCGAAAAAGAGAAAATAATATTTCATTTAAAAATGAATATGATTATAAATGTGAGTGTGCAACAAATTCAAAACAAAAACCAAAATAATGGTAACAAGCAGTGCCGATTTCAGCTCATTTCGGGACTTGGGCGCAGAAGATCTACAGGCCGCCTTGGCACTCACGGATCGAAATTTATAACCAGAAAATCTTATCAAGTCCAGCTTACCCGGACCATTTCGGGCGCCTAGGCGTCCAACGGATAAACCGGTACTGGTAACAAGATATTCTATGATTATAATCCTTCAATTTAAAAATGAAAACAAGAAAAGGTTCTTTCTTCAACGTCCTGATGAAATCGGAACAATCAATTTAACTATTAATTATAATACATTGGTTTAATTATGCTGTCAACGAAAAGGTTATGTTCTATAATAAGTTTCGAAGCATATAAAATATTGATTATCTCGTCCTGTTACAGAAAAAGAAATTATTTAAGGTACTTTAACACCCTTTAAAATGCAAAATATGTAGTTTTTAGCTTAAAACTGTATTTTAATGCCTCTATTGTACGAAAAGAAAATTTGGAAACTCTCTAACAATCATTAATATATGGTAAAAAACAATTCACTACTCTAATAAGACACACCCGTTACCATGCTTTAGTTTTAAATATTCAATGCTGTACAGAAAAAGGAATAAAAACCGAACATGATTTTATCTATGATTATGACTATAAATAAAGTAATTAAACTTATATTGCTTACTTTAGTAATTTAAATCACTATAAAAAGCCCGAAATAGTACGCTTTGTCTGCTTACATAATCTAACGAACTAGAATCTACACAAAATTTATTGGCATCGAATCTGGAAATATTAACTTCCTTTTATGTAAATTTAAAGCAGATAATACTAATAAGAATATGTGAATTCTGAATTTTTAATTAATTGGTTAAAATTAAAATCCCCTTATCACAATTTTAAATAATAGTAAAATAGTGAGGCTGACCCTGAACTTGGTACATCCCTTTTTCTTTTAATTATACGCAATACCGCGCAAAGACGTTGGGATACATTTCCATTAACGTGAAGCAATCTCATTATTCCTCTCGACAGCGGAAATGAAATTTGAACTCGTAATTCGACTTGATGAATACCAGGCACGAAATTTTCGACTATGACCATTCAGCTGTCGTGGCGTTCCTAAATGTTGATCGCGCCATTTAAAAATACTGCTATTTAGAATACTGAAAAATACTTATTTGGGCACAATCCAAAAAAAATTCGGGTCAACATATTTGTAATTAGTAAGACCGATTTTTAATGGAAGAAAAATACTGTACCAAAAATAGAATAATCTAAGCAACAGACTACTTTTGAAACAAAATGTTTCAATTAATATATATTTCGATTTTTTTTCAAATGAAAAAAAACTCCAATCTTTTTTTTTTAAATGTCATTAATTGCCACCTTATATATTATAGAATCCAGCTGATTCAAAATTACATTTCACTAAAAATCTGAAATGGCAGTTTTCAGGTATTGAAAATGTTGATAGATATGAGGATAGAACTCGGTACCTTTGGTTCCATAAGCACGTAACTTACAGCTGGACCAAAATGATCATTTCAGTCTGGAGGCTGTTACTGGTTTATATAGATACCACCGCCCCACACTCCACTACCAGTGAGTCGGTGGACAGGCGAACGAACGATATAGTTGTTATGGCGAGCGTGTAAGTTGTTGCTGTTGCGTCAAGTGTGTTTGACGGCTTGAGTGTTGCGTCATGCGGATCTGACGGCGGTGGGTAGATGGCGCCACCACAGCTGCGTGAAGGTTGCGTTCTTTTTTTCTTTCAAAGTTCAGCCAGGGTCACCAATGAGGATAAGAACTCGGTACCTTTTGTTCCGTAAGCACATAAATTACCGCTGGACCAGAATGATCACTTCAGTCCAGAGGTTGTTTCTGGCTTTTATAGATACCACCGCCGCAGATATATTAAGGGAACAGAAATGGTGATATTTTTCATAATCTTTAAACATTTTTTAACTTTTTAGATTATACCAACGGCCAATAATACGAGAAATATCTTATACATCAACAACTAAAGAGCGATGAATTACTGCAATACAAATTGACGTAAAGATTAATATATTTGATTTTGATAAAGTATTAAATAAACATTTGAATCAGAATACTAAACAATACATAATGAAATTGTCTTTTTTTTAAAAAAATAAAAAGATGCATGATGGGATGACATATACTCCCCCATAAAAGGAAATTTCTAAATTTCATTCAATTCAAAAACACTTTAAAATTTTTATATTTAAAAAAACGTATAACTCAAATACCTATTGATATACTCAGATTTTTAAAAATCTTCCCATCATACTTTATAAACGTCAACTCTAATATATTAAAAACTATATAAATTTTTAAACCTTGGTAATTATCGATAAATAGTTTAGCACTTAATTTCTTGTTGAGATCATAAATTAGAATAACATTTCAACTTTGGAGTAAAATGCTTAACTCTAAAAATCGCTGGTGCAATTTTTTTTTAAATTAACTCTATATCAAACAAACTCGATGGGGCTTTGATCCAACGGCCAAATCTCAGCTAACTATCTTTAATTACTATTAGGATTCGGAGAAAAATGCAGTTTTGCATTGTAGTTACCTCTACGGGCGTATATTTCTACACAAGGGTGCTTAATGAACAAATAGCGTTCTGCAATTTATTCCATACTAATTAAATTTGTTAATTAGGTAAATATTTAAATATTATGCGTCATCATAAAGGTGCGATTATTTTATATGTTTCTATATTTTCATGCCTTATATTTCCCTCGATGCTTCATAAAATAAAACGTATGATTTCGAGTTAAAAATGAAGTACAATACCTGGGAAAATTCTGACAAGCGTCGCACACCCATTTGTGGAAAAAGATGGCATGTCCTTCTTTCACTCTTTTCACTAGCTCTTCTTTCGTTTTGGGAGCAGGAAACTCTTTTTTGATTTCAAAAATGGGAAGGGTGAACACACGGCGAGGAATGATTTTACCGATTTCTTTCTCAGCCAGTCGTGATACGAGTTCCAAAAATCTGAAAATTCAAAAGAAATCGTGCGAGCAGAGTTTAAATATTTTGAATATGTTTGAAAAAAAAAGGTTTTCAAGTGAGAGATAAGAATACAAATCTAAGTTAACACATTTTTAAATAAAATTATAAACGAATAAGCACAGGTTTAAAAAAAGAAAATAAAAATTTTCATTAACTTTTTAGTTCTTACAGGGATTTTTTTCCCCCTTCAATTTTATAAATTTTACCGAAATCCATTCTGGTTGAAGGGAAGAAAAGCTTGATTCTGCTATGTTAAAATGTTAAAGCTGTCTTCGCCAAACAAACGACAGACTTTCGAACAAAAAAAAATTGTCTCAATTTTCATGAAAATTTGTAACATTGTAATTCATGGATTTGTTTATAATATAGCGTTTTTAAAATTTCAAAACATTTCATAAATAATTATTTTTTCTTTTTAACACGTAAAGAGATAGTACATTTAGCATTACGGTATGAAAGATGAAACGCGAAACACATATTATGCCAGATAAAATGGGTCAACTCAAATTAAAATGAGTAGTACGATAAAATACAGGATAAAAAACGAAGCCATAATATAATATTAATGTTGGAATACTTTTGTATCGGAATTTGAAATAGTGATCCTGCTTTTCAACATTAAGCGAGTGAGCGTTTATTAACGTCGCACTATAAAGCAACACGAGCGCTATTGGTGAAGGGCCTTGTATTTTTAAACCATTGTCAGGACCAACAGGACGGCACTTGAGCCGATACCCCCTCTTTAAGCCTCCACACCACATCAACGGTAAGACTTTGAGCACCAACAAATTTAACGTGCATCAGCTCCTCTACACGACGGATCTTCAGTTACACTGGGACTCGAACTCAAAACCCGCCGCCCACGAGTCCCTGACCATGGCCATTAAGTTACTGTGACCACCAACGTTACGCGAAAACAGCCTTAAAAGAAATGTATATCCATTTTCTATGAATCAGAATCACAATAATACGAATAACAAGATTGTAATCATCTATTAAGTACAGTTGCAAACGTGGTTTAATTGACAACAAATTAAGTTTTTTTTTTCAAAATGTTATATATAATGTCTGTTTGATTTGTCTTAAAGTATTTTGAAAAAAAAATTATTTAAAAGACTTTTTTTGATTTTTATTATTATTGCATTCAAAATGATCTTATTTGCTGCAACAAAACTATATGGCAAATTATTAGTCTTCGCCTGAACTGAACCTGGCAGAATAGTATACTTCAAGTAGATATAATTTGATTTAATTTTCAATGAGATTTTCTGCATTTATTATTCATGCAATTTAATTTTTGTGGCAAGAAATGTTTTTTTTTTTTTAAATTTAGACTTTTAAGTATTGGAGTATTTTGGAAAATTCTGCATGCATCAGTTACTAAGATTGAGGATTATCTTACAGTAATTTTTATATAATTTTGAAATCAAATAATTTGTATAGAATTTATTTTTCTAGTAAATCAATCACAGCACAGATTTCTACCAAACAAAAAACAACGTTATCTTATACAAATATCTCAAGTATTAAATAAAACGAAATATTGATAATCTAAAAAAAAAATTATTAAAAATATTATTTTCTATGTTTCTTACCTGGGTACGATATGAAGACTTGGGTAGAGTTCAATGTCCGATGCCAGTACATATCGCGTGCCAGCTAGCTGCCGAGCTACATTCCGAGCCACATTAATGGGGTAAGGAAGCTTTTTGGACTATAAGATGCATAAAAGAATATTAAATAAGAAAAGAGGCATTTTCTTTCACGAAACAAAGAAAATATTAAAAAAAATCATCCATTAATTATATAAAATTAGCTCCAAATAAAAACATGTCCCTCCTGGATAAAAATATTGGATTGTAGTTCGATGTCAAATGTTGAAACACTGCTGGTAAATTTTAAATTGTGGAGAAAAAAGTTTCAGTTTTCCTACTTACGCTCTTATGTAACATTTCTCGCAACTGGTTTAGAGGTTTTACTTTACTTATGTACTCCTTGAATTCTAAATTTAAATATGGGAATATGTATGCATAACTGAAATTGTATAATACTGTATGTGTGCCTCTCAATGTCTAAAATCACCAACCAAAAATTAGCAATAACTTTCCACAAACAAAATCCATATTTTATTTGAACATACAGACAATATAACTCTTAATGAATTATTCAGGTGAAATTCGTAATGTAGATTGACAGTACAGTAATTATCTGATAAAAATTCTCTCATTAGTAATAACAAAATAACGAGTATTCACAATAGCATTTTATTTACAAAAGTATGTTTTAGCTTCAAATAAAAATACACTTCAAATAAGAAACATCACTTGCAAGATGTAAATCGATTTGTTGCATTGCTTTAATCATTATCGAAATTACAATGCCTGAATACTATAAAATTTCGATATGTTGAGATCTAATTTGCTTCGAAATACAACTTCGATTTCGAACGCATATATGCGATTTAAAAACTCTCAACTGGAAGATATGACCTTCAAAACATTAAATCTTTCTTCACCTTGGTTCTGAGTCATTATTTAAGGAAAATATTCACTACGTGATTAGAATGCAAGATTGAAAATACCAAAAAGCTCATTAAAACGTTTGAAAAGACAACACGTTCAGAGGCAAAAAATATTTTTTTTTAACAAATTATCTACTCAAGTAAACAGTAACTCATTTCAGCAATAAATGTTTCTTGTCTGCTTTTACTTTCTTGAAAAAGAAACTAAAAATAAAATGTTAACTGATATATTCTTTTGGCGAAGTTTAACTTCTCTTTATATATATAAAAACGTAATACATATAAATTTGTTATATTCAAGACTTTATTTACGATTACTATATTGCGATTATAATATTTGCTATAAATGTTTTACCTCATCTCAATATCACATATAATTAATTACCAAGGAACAAAGCACATAGTTTAACAAAATAAAAAATATCCAACATCGTTGGAACATTGCTGAAATTTAAAACATCTCGATGTCATTGAACTAACCAGAGCTTAATTTTAAAAAAAATATTTCGGAAAACTTTTAAATTATACTAAAAAAAGATACATTTTATCCTCTCTCTATTTTGTTTATTGAAAAATTCTTAATTTTTAAAAAACAAACAAACAAATTATCAATAATAGCATGCTTGTCAAAAACAAAATGAAGCTAACGACATTCAAAATACACATATAGTGTAAATGTTACAAAATACTGTACACAACAGAAATTAAATTTCTATAAATTTTTCTTTCTTTAGTAAAGACATTTTTAGCATGCTTTTAAATTTTACGATAAAAGAAAATTTGTTTTTCTTCCTTGGAAAACCCAGCGGATGCGAACAAATATGTTTCAATTACCTGCACAAAAGAGAGTAAAATTAATATTTTATGTATTAAATAAAGTTTATGAAAACCCTTCAAATTCCAAAATTTCATAGACACATTTCGTACAAGAAATATCTTTACAGAACAAAGAGCATTCCAGAATGGGGACTCTGAGTAAAATTCAATAATAATATAAAAAAAAAGATAAAAGATAAAATGAAAATGAAAAATATAAAAACAACAAGTTGAAGAAGAATACGAAGGAAGAAGAAGAAAGAAGCTTTTTTCCCTCTGTAAGTGAAATAACACTTTTTAAAAAATCTTGTAATTTTAATAAATTTTAAATTAAATCAATTCTTGAAAAAAGAACCTTCAAAAGAAGGTAAAGATCAGCTTGAGAAGCGAGCAGATGGTCTTGAGACAATTACTAAGGAAGAAAAAGTTGAAGCAGCGGTTTTGGTCGTTTGTCCTAACGCAGAAGACAAAGATAATTTATTACCGAAGTTTTAAAATTTATCTCTTCAGATTTGGTTGTTTCTGGCAATGGCTTATCCTCGGCCTAATTATCAGAATGCGTAACTCCACAAAGGAACTAAATTTGATATAGGAGTGCTACGCGCCAAGCGCTGTTTGGCACAATTCCTTAATCGCGCCAAACATATAAGTTATCCCCATGGCAACCACATTACCACACGATAAAAATATCAAGGTAACCATATTGTTACGTTATTGCCCTTCTTGGCAAAAGAAAAACAACAACTTGGCGCGTAGCAATTCTATATCAAATTTAGTTCCTTTGTGGAGTTACACATTCCGATAATTAGATCGACGTTATGTATTACAACATATGGTGTGCTTATGAAGATCCTAGGTCAGTGATTCCCAAAGTGGACTATATGGACCTCCAGAGGTCTATGACGACCTGCAAGGGATCCACGTCAGCGAAAAGATAATTTGGGGGTCCATGAGGTGTAAATGGAGGTCTGCGATAATGGCTCCCATTAAACCAGATCATGAATCTAATTTTAAAAGAAAATTTAATGAAATGGAAACCATAGTTTACCTATTTAACAGGTTTATATTTAATGAGTTAGTTACAAGGTGACAGTTACAAGAACCTTACCTTGCAGTTACAAGTTGACAGCATAAATTTTATTAAAACAAGAATCATCATTTCAGCGTTTCTTGCCAGAATTAAGCTAAAGGAGTATAATATTGGACGTCGCAAATTTTCCCAATTTTTCAATTGGCAACAGATAATCTACCAGGAAAATGGCATTTTAACTTACGTTCAACACTTTTAAATTTCCTTTATTCAGACTTTGAAACTGGGTTTGAGAATGCTTTGACTATGTTAATTATTACAGTAGGCATGAATGGCATACATGAATTCGTATAGTCATAATGAAGAAAATGTCATATTACAAGGGGAATTGGTTGGAATAGGTAGTAAACGGAGATCTTAAAGTAATGTTTAGAAACGGATGTCAGCAATTTTAGCTTTAAAAAGCTCTATATCTGTTATTTATCCCGAATTATGGAACATTGCGAGAAAATTTTTAGTTGCTTTTCCTAGTGAGAAGGAGTTTCAGCGCGGTTTCCAATATCCAAAATAAAAAAAAGAAAAATACTGGACACTACTAACCGAGGAGATATAGGGTTAAACTTGACAAGATTAATGCCAAATGTTGAAAATTTGTTATTGAAGCACCAGATTCATTCCTCCCATTATAAACGTTTGTTTGTTGATCACTTATTTTATGTATTAATTAAATTTTAATTTAATTAACAAGTGTTTCTTAAGTTTCAAACATTATATTTCACTAGTTAGAAATTTAAATCTTTTAAATTAAGTTGCTTTGTACCAGCAGTCAAAAGACATTTAAGTTAAGTTGTAAAAATTCCATATTAGGTAGGCAGTGGTCTATTCCAAACCGAAAAACATGGCAAGGGGAGAGAAAAGTATGAGACAAAAGTATGAGAACCTCTATCCTAGGTAATTAGAGGCATACTATCTTGAACTCAAGCTGGTAAAAAAGTCTTCAGAATGAAAAATTAAGAAAAAAAATCATTGGTCTTCCGAATGACATTTAATAAGTAAGCATTCATGATAATTTTACAGTAAAAATATGCTGCTTACATTTTGCTTTCATGATTTTGGTGAGTGAGAGATTACAGACTACTATAGATGGACTTAGTCAGTCATAACACAGTCTTTTAAAGAAAAAAAAACTTGTGTGGTACTTACTGAGATCTTATTCTTTAAACTTTTCATCAAGGCTGGGGACATAAAAGTTTTCAGAATTTAGCTTGAAAATTGAAAATGGGAACTATTTTCATAGTTAAAAATCATATCCCATTTCGAAAATTACTAACACATTGAGAATCTCATAGCATTTAACGGTAACTAAAACATCAATTTCCTCGCACTCTCTGAAATTCAGTCAATTTTAAGACACACAATTCATGTAATTTTTGGCCAAACAGATCTCTCATAGAAATCCACCGAATTGATATATCACCACGCCAATGAAATTCTTACATATGTGCAAATACATTATACATATAAAAAAGAATATATATTTAAGATTTCTAACTTACACCTCTGATTTCCGACACTAACTGCAGGGGCTTGAAACCAGCCGAACAGTTAAGGGGTTCATAAGCTGCCATTTCTGCCATTTCCACGGGCGCTTCCAGATGGGGCGGTGCCAAAGAACTCTCGTATATGAGATGCCAACTGACATTGAGTCGTACGCAGGGTGGCCCGCATTTTCGAAGGAATAGAATTTTGCGCACTGCCACTGGAAGATCAGTACCAGGGGCGTACACAGATACCGATAGGGGTCCTTCCCAGCGGTCGCATAGCTCGGGAACATGCTGCAGAAATTCGAACGTACCTTGTGTGCATAATGTCACACTATCATCATAGGCGGGAGTAGGACCTGGATAAATATAAGAAAAATGTTTTATATATTACTAATGTTATATTACACACTATATATATCAAGTAGGTTTTTGTCAAAATATTTGTAATCTTATACATTTAGTAATTTTGTAACATACCCAATATTTAGAGCGACTAAAATTAATTTTACGCATGTGATTTTATTCATTTTTTACGATGCAAGACTTTTCTATCGTGTAAGGAATTTCATTTCCGGTATTACGGAAGTAAAATTCTAATTATATAATTATTATATTATAGTTGGTGACAAATGAATAAAAATACGAGGGTTGGGGCATAAGTCATGGTAACTATTTTTTTTCTTTTAGATATGTGAACGGATCACAAACGTATATGTGTCGCGTGGAAGTTCTGCAGGCATAGTGCGTATGCAGAACAACAGATGTCTCTGTGATGGCTGGTAGTAGCGCAGTGAGGGCTGTGAAATCAGTCAGTTGGTGAGTGTCGTGTGAGATGGAAGTAACTCGTGTTGAGCAGCGCGCTTACATCAAAATAGCCGTTCTCCGAGGGAGAAATGCGATGTAATGTCACAGCGAATTAGTGGAAGCCCTTGGTAATAATGCCCTACCATACCGTACAGTAGCATGGTGGGTAGGAAAATTTCAGCAATGACGTGTGTCAACCAGTGATGAAAAACGTGGTGCGGCAAATGCTGACGATGATGGTATTCAGCGCCTCCCACATCGTTGTGGTGACAGTAGCTGGGAACTACATTGAGGGTCTTTAGGCCCAGGTTTGTCATGTGAACTTTATGTGTACTGTGTTGTCATTCTTTTGCACTGTGAAGGCCATATTGTCCTATACACTACCGTAATAAATTAGTGTGTTACGATATTTCAGTGCTATTCATTGTGATACCGGACTGGTATCATCAAGAAAAAAAATATATAGTTGCCATCACTTTTGCCCCAACCCTAGTATTAACAAAAACCTTATGCAAAATAAAGGAGTATATGTTATACCAGTTAAGTAATAGTTATCAACTAATAATTAAATGTTTTATATGAAGAAAAATTTATGTCTGATTATTTTTTCCAATAAAAATAAACAATTGGGTACTCAATTTCTTAAAGCAATGTCACCATTCAGAAAATTTTTAGTTCCGAATTAATAAGAAAATTTATACTTTTACAATAATTTGAGATTCTTTTTTTTTTTTCAAATTATATAATTTATCACAAAGAAAAATTAAAATTGTGTCAAAGTTTAAATCAGATAATTAACTAAATGTTAACTTGGGGCAGAAATACACAATATGACATACAAATATAGCATACAAAAAAAATATGAAACTTCTGATTTTTTTTTAATCAACTGTTGGGGAAATAATATATTTAAAATGTGACATGGAATATATTTTCAAATTTGGATAAAAACACATCTTTTATATTGCACAGATATTATCAACAAAAACTTGATACGATATGCAATTTTAAGTACCTGATTTTAAAGGATTCTACTCGAAAAAATTATCCATCAGCATAAATTTGGTCGAATTCAAAATAATTCTGATTTAAAAAGTAGCTGTCATTTGATCTGTTTTCTCTTCCTTCAATATGTTATTGAAAAAAATTGCTGTTCCCACTAAGTAAGGTACCTTACGAATATCACGGATATAAAATGACATTCTCAAGTGATAGAACTTTCTATATTTCACCATTCTTCAGAAAAAAATAAGTAAATAAATTATAGTTTAAAAAACTAAAAAACACGCTTTTACAGTGAATCGAACTAAAAAGTAAAAAAAATAATTCTTAATATAAGAATAAAACGATTTACGAGAAAATTAATGTCATTGGGGGAAAAGCGTGGAGTGCTCTATATCTATCGTTATAATTTCTTACTAGTTCTATTCCGAAAGGCTGAGTTAGTGTGAAAATGTAGTACAAAGCACCCCACGCTTTTACCACAATGACATTAATTTTCTCGTAAATAATTTTATTCTTATATTAAGAATTATTTTTTTACTTTTTAGTTTGATTAACTATAAACACTTTTTTTCAGTTTTTTAATCTATAATTTATTTTTCATTTTTTAGTTCGATCTACAATAAAAGCATCTACTTTTAGTGTTTTTAAACTATCATTTAAAACATTACAACATAACATTATCACCTTTTTTTTTCATTTTTGGCCCGCGACCGAAAATTTTGCCCATCTTTGAGCTAGAGCAAATTATTTTTTTTTCACATGCATGAGTCTTTTTTTTTTTATTTCCATTTTCAAAAACACTGGACAGTTGTTTATATTATGATGATAAGAAATTGCTGACGCCAAAAAAAAACCGTTTTCGCTTTTAGTGTTACTTTTAATCTTTTAGTCGCTAAATCTGGAAATGAGATCTGGAATTA
>BMAV01001377.1:132634-184998 GCA_019973955.1 Trichonephila inaurata madagascariensis | reverse complement strand
TATATTGATTTATAAATTTATTTACATGTATTATTGTCATAAATTTAAAGTATTTATCGTATTTGTTTAACACCTACACACGGCAGTCCAAAGCTCATCGATAAAATAAGAAGGGTGACTGGTGAATGATAGATTATATAGCAGTTGCCATAATGGTATGAAGTTTTTCCATCTTATTCCTTAGCTTTCACATCTGCAGCTCTGTCATTCGTAGATATCAGGTGTGCAGTAAGGCCCTTGGGGTGCCACTTTGATTTACTACTTTGCCTTTTAGAACAAACACATAAACACTAGCAATGATCAAATTTTTATTTTCTTTGTTTTAACTGTAGGCCTTATTGTGTTATCGTATTCTTTTTCAGATGGAGTAAATAAACCATGATTTCCCCCCGAAAAAAAAGAAAAAGAAAAGGAAGTTTTTTTTACCCACCCTTTAGAGCTCACATTATTCTGTTTAGTGAAACAACTTTTTGTGAAAATGATGAAAATTATTTCCATAAAGAAAATTTTAAAGTGTTTGTGATGCGCCTTTTGGCTCATCTAATTCTGTTTTCTGTAACAGCTTAAGAAACCTTTATAACCCATATATTTCACTCACATGGTTTCATAATTGAGTTTTTGACTATAATTGAAAAAAGGTAATTTAAAAGAGTCATTAATTGCTGTTAACTCTTGCGAAAAGTAATGAAAAAATTTAGGTGGATTCATTTACTTTGTAATACGATGTAAATAAATTGTAATATCTCCGAGTGACGAAAGTTATTTTGAGCTATTTCATCACAAGATGTGCATTTTGGACTATTTACGAATAGCAATGAATAATGTGCATTTTGAAAGCTCCTCCCCTCCCCCATGTGTACAATGAAAAACTTTAAACTTTTTCAAATTATTTCCAGTATACTTTATTTTGTTTGAAAGCACTTTCTCATTATTTCGTAAATCTTTGACATACTTTTTCAGCATTAGTGCGACTTTTTTCATGCGGTTCCTCTCCACCACAAAAATTTTTCCCCCTGATATGTTGTAAAAATTATTATTTTTTTAAGTATTTGATATTTTTGTATATTTTGCTACGTAGTTTCTTTTATGCGTCCCTATCTACCACACAAAACAGGTTTGACTGTATCTATTGTGAAGATTTAACATCTTATTTGATCGCCCTTTTTTCCCTCTTATCGTGTATTTGCTTTGTATCTTTTACATAACTTTGCATTTAAGTTATGAAATTTCTGTTTAAGCAAATTGTGTTAAAACTTGCATTCTTCTATGTAAAAAAAGACTTTTGATCAATAAAAATTGAGTGCATGGTAGATTTTTCCTGAAGGGAGGGTCTGTTTTGTTGCTCTAAATCCTGCAGAGGGCGCTCGGTACCCTTGGCCATTTCGATGAAAGCCCTCATGTTACTTCTAGCTCGACACACATTAATAAACAATCCGTTAACCCGTTCCTCAAAATAAAACACATTTCAATCAATAAGTTATTTATGCTTCTGATAATAATACGCAGATACGCTTATTTCCAAAAGTTAAGTGCAGAGCTGTAAAATGCGAAAAAGTGGACAAGCATTGCTTTAATTAACACGGAATGCTGTAAGTAAATAGCTATATGTTTATTCAGGAAAAAAAACAAAGAATTACAGTCAGATAGAAAAAATATTGAATCTTTAAAAATTATAAGATTTGCGTCATTAACAAAAAATTGTTTAAATGCAAAACAAATGACAAACATTGACTTTAATAGGGTATATGAGTACCCCTCACCATCAAACATACAGCATGTTTATTACTAGGTGATCAACCAGCGCAGAGTCCAGTAATTGTCATTCCTTCTGTGGGGCAATTTCTAAATTTCCGAGAGTAGCTGGAGGTGGGAAACATCTACATACAGCACGGCCGAGAACATCCCAAAATTTTTCAATCGGATTAATGTCCGGCGAGCAAGCCGGTCACTCCATACCCAAAATCCCCTTACTCTTCAGAAAGTTGTCAACGTTGAGAGCTCTATGGAGACGTGCATTGTCGCCCATAAAAACGAACGAAATACCAATTGCTGCAGCGTAGTTTCACAGTGAATTTTAGGACCATCTCGATACCGTACAGACGTCACAGAACCGCGCCCGTAGATGCGCAGGTTGGTGTAATATCACATCAAAATCTCTGTCCAAATCATGATACTTCCAACGCCGAATGCGAGATGTTCAGTGATGTTCTTGGTGCGATTGCGTTTGCCTTGTTCTGTCAAGATTCTTGCACACTTATCGCATTATAGGATAAATCTGGATTCATCCGTGAACATAATGTTGCCCCAATCAGGCATAGTACAATTAACATGCTGGTGGTTCTCTGTATTGGACCGATAAAAGAACACGAACTCGTGGTACCCTGGCGTACAAACCTGTAGCCTTCGATGAGCAGTAGTAGCAGGTATCATCTAACCAATGGCCGCTGCAACCATAGATGTCACAAGTGGGGAAATAGATCTTCGATTCCACTTGACTACAGCAGTAATATATCTTTGCGGGGATCATAATCTTTGGACAACTGGTTGGCTTTTTTGGAATTGTTTCCATTATTGTGAAATGATGAACTCCGAAGAAACGAGCAGCATCTGTGATAAACCGTCCTGCTTCAATGCGTCCAACATCCCGCCAGTGCTCAGAATCTTCAATTCGTCTTCTGAAAGCCATAGAAACACGTCTAGCTTGAAAACAAATCATAT
The DNA here is from genome assembly GCA_019973955.1 of Trichonephila inaurata madagascariensis. NCBI lineage: Eukaryota > Metazoa > Arthropoda > Arachnida > Araneae > Nephilidae > Trichonephila > Trichonephila inaurata. Next base: position 182,280 of record BMAV01001377.1, on the reverse strand, counting down.
GAATGTTCTAAACACCTTTCATCAACACTTACATATGTAACTCCTGTAACCCTTCACAATGTCGGCGAAGACTGCCTGGCGATGTCGGTGGTTATACGACTGCCTGGTTTGCATATTTCTCAACGCGAAACCGTGATTGGCTGTTACCTAACACATATTTGCATACTTCTTTCTACCTTTGCAACAAATTTCAGCTTCTTTAATTCTGATTGGCTTACGGAAATTAACATTTTTCTCTCCGTTTCTCTTTTGTAAGCGAGTGTACTATTGAACTGACAATAAAGATATTTTCTCAAATAAATAGCGTTAGTTTGTTTTGTTATTCTCTTTTGTCAAGGTTATACTTTTTTTTGTAATTGACACTTTTAAGTTGCTATAGAAACAAATTGCGAGTAATTTTGTTCATAATAGTATATAATACTAATTTACGATCAATTTTAGCATGGAGTGTTAAAAAAAATCTCGACATATTTAATTTTTACAAAAGCATGAAAGCAGCTGCGACGTAGCTACAAAAATAAGTGAGAAGTTTATGGTGATGGTTTGTGTGAATGGAACAAACGCGTCAGAATTGGTCCAAAAAACTTCTTTCACTTGAAGCTAATCAACATTTTGGTCGATCTTCTGAAGTTTATGACAAAGTGAAAACTATAATTGTATCTAATCGTCATATAACTGTACGAGAGATTGCAAAAGGAATAAATATATCACACACAACAATTTAAAATTCCATAAGATATTTTGGACTCTTTAAGAAGCTCAATAGTAAGGTTTCGCTTCACAACGAATCAGTTTTAGCGAAAAATAAGCAGTAGACTATTTTTTAAGCAAATTATCAGTGGTGATTAAAAAAAATGGATCAACAGGGCTCTTCAAACTACGGCCCGCAACAGTTTATTTTGAAAACATTGTAAAATTTATAATGAAAGTTAATCGTAACAAACCGATCAAGAGAGAGTATTTACGAACGTCACAATCTAAAGCAACGCGAGGAATATTAGTGATGGACCCTGTAATTATGAACCACGGTCAAGTGACGAGGGCAACACCTAAACTGACACCCTACTTTCCAAACTTTCACACCACACTAATGTACCAAACCATTTAAGAAATACAATGAACTGATGTACATAATGAAACTGAACATTTTAAATGCAATCAGTGTGATATGAAAATTTTAAAATCTTGCAATACGTGACAGGCGTACGTTATTCACATAATGATATTAAACATATAATTATGATTAAGGAGATTTATGTCGCTGTAATTTTCCCACTGGCGGTTGTTGGCAGATCTGGGTGAAGTATACTCGTGCAAATTATTAGTACAGACTTCAAATGCTCAACAGTTAACTTGAATTTGTGTGTTAGTATTTTTTCTCCCTCTCACATAAGATTCATTTCAGAGAAAGTTTTTTCACGCAGATAAGTAGTTTCACAAAAACGGAAAGCAAACGTCACACGCAAATTTATGTAACTCGTCAAACTGTATGAGTGGAAGACTCGTACAATTTCAGCAATGATGAGTTTAAATTCAATAATGATATTTTTGTTTTTAAAATATCGCTATACGGCAAATCAGTTTTTTCCCACTTGAAATTCTGGATGAAGGATTTCTTACAAGAATTAGGGAAAATACCGATGTCGTCAGCAATTGTACAAAATTCTGAAAAACAAGACCAAAAATTTATATTTAAATCACCCAAAGCAAACGAAAATGGAATTTTTTTTTTTTTGCCAACTGATGATTGGCATGCACATCTGTTGACTCATCCACGACCGAATCGAATATCTCAAAGTGTCCATTTTTGTCAGACAGTTATCATATTTGTGCAATATCGTTTACTCATCGAGTCACAATGTTTGTTGACAAATTGATATCTTAGATTAAATTACCTTTCTCTGAGCACATTTCTTCTGCTACTGCAATCATGCAAGCTTTGATTAATTCACCGTCAGTTTAAAGCGAAGCAGAGAAACTATTTAATAAGCCTCTTGGAAGCCACGAGTTGCTGCTTTTTGTTCAGCCTTTACTTAAACAAATATTACATGAAATTCAAAACAAGCTTTAAAGATTCATATTTTTACGTAACTGAAGGCTTTCTGTAACTTTGGAGTACTTCTGTGAATGCTTAATCTTATGACGTTTTCTATTTTTTGAGGACTGATCTTGTTTCATTGAAAATTATATATATCGCATGACTGAATTACGAAATACTGATACCTAAAATGCTCTTTAAATGTTCCGCGCTCGCAATCCAACTTTCTTTTTCCTATTTATTACTAATCTACACAAAAACACATAACTTCAAATCAAAATTCAAAAGTCGCGCTACATTTTCATTTCATATCGCACTTGTCGTCCGAAATTCTAAATTTGGAGCTGTCCTACTCTCGGTTGTCTGCCGCATTTATACCACGTATCTTCGGTGTATGGAACATATTCGAAAACATTCGAATCTCCCGACAAGCGATCACACGTAGCAGACCTTTTTCCAAAATTCTCTAGCACTGCTAATCGCTACAAGACGGCTTTGTATACTTCCAAATAACCAACGTAGTTGACGTTTTAGCCTTATTCCGCTGCTTCTTAAAAGATGGCGCCAGTTAATCCCGAAACAAAAATTTGAGCGTCATTTAGAATTGTAGTGTGTTGATTCAATGATTCTAGATTGGTATTGACCCTTGAGACTTAGTGTGAAGGAATCTATGAGATTCTTGAGCTAAAAAGTTCGGAGATCTTTGGTTGTTGTTGTCGAGTGTTTTTTATCCTGGGATACATATGAAATACACAAGTGGAAGAACAGAGACATACAATCCAAACATTTACAGACGATGATCCCAGCATATAACAAGGAGTGCGCTGCTTTTCATTAGAGACAGGAATCCATTAAATGCAAAAGTCTGACTTCTTTTCCCGAAGAAAATACAACCATGCCTTACTCGGGATTCGAACCCACTCGGTTACAAGCCGAGAGTTATATCCACCATACTGGCTGGGCGGCAAGATCTTTGATCTGCAACAACAATAGAAAAAACTTACTGTCCAAACAGGAATGCATCTTTACCATACATCTTTAAGCAATGCGTATAAAATTATCAGAACTTGGTTGGGAAGTGATATCGCACGCTCGGATAATCCTTTAGTTAAAAATTTAAAAACAAAAAATTTTTAATGGTACAAATTCCTGTAATAATGATGACCTGAAGTCGCACTAGGTTGAATTTCTTGCAGATAAAGGACTAAAAGTTCTATGAGAGCGAATTCACTAAGTAACAAGAAAGAAAGCAAACTGTCAAAGAACTGAATGGGAAACATTTGACCGACAACAATTCCTTTTCTCTACAGCAAAAAATTGAGTTTTATTCTACCGTAAGAAACTGAAATTACATTAATTTAATTCAATAATTACAAATAGTTCGAAATCAAATTAAACAGTAAATATGAGAGTAGCCGATTCATCACGTAATGAAAATTACTAATTTATTATGTACATATGAAGATATCAAGAGTTTACGACTCGGACACGCGTTTCCCCCCCCCCCCCACCTTTCCATATTAATGAATTCCATCTCAAAATAGAAACAGATTCAATGATACTAAAAATACATCCAGTGAACTGCAGTGTGGTATATAACGATTAATGTTTAAACAAGCTAAACCATCTAGTGGAGCGCGACGCAATATTTCATGCCAATTTTCACTGAAGAGAACGAATTTAATATGGCGATAATAACCGATGAAAATCGAGCGAGTCAGTGACGAAGGTCAGTCTATAAGACACAATTTCAGATACGACAAAATGTACTTTTTATGTTTTTTTCTAGGCATTAAAATTATCATGTTTTTTCAAAAGTATGGTGCAGATAGCCACAGCTTGTAAATTCTAAGTAGAAAAAATAGTAGATAACATTAAAGTAGATAGTATTCTAAGTAGATAAAATAGTAGAGGAATATTAAAAAAATTCAGGATAATATATTTCAGTCTATTTTTAAATGCGTTGAAATTGAAAAATATATAAATAAAACTGGCTTCTCATTTTGGAATGCATTAGTCATAGAATGTACATTCGCAAGGCTGAAGCAGGAATATCTTATGAAAGTTACAGTTTTTAAGATTTGTTGCTCCCGGTTGATTGATTGGTTGATTGAATATTAACGTCGCACTGTTCAGCTACACGAGGGCTTTTGGCGACGGACCACGTAATTTTGAACCATGGTCAAGTGACGTGGACGACACCTGAGCTGGCACCCCCCTCTCCTAACTACCACACCACACCAACGGGAGGACGTTTCAGCTCTCGACAGATTTAACGTGCAACGCTGCCCTACACGGCGTGTCTTTAGTGGTACTGGGCTCGAACTCGTGACAAAGCAAGCCACGATCCGATACCTATACCACTCGGCTACCGCGGCCACTTGTTGCTCCCGGATTTCTACACTTAAAACAGAAGTACTTAATTTTGTTAAAAATTATACATCTGCCAGCCGTGAGTTATATAAAACGGTGTTTTCATGACATTAAACATAGAGTTTAAAATTTGTTTTTAAAAAGGAAAAACGTACTTCAATATTTTTTTTAATTACAAAATGTTGATATTTTCTAAAGATAATGTATAAAATTGCATATCGTCGATTTGTCAAACTTAATATTAGCAGACTTTGACTTGATTTTGATTTACGTCGCACTCCGGAGCAACATAAGGCTACTAACGACGGATCTCGTCATTTTGAACCTATGTCAAGTGATTAGAACGACACCTGAGCTCGCACCCTACTCTCCGAACTCCCACACCACGCCAACATGAGGACTTTAATTAATAATAATAAATTTCAATAAATTTAATGTGCATTTTCTCCTGCAGACGAAAGCCTTTTGGAGGCACTAGAACCTATTGAACCACTCCTATGAATTGCTGGCCACAAGTTCGTGACCATGAGTACTCCACTCTACCACGGTCATTGATATCTAAAATTTAAAGGGTTTAACATATCGTCGGCCTAATTATCAGACTGCGTAACTCCATCGGTCTAACTAATTTGATATAGGAGTGCAAAGCGGCAGCGGTGAAGCAAAACATTCCCTTTTGTTTTGTCTACGCCATGCCTCAGTGCGCGCTCCACTTTTAATTTATTCCTTCGATCAGTATAATCACAATTTTTTTATTTCATAATAAAACTTGTTTTCGAAGGAAGAGGTGGTGACAAGATTTTAACATAAAATAAATACAACAGAAAGTAATAATAATGTATTACACTTCCAGATATATAAATTATTTACACTATTTTAGCGTTCATTACACAAAGTTTGTAACAATGTGTTACTTTTACTGAGCAGAGATCAGTTTAGGAAGGTGTTTTCAAAACTCAACTCACAAGAGACTTACGGGAAGCTATAAATAAAAAAAAAATCCTTTTTATCAGCTCTATTAGATCTACAGACTTAAAATTTAATAATTTTTTTTTCTTTGTGTCAGCTGAGATATGCATAAAACTGTTGTTGTTGTTGTTTGTGTTTAATTTGCAATTTACGATTGTAATATTATCGCCTATCTTGGCGAACATTAACAACTTTGCGCCTAGCCCTACTGTACCAAATTAGCATCCCAAATGGAGTTACGCAGTCTGATAATTAGACCGACGATATGTATTATTGATCTTATAAAATGTTCAATGACGTCACTTATAATTATTTGGGACAATAATTATAAATCCTGTGTTTTTTAATGCGAAATCTCTTTATTCTCTTCAAAATCTAATGTATGACAGCGGTAACCTATAGCTCATGATCGCGAGCTCATGGCTGGCGTCTTTAACTCCGAGTCAAGGGTTCGAATCCTGACATCACTAATGATTCATTGAGTAGAAGGGCACGTTCAACAGGGCAAGACTCCAGTTGGCATGGCGGGGGAATTTGAAGAGTGGGATGTCAGTTGATGCATCGTCTACGTCACTTGACTGTGGTTCAAAATTACGAGATTCCTGTTAACAGCCCCTCATGCAACTTCCATATGCACGTTAATAAATAACCGATCTGAAATTCAATGCATTATTGAATATACTATAAGGCAGGGGTGGGTAGACTTTTACATGGTACGGTCTACTTCTAATTTTTACAAGGTGTTGAGGTCCACCAAGTGGCATAGGTGTGGTGAGCTAAGAGATGGTCTACAATATTTGTATTATGGCCATAATAAATGTAGAATATATACTGACCTACATAACTATAATAAAAAAAACTTACGCTTTAAAACACTTAAAGCAAAACTCAAGATACATACATAATAATAATAGCCACAAATAGAATCGCTGAAGACTCGCCTATGAAGAGGGGGCGATGTGCACTTTAAATATGTCAAGGCTCTAATGTCCTCCAGTTGATAGGGTGAGAAGTTAGGAGAGGGGAAAATGCCAGCTCAGGTATCATTCTCGTCACTAGAACATAATTCAAAATTACGAAGTCCGTTGCCGAAAGCTCTAGTGCAGTGATCGCGAACCTATGACCCGTGGGTTAGACACTGACCCACGTAAGCTTTTTATCTGATCCACGATTGCTAGGCAACCACTTGTTTACGTGGGTTTATTTAGATTTTCTAATTATGAGTGGATTATTTATATTCTACTTGAACTTTTTCAAGCACATGGACACAAAAGCAATTTAAATGCTGTCTATAACTTTCAGTTTGATCATTACAGTTCCAAAGTTACGCAAATGACAACAAATGTATATGAAAGTATGTAGTATTTGAAATAAAACAAAAGATTTTACAAAGTATCAAATAAGGTGTATAATTTTACTCACATTTTGTTTGTTGAAAAAATTCGAAAACCAAAGCAAATAACCATATTTAAAGCACTTCCTTCGGATAAAATGCACTTTTCTAAGGTTATGTTCAGTTATGTTTGTAGAAAGAGACTTCCATAGCACCCTTTTTTACTCATTATGCAAAGTGAATTTTAAAGATGTTTAATTTTAAAAATACTCAGTTAAAAAATTTTAAATTAACCCTGTGTGGTGCAAATGGGCATTAGTGACCCATGCGCTAATACTAGAAAAAATGTAATCGAAATTTGACCCACGTCTCAAAAAGGTTCGCCATCCCTGCTCTAGTGTAGCTGAATAGTGCGACCTTATAATATTTACTCGCTCTAGGTAAAAGTTAGTAGAAGATTTAGTTTGCATATTGTCCGCAAATTTTGAATTCCTCGGTATATAATTTCTAACTTCTAATCTTGCACTGGATTCCAAGTGCTCGTCTATGTAACGGGAACAATATGTTGGCTTAGTTACATTCATCATTGAAAACGCTGATTCACACAGGTAAGTCAGTCGCATCGATTGTGGAAAGCCATTTCTCCAGTCTAACTGGTGTCGTTGTTCCACTGATGTTCTTTTAGTATGTGCGTATTAGGTATTTGTAAAGGCGGTCACCCAAAAATGTCTTGGTAGTCCACCGGTCGATCGCGATCTACTTAATGCCCACCCCGGCTATAAGGGGTGACCCAAAGTATAATAAAGGCACATGCGGGGAAGGGGTTCTTAACTAAGTCCACTGGTTAATTAAAACATGTTTATTAAACAAAACTAACATTTACATACATAACTAGAGGACAAACATTTGGATCAGAATTATAAGGATCAGAGTACATGCTCGAACGTCCTTACAGTACCGAAGCTTGGCCATCACTGAATATTATTCTACCCGCTAGAGGGTGGCAAAGTTTTTCTGCTGAGACAAAACACAAAGGGTGGTTATAGTACTTAAATATATTTCCAAACGGAAATTTTGGAAGTGGGTTTTTCTATTACTCAAGTTTTTGCATGGATTAAATACTTCGAAAGCAATTTAATTAAGTGAAATGTATTTAAAATCGCATAGTTAACTATTCATAACTGGAGGACAGTTCGGTATTTCAAATTTCATTTAAAAAATAAACGCCAGTTTAATATAATAAAGGATTAACCAGTGGCGTACACAAAATGCTTTTAAGGAAGGGGGAGGGTATAGAAAAAAGCACTACACACAGATGAATTTTAGTATGTTAAAAATTAAAGCACCTTTTTTTTCAGACAATTGGTCCATAGAATGATTCCCCCTCCCCCAGCCTTTTCCCGTGTGAGTACACCAATGGCTTCTACTTTAAAGTAAGCCTTTCTTGCTGAGAATTTTTGAAACCGAATAAATTTTTCTGTTAGAAAGCTAGTAACAATTCCTTATATTAATTTAAAAAACAACGACAAGAAATTACTTTATTTATGGAACAGTCACGTAAGCATTTCGACGAATAAATCTTGCGGGGAAGGGGGGGATTTGATTATAGCACTCGTATCCCTCTATTTAAAGAATTCCCCATAAAATCGTTCATAAGCTCCTAATATGTATATCAAAATTCAATCGTACATATTTATGTGTCGTTAATTAAAATTAAAAAAATAAATAAATAGAACAAAAAAGAGAAGAAAGGGAGCTATTTTCCTCTTTTTACAGAAGTGAACAATTGGTAACAATGGCATAATATAGCTTGTTCCGAATTAACTAAATAATATACATAAAAGTGAGCTTTCAAATAGTGAAGTAAACAAAATATGAACAAATATGTATAAAACATAAATCATTCGGTTTACTCAAAAAAAAAAAAGAGAAAAGTATCATTTTGATTTCTTACTAAGATCAGAAAGTATAACTGTAATTTAACCACAATTTATACTTGGCAAGCTATTTTTTTATAAATAATTATTTAGTATAATAGTTATAAACTAATTACAATACATTTAATTTGAAATGAAAATATTTTTGATAAATTTTTTACTTTAGAAAGGAAATTGAGATATTTTTATACAATGCGTTTTTGCTTTATAATATTTTTAAAACACAATAAATAAAATAGAAAATAAAAAGAATATGAAAACTTACATTTGGTGTAACAACAATCATAAAGATTAGATTTTAGAATGTATGACCGATTTACGAAAGGGATGTTTGTATCAGGATGCCGACATATCAAAAGCTAATGTAGTGTAGTACAGTTCCATTATATTTAGTAACAGTTTTTCGTTTTATATTATTTTACATATTAAATCATCCGACTTTTGCATTTTCATTAAAAATATTTACGTAACTGAAAATTTACGTGACTACGTGGCTTTTACGTCTGTTATGTGACTGTGTATGTGTCAAAAGTAAAATATACAGCTTATTTATTTCACAAAGATGCAAAATATAAAATTTAGTCTTTTAAAAAATGAGCTTAAATCAAAGCATTTAATTAAAAAATGGGAAGTTTTATTTAGATAACTTATAACAATGAAAGATCCATTATTGTTTACACTCACTAGTACTTATTAATCACCATTGTTTACAGCCAGTGTTGTGGTCTATTTTTTTTAAGTCTTCTGAAAATACAATCTTGAAACTTTAGTTAAGATTTCACATTCAGAAATAAATATAAAATATCTTCAACAAAGCATAAAAAAATCTCTCTCGAAAGATTGATTCAACTTTTCTTAAACATGACGTAAAATAAATTAAAAATCATGAAGCCAATTTGTAATTTCTCATCCGTCGCGCTTTTTATATTTGTTGATGAATTGTTCTTTAGAAAAAGAATGGAATACCACCATCAAATCACATGTAGGTTTCTGGATCATCACTTTTAATGCCAAAAGCAGGTGTTGCAGTTAATTATGCGGGCCTAATTGGCATAGTAAACGCCAAGGTAAACTTAATTATTTATTACAATAGTAATGAATAAAATTAGAATACGATTTTTTTTCGTCTACATCTCAAAGTCTAATGAAAAAAAAATTAAAAAAAAGTATAATATTTTATTTTAAAAATTTTAAAATATTCATTAGTTTTTAGTGCAGTCAGTAAAGTGAATGTTTATTAATATCGCATGATAAAGCAACACGAGGGCATTTGGTGACGAACTTCAAAATTTTGAATTACAGTACAGGGAAAAGGACGACATCTAAGCAGGCACCCCGCTCGGCAAACTTTTACACCACACCAACGTGAGTATTCTGAATCACGACAGATTTAACATGCATCTACCACTCCACACAACGAGTCTTCAGTGACGCCAGGACTCGAACTCGGGATCATGACCAGTAGGCTATTGTTTTCACACAAAAATATCAAAAATTGGTACTTGCCTGTCGATTGTTTTGGCCCAATCAAAAAAACATCTCTAAATGTAATAATATTCATTAGAGCTGATAATGAAAAAACATTCCCACGCATGCTCAAATGCAATAACCTTATTTGTGTTGGGTAAATCTAAGTGCAAATTCTTCAAACTATTGGCGAATTTACTCATCGATGGGCTAATACACAAGCACCCAAAACTCTTTTGTATAAGTGAAATAAGTTTCCAATAAGGGAATTTGTTATTATAAAAATTTATTTCTGTAAAACAATAGTCAATACTGGGGGCGAAATTAAAGCCACTCACAAAAAATTAGCATACCTTAATTTGTTAAATAAAGATGAGACCCAAATTTTTATTAGTATATAATTATTTTAAGGGAAAGAATTACTTTACTTGCGGAATTTATAAAATATTATGTTGATACATCATGAACGACTAGAAGCGATTGTTTGAAAACAAAATATATATATAAAGTTCAGTTTCACTTAAAAACAGATATTTTCATAAATGCACAAAAAAAAAACAATTTAATTATTAATAATTAATTATTTAATTAATTTATTATTAAATTTTAATTATTTTTTAATTAGTTATAAAAAAAATTTTAAAAAAGAACTTTTTTTTTAGATTTTTATAATTTGTCATTAGATTTTCATTTGTTATTAAAAAAAGACATTTTTAGTCAGCCTGTTAGTTCTTATTTAGTACTACTATCACCTTGAATTTTAAAAAATACAAACATTTATATTTCTTAATAACTAACTCCCATAATCTTCTTCCAATGTGTAATATCCAACCTCTAAACTCAACACTCTCCTATTGGAACCAAAGCTTTATTGAAGGGGCCCAGGCTAGGGAACTACACCTCTTTGAACAGGGACTGCAGCTTTCAGGGAAGATTTATGCTACTGCATTACACCCATAATCCCCCTCATTTTTCATCTGGCTCTGTCAGTTGATATAATTCGTGAAGAACGACTTGCGCGCACTCTCCCTTCCCCTCAAAATCCCTACGTCTGGTGCAATGATTACTTTAGAGCAGAGAACAGAAATACAGAAAGCTATTTCAGTTCCAAATCGGGGAAGTTCTTTTTAATTTTGGATAAATGAATATCATGATAGAACTTTCATTTTATTTTACGTCGCATAGTGAAGCAACACGAGGGCTATTGGAGATGGATCTCGTAATTTTGTACCACGGCCAAGTGACAAGAACGATACTTGAGCCTCACCAAACTTCTCCACCACGCCCAGTCCCCTCAGGGGGCTCACCTTCTTTAGGTGGGTACGGGTGTCACAATCCCGAGGTCCCCTCTCTAGTGATCTTTTCCTTTTCCCAAGGGGTTTACTATCTTTGGTAAACACAGGTGTCACGACCCTGGGGTACCCCAGTGATCCTTCTCTATTTTCGACCCTCCATCTTGTCATTCAATTTCTCCTTTTCCTGTCCAGACCACAGACCTATGAATATTTGGCGCAGTATAGCCAAAACTGGCTCTTGCGCCATAAAACAGCAAACTCACTCACTCACCCACCACTCCCAGTGAGTGAGTGAATATTAACGTCGCACTATTCAGCTACTCGAGGGCATTTGGCGACGGACCTCGTAATTTTGAACCATGGTCAAGTGACGAGGACGACACTTGAGCTTTTAGCAAAAAATTATTTGACCTCGAAAAAATTGTTCATATAAAAAAAAATCATACACTTGTGTCTTTTATTCAATTATAAAATAATAATAAAATATTTTTATTTTAACTAAACAAATTATAAAGTTAAAAAAATAAGTATTTTCTAAACTTCCTTTCTTTTGACTATTTATAATTCTCTTGATTAACTTGTATAAGCATATAATATCCAATTTAACTATACTAATAATTAGCAATTAATAAATGAAAATACTTTTCAAAGTATATTACAATGGGAAAAAAAATAAAAATTTTGGATTACACAAAATGTACGAGCATCAACATTTTATCTTTTTGTTATACCCGTAAAAAAAATTACACTTGAAAATGTTTTCTTAAACATGATTGGCAATTTTCCAAAAGAACTCATTAAATTTAAAAAAAAACCCATAAATTCAAAGTTTCTATAATCTTTTGGAAATTATGTACCGTATAATCCGGCGCATAACACGCACCGCCGTATAACGCATATCCCCTTTTTTACGAGGAAATTTGAAATGTGCATATGCAATTCTCTTACGTTTTTAAATCATTTATTCGAGGTATTATCCCAGGCTTTTAAAAAAATAGTATACTTCTAGAAATACAACCCTTTAAACATAAGAAATGTCATTTCTTTTAAATAAACGGTATTTCGATATACACTTACCTCCGAAAGTCTGCGTACAGGCGATCATCTTTCATATTCATGCAAAAATCGCTAATTAAATGAAGTCTTTCTGAATCAAAACTATTTTTTATTGATTCCTCTAACGTCGTACATATTCAAATAGTATAAGCAACAGTCACCTGAACATTACATAAAATAATACAAATGTTTATAATTTGAGAACGACACAAATCATGGAATCAAAAGTCTGCTTACACTGGAAAAAAACCTTTACAATAATGGATTGTAACTAAAAGTTAATACTTTTTAAGCTCTATTCCGTTTTTCTATAACTTACTCAACATATTTGGCTGAGATTTAAATAGCTTAGTTGTTTCATCGGTGGATATTTTGTTCCATTATTCTACTTAAACAGATTTGAGCATTTCCTTGGATGTTATTACGTTCTCCCTGATTATTCACTCGAGTAAATCCCACAAATGCTGTGTTGTGCTTAGGTCTGGGAACAAGGTTGACTTTAAGAATTGGTTTGGGACATGTCAGAACAGCCACATGGCTTCATAATGACTTCACAATGTGAGCCATTTGCTTGGTACCTTTGCGCAGCTGAAAGTAAAAATCATTGCTCACCGCAAGTTTCTCGGCATATGCCCTGAATTTTACTTCAATAAGTTCAAGAAATCAATTTTGTACATTGTTGATTCAATTAATTCCAGATTACCAGCCGAAAGACTTCCAATACACCCTCTAACATTATGCCTCCTCCATGTTTGATAGTGGAAAAGGGTTCTCTTTCTTAAGATTTGTCCAGGAATTTTTGCAGGTATATTTTTGAGCTTTTTGATGCTAAATTACAAAAACTACTTTCAATTGAATATATTACTTTTTCTAAAAAAAATATATGTCCTATTTAGGTGTTTTTGGCAAAGGTCATTTTCTTAGCTCAGTCCATTCGAAAGAAGAATTACTTCTTGAGCGCTACTCGGGCATGATAGTCATCCTTTTTCAGTTTTCTTCGAATTGTGATTAAAGTCACACTTTTTTGCAATATCTTAGCAACACTTTAAGCTATTTGTGACGCTTATAGTTTTGGATTTATTTTTATAGAGAGTATTACAAAGCAAGATTCTCGAGGTGACACTGCAGACGGGCGGCCGGATCTTGGCTTAGACGTTAAAATTTTAGTTGATTTGTAGTTTATGAACACTTTTTGAATCAATGAATGTCTCCTATTAACAATTTCAACAATTGCTTTAAATATTTCTCCCTTTTCTGAAGATCTACGATGACTTTTCTTTCAATAATATATCGTTCTTTATTCTGTTACCTGTCATGAAACCACAAAAGCTTTCAAATCTCAAATCCTAAATAAATCATAAAAGAAGCTTCTAATCACTTAAAAACACGATTTAGTGCAATTATTTTACAATAAAAGGTCTTTAAAAGCTCTATTTTGTAAATGAACGCAGACTTTTGGCGCGGATGGTTGTTGATTATATAGTGGTCATTCTTATTTTTTCTCGTTAAGGTGTATTTTGGTGTTGTTGTTTGAATAAGGAAATTTTGAAGAATTACTGACAAGTATTGATTTTCTAAAGCGAGACTTTAATAGTAATTATAGCATAAACACGTAAGATGATTGCCTCTACGAAGACTTTCGGAAGCAAGTGTATGTAGAAGTCTAATTTTTTTTCTATGCTCATCTTTTTTTTTTCATTTTTAAAGACCTCATTCTTATACCCGGAGTATAACGCGCGCCTGAAAGTTTCAATCTTACGTTTTATGTTAAAAGTGCGCGTTATACGCCGGATTTTACGGTAATACACTTTCTCGACACTCTCCAAAATTCCGAAATTAATATATAAAACACAACAAGTAAACAGTTTTTTTTTCTTCTTATTTTTTCCAATAAAATTCATCAATCGTTCACAAAAAGTATATTGAAAAAAAAAACTAACAAAAATCGACCAGAAGTTTAAAAAGAGCTAACAAAATGTTCCTTTAAGCCTTGAACTCTAATACCCGTTTAATGAATGTTTAAAAAAATTGACCTTGAAAAAGTTTGTACATTTTTTTTACCCACCTTCAGTGAAAGAATAAGCAAGAGAGAGCGCGCAAGAGAGAGATGCGGAACTAACACGGTTTCACCCAGACATCAAAACTATAATTATCCTGGGTAATTACCTGTTACCTTAGCAATTCAATTACTCTTCCCAACCGCATGCCTGCCGACTCATAGGCGTCTTACAACACCCGCGAAGACATGCCGTAGAGCTGGATGATAAAACAAATAAGAGGAAACGATTCATTCAGTTCTCAGGGAAGTGATATTTAGTTAACAGTCGAAGTTTGGCTATTTCAGGAATGTGTTTGCTTAAAAAAATAAAATTCAACAATCACAGTAAAACGTCGTTTATCCGAACGTTTATTATCCGGAGCGTCAAATATCCGATTTTTTTTTTTTTTACAGAGACCTTGCTGCGAAGAAACGAAGGTGTACAATGGTACAACGAAAAATAAGTGATTATTTTCCACAATAAAGGTAAAATTGCAACATTTTGCACCTATTTTGCTTTTTTTTTTCAGGTAGGTTTCCCGCATGTGATGATTTTCAATACTCGTGTGTGTCCGATTTCATAT
Source organism: Trichonephila inaurata madagascariensis (assembly GCA_019973955.1). Classification (NCBI taxonomy): domain Eukaryota; kingdom Metazoa; phylum Arthropoda; class Arachnida; order Araneae; family Nephilidae; genus Trichonephila; species Trichonephila inaurata. The sequence goes on along the minus strand of BMAV01001377.1, from coordinate 167,190 downwards.
ACTGCGTGGATCGCATTCGGTTTTCGGTTATCCGAACAATCGCGTATCCGAACGTTCCCAATTGATTCGGATAAACGACGTTCTACTGTATAATGATAGTTAATAGCAATTAATTGATTTTTAAATTAACATAAAAAAACATTGAATTTATTTTTATCATTTCGGATAAAAAATGTTTTAAAAATTATTTATTTAAACGCAAATTTTACTTTAGAAGTTATTGAAAATGAATAATTATTTTAAGAGTGAGCGGATTTAACAGTAAATAGTGGGATCAAAAAAATTGCCAGTGATATACATTATATATATATATATAATTTTTTAAAGAATTAAATGTTTATAAGAAGAAAATTTTATTCCGACAGCTTAGAAATTTAAAGTGTGTAAGTGTGAATGTAAGAATTGTTGAATTTTGAGTATATTTTAACTACTGTAAAATCCGGCGTATAACGTGCACTTTTAACACAAAAAATAAGTTGGAAATTTACGGATGCGCGTTATACCCCGGGTATCAAAATGAGAGCTTTAAATATAAAAAGAAGATGAGCACAGAAAAAAAAATTAGACTTCTACATATACAGAAATATTGTTTATTTAAAAGAAATGACATTCTTTATGAACTTAAAGGGTTGTAGTTATCGAAATATACTAAATTTTTTTTTAAAGCTTGGAATAATATCTCGAATAAATTACTTCAAAACATAAGAGCATTGCGCCTGTACATTTCAGGTTTCTTCCTAAAAAAAGCGGGTGCGCGTTATACGGCGAATATCCTAAAAACTCAAAACTGCAGCTTGAAAGTATGGTGCACGTTACACACCGTATTTTACACAGTAATTTCTTCTTTATTATATATATATAGATTTAAAACTATGGGAATTCTTTGCTATAAACCACTGTTTTATTTTTAGCAAACAAATACTAAACTAAAGAAACGATTAGATCGATTTTCATGTGCTGTCCGTATTTTAAACTATCCCCAAAAATAAATATTTCATTTAGTTTGGGTTTTTTTTATTATTATTTTTCACATGAAAACCACAACAATATTCCATCGTGTAGATTAGCTGATGCAAATCTGTTGAGGTTCAAAATCCTCACGAGGCGTAGTGGGGAATTTGAAAATGGAGTGCCAGCTCAAGAGTCATTCTTGTCACTTGACCATGGTTCAAAATTATGATGTCTATGCCAATAGCCTTCTTGTTTCTTCAGAATGCGACGTTAACAAAGAATTAATCAAGAATTAACTCTGTTCAGGTATCTCTCTCTCCTAAATTCCACACCCCCTCAATTAAGAAATTTAAGGATAATTTGAAAGTATAACGCGCAACAATTTATTATTTTAGAATCGGTTGTGAGAGTGTAGCCCAGTGACTGAGTGGTAGTACATCGCTCTTCCGCGCCACAGGTCCGGGGTTCAAAACCCTGGCTGGGCAAGATCGACTCAGACTTTTATCCCTTCAGTGGGTTCATAAATGAGTACCACGCTTGCTTGGGAACTAAACACTGGGGGTTTCTCGCCAGGTTGACCACCCGACCGGAACATCTACTCATGCGCCTCATTGCTCAAGGTCACGTAAACTGAGATGAGCACAGTAGGCCTTGGTCCTCATGGGTTGTTACGTGAGTGAGTGAATATTAACGTCGCACTGTTCAGCTACACGAGAGCTTTTGGCGACGGACCAAGTAATTTTGGACCAAGGTCAAGTGACGTGGACGACACCTGAGCTGGCATCCTCCTCTCCTAACTACCACACCACACCAATGGGCAGCCGTTTGAGCTCTCGACAGATTTAAGGTGCTTCGTTCCCCTACACAGCGGGTCTTTAGTGGTACTGGACTCGAACTCGGGACAAGGCCAGCCACGATCCGATACCTTGACCACTCGGCTACCGCAGCCACCAAAGGCTGTTGTGCCGCTGAGTTTAGTTTAGTTTAGTGGGTGTGTATTTATTAATATCGCGCACTATAAACCTAAACGAGGGCTATTGGTGACGAACCTCACAATTTTAAACCTCGTCAACTGACAAGAACGACTCCTGAACTGATACCCTCTCTACAAACTACCACACCACGCCACAACGTGAGAACTTTGAGCCGCGGCAGATTTAATGTGCATCAGCCCCTCTACATGACGGATCTTCAGTGGCACTAGGGCTCGAACTCATGACACGCCGGTGACGAGTTTGTGACCATAACTACTAGGCTACCGCGGTCAGGTAGAATCGGTAGAATCAAAACGCAAACTACACGAATTACCAAATTCGCGATTGTAACCATTAGACTATCACACCCTCTAATACGTTTACGAAGTTTAAAGAAATTTTTTCCATGTAGGTTTTTTTTTGCAAGAAAAATGATTTTACTGCTTATAATAATGCTTCATTTGTTAAAAAATATATGCATAAATTGTAACTGTGGTTAAACGAAAAAGATGGAATTGGCAGAAAAGGAAAAGGGGGAAAGCCAAGAACAAAATTTTTACTTATTTTTGTGGTCATGTCAAGTTGGTCTGGATTGGGCAATATCAAGTATTGCATCTAGATTGCGCAACAAATTAATAGCAAGGTTGAATGTTCATCGGGGTACATGATCTCAGGTGAGGTCTTCGTCCCCTATCTTTGAGTTATGTTGGGCTTTAATGAAAGCTTTCCATGATTGAGAGGAAAATAAAAAAAAATCATAAATATTATCATAAATAAAAATTAAAGAATCAAAATTAAAGTTAAGAAACAAAATTAAGATTGAAACCTTATAAAGTATAAAAATAATTGCTGGAACTATGGATGTTGTCTAGAAGATCGATAATACACAAAAATAATTCTGGATCAAAGTAATGAACCGTGCAAAATGACATCAACATAAAAAAAGCAAAGAATGCGAATTCACTGATCTCTCTCAGCCAAGAAGAAGCAAATTTATATGGATAAAAATAATTGAGATTCCTTAATTTTCTTCTACAGAAAATAGTTTACGGAACAAATTAAATACTTTCCCACTTTTTCCTTTATGGGTATAATTTATACTGAGAAATTATATAATTAAAGTAGAATCTTCAAAGAAAAAATATAAAAGACAAAACTCTCTGAACAAAGCTCTGTTTACGATAGCGTAACAGTGAACAATTCTAGAGGATTCGAATAAAAATAAAAAAATGCTCTTCTGATATACTTTGAAAAGAGTGGAGTACTGTAATTTTTTATTTAATATTATGTCTATATAATAGCTCCACCGTGGACTTCCAAAAAAATATCCAAGGATGTAAAAAAAAAAAAAACATGGGTCAAGGCTCGCTGTTACCAGAAAAAAAAGACATTAAAATCTCCGCGTGGGGTTCGTTGAACATGCAGTGGGTGAGAGGTTCTTCGACAAGAGGGGGAGTGATTCCAATCACCCAAAAGGGTTACTCGCCAGGGAAGATGCATACATTTTTTTTTCACCCCCAAGGTGATCAGGATGTCTGGGGCTACAGTAGATGCAATCAGCCACTCCTATACTAGTAAAACAACCTTCGTACCATAAAGCCATAGCCATTTTTCTTTTCATAAATGAACCCGGATGAGATTTAGGTTTGTTATTACTGAGTCGGTATCAATGTATTATAATACTGAATGACAGTACATGTAATGATACAAAAAAAAAAATTCAAAGTTAGTCGTGACTACTGAATAATTTTAAAATTATATTTATATACATATATACAGATTGTAAGTAGGAATTAGTAAGCTCTAAGGCAGTGATTCTCAACCTTTTTTTCGTTGCGGTACACTAACAATAAAATAAGTTTAAAAGAAATTTACATATCTATAATACACTATGTAAAATAGATTGCGATAATAATTTTCAATATTAAATAAAATAATACGTACGACAAAGACAAAAAATGTTTATTCAGTATAATTAATTACAAATAAATTCTAAAAATACATTTAATGCGAAATTTGAGCTAGGTAATTTTCGATTATTTCGTTTTATATTTGATCGTAAATATGATAATAGTACTCTCATTTCGTCATCTATATTTTAAAGTTTCGATCTTTTTTTTTTATTTTGATATTTTTTAATGCTGAAAATCCAAATTCTAACAAACTAGATCTAGAAAACTGTAACAATATTTTTAAAGCTTTTTTGGCTATTATGCAGTAATCGTTTCTAATTTTCATCCAAAATGAATTAATTGGCTCTTCCTAATGTTTTCAAATTAAATATCGATTATTACAGATAGAAATTAGTTCTTTCCCTTCATTCAAAGTTAATTCATGTACAGATGCATCCGTTATCACAAATTCAGATTACGAACCCAATCATATTTCTTTTATATCTAAATTTGGGAAGTAATGAATAACTCTCCTCTAGTGCTGTGAAATGGTTAATAAGAATTTCATGAATAGTTTATTTCTATAAAACAGCCAAATGTGATTCGATTCCGGACTTTTTTTGATTTTTTTCTCAGAGTATAATTAATAATTTAAAAAAAAAGTTGGCGGCACAGTGGTTGAGAATCCTTTCCCTAGGATATATATATATATATAAATTCATCAAAACTAATTTGTCTCCCTTGATAAATATGGGACCAGGTAATAAATTCGTTTGTGAATGATTTATTTTCTGAGAATTCAATCTTTTGCAGTTATTGAGTTTTTTATGCTATAATTATTTGTAAAAGTACAAATAATTAAGTACAAGTAAAAAAAACACGAATAATTTAAATAAATAATATTAAAAATGATTTATCTTAATACAATGGATATTTAGTTGTTAGGTAATATGGTACCCAAAAAAGACATCAAAATCTCGAAATTTGTTATTTTTTCAATTTTTTTATTGACTGAAATTATTTTGAATATGCCTGTGAAATTCCAGAGCTATATCTGTGTTTTTTATTAAGTTATTTAACAATTTCTGTTGCATGACAGAACACTAAACAAAACTATAACTTCCACTTTTCAGATCGTCTGCTAAAAAAGAGTCTGATAAATAATTAATTCTTTTTCCGCTGCATGAAAATGAATATATATATATATAATTTAACTAACATGAAATCAATCACTTTGTTTTGCTTACTTTCGCGAGTTGCATTATTGAGTGTCACCTGCAATTCTATTCCTGAAAGTTTCATTACATAATTTTGTGTTCTGGTTTATAAAACACACCAGAAAAGAAGCTTTATGATTAAAAATTTTGCTTTCTAAGGTATTTTTTCCTTTAGAGAATTCAACTTAACTTCTTTAAAAACATCATGCTTATGTTTACACCATGGTTAGGTTTAAAAGAAAAAGTATTATTGCAAAAGCGAAAGTTTCTTACAGGTGGTGACCACATGTTCAGGCAAGCACAAGTTCAAAGATGTGTCAAAACACCAGCTTGAAGTGTCAAAACTTCGGAAGAGCATACAATAATTCCTTAAGATGCGAAAGAAAATATAATGATAAATCAATATTCCCTACATATGTAATTGATGCATATGCATTCACAAATCTTTTCAAGAACCATTCGTGTAATGCTTATAAAAATTCAAATTTGTTCGTTGCTTATGGAAGAACAAATTGATTTTATCAGCTTTGCGATAGTATTAAGAATAGAGTCGAAAATTAAAAGCAGATTCCCAAGGCACACAAATAATAACTCTGAATATAAATAAGTTTAACTTGCAAAAACAGCAAGTTAAAGCAGAATTCTCCCAGTTTAACATGATTCTTTTCTCATATATATATTTTTACATACGAGCAAATCAGAATTATTTTTATCTCAATAAACGACGCAGCGTAGTTTGAAATTCTCTTTCTTCATTCTATCTGTATTTCATTCTTTCTTCAGTTCTAGACTAGACATTAAGACCTAATCAAAAATCCGTTGAAAACTACAAGTGTTTTTCCTTTTTTTCAATTCACGGGGTTATTTTTTAATCATTTAATTCTCAAGGTTCTTTCGGTAAATAAATTACAAGGTGAGTATAACATAATTTTTCTATTCAAAATCAAATAAAAAGTCTTCTCGTATGCACATCACTCAAGAAATAAAATAAAAGCAAGAATTTTTAGTTCCAGGAAAATGGTTAAATAAATTTAAAATGGAATGTTACATATACATTAAAGTGATGCATAAATCTATTTAAAATTTAACTTATTTAAAGAAAGTAAAAATAAAAGTATCACCGAAGCTTAATAATTAATCGAAATGAATATATAAGTGAATTTATAAGTAGATACCACAAAATTCAAGGAATAAATTCCCCTCTCCCGCCCCCCTTCAATTTTAATTTGAATGACCTTGTCACTCTTGAAAATGTATTCACACTTTCCTTCAGGAGGTCACTTCATGATTCTCGAGCTCGTACATACCGCAAGACAGATAGAGCTCCAGTTCTATATAATGACATGCTCGCAAAATTAATCAAATTTTCCCTTTTCCACACTACGTCACCTAGTGTGTTTTTTTTTTTACAGTGCGCATAATCATTATTTTATGATACTAAGTACCTATTACATTCCATATCTACGTATTTAAAGATCGCAAGTATATAGGATAGTTTTTAAAGCAAAATTTCAAACCTCTCTTTAATGGTTTACTTAACTAAAAAAACGAGTGTTTTTGATATTTTTAAAGTTTAATCAGGTCCTTAACTATTTGAGATTTAATTGAACTGAATCATGTAGAATGAATTTACTAAAAGCGTATTTTAAGAAGTTAAAAAAGGTTTAGATATTTTACGGGACTTGACTACAGTTAAAGTCATACACATGTATTATTATTTCACCTTCAAATTGTATATTTCTTTTCAAATTTCACACACACAAATACATTTGCGAAAATAGCTTAAAAATAACCACATCTTTTCTTAGAAATATTTCTCTAAAAATTTTAAGAGAATTCCTAGAGAAATTTTTCTGAAAATATGACAGCTAATTAAATAAAAGTGATTTACACACAATACGAGAACCACAAGTTAACAATATAACATATGTTTTCTAAGGATGCGCCTTTCGAAACAAGTTGAAGAAACAGGTGATAAATTAATAAAGCAAGAGACTATTCTTGCAACATCCTCTCTTACCCATACTTCTTCATCCACAACACATTCCCTTTCATTGCTTTCAGACCTGAAACAAAATTGCATTCCCACTGTCACGTGATACAAAGAGGTGATTACGTAACTCTTCATTAAATCGACTGACGCAAGACAAGTTAAGAGGTTTCGTATTAATAAATATTAACTCACATCATTGAACATCGCTTATATTTAAATGTGATTATCTTTTCAGTTTTTGCCTTAAAAAAGTATTCAAATTCTTTTAAATACAAAACTCTTTATAAATTTATAATAAATTTCTTATATAATACCAAATGGTAAATATTTCTAGCTTTCCGTATTATATAAATAAAAAATGTCTTTTGGTCAGTGGCGCACACAAGGGAGTGTCCTAGGGGTGCTTTGTGTCATTTAATCGTCATTCGAAATTAGAAGGCCAGTCATCTTCATGTTGCTTTTTATGTGATCTTAAGAAGATATGGTATGATTTATATATACAAAAATCTTTGATTTAAGGATTTTTACCAGTTTTTTATTGTAATTAATACATATGGATTACGTAAAACGTGTGTGTGTGTGTGTGTGTGTGAGTGAGTGAGTGAGTGAGTTTCTTAAAATACTACAAAATACTAACCATTTAATTTTTTTAAAAGAAATAATTTCACATTTAGCAAGGAATTTTAAAATGTTTCTCCTCCTACAAATAATTGACGTCTACACATTAAATTTGATTCCCAAATATGTTAAACTATGTTCAACCAAAGTTTGTACAGGTTTAATTTATTGATATACGTAAGATAGTTTTCTTTCTGAATGCTTATTAAAAATTCCTTAAAGAATGTATACACACGATACACGTTCTATTTTGGCATTCTGTTTAAAAATACAAATAAGGTTATAATTAAATACAATAGCTAATTTTAAAATGGGTTGGGGGGGGAGAGAATTTTTCTCTTAGTCGTGAAAGAGTTAATAGACAGGATTCAAATCAACTACGAATTCGAAATTGAAGCTAGCAAGAATTAAAATGAACTGCTTTTCAATGAATAATCTTGCACAAATTTACTATCATTTTTGTGACCTTTGTGTGTGTTTCTTTAATTTAATCAAAATAATATGTTATGTATATAAAATACTGGGGTATATTCACTTACAAAAAATGTTTCTCTTATTCGTATTCTTCAAATAGCAATCAGTCTTCATCAACGTACTATTTCGCAATAAATCAGATTTTTTTAATATCCTGTTATTGAATGCCATCAATAACTATAAATTGCTGAGAGTACATATTTACGCATGGAGCATCTTTTTATAATGGTAGCAAAATACAATTGCAAAAATTATAAGTACAAGGCTAAAGTATCAAAAAATATAAATCCATCAATAATGTACAAAAATGTTTAAATACTTTGTAAATGTATTTTATTTTACATCGATCTTCCCACACACAACGAAACAATTTTTTTTCACAAAAAATTTTAGCATTTAGCATCGAAATTCTTAAAATTGAAGGGCTCCTTATGATATTGAAAATGTGTATCCTCACATTATTTCTTAATTTTAAATGAAATATATATGTATTTAAAATACCGATAATAATTAAGTGACTAATAAATATCTAAGTGGAAAATTAAATGTAAACATAAAAGGCAAACTATAATTTTCCTGTCATTTATATAATATTTATACGCAATATTATAATTTTCAATTTTATAAAAAAATATATAGTTTGAATTATTCCCAAAATTTAGCCATTCGAAATGTCACGAAATAAATTCCCTCAAGAAATAAAAAATCTTCAAATCAATAGCAAGACTTTTAATTATTTTTTATTTCCACTTTCAACAATGTTCAGCATTAGTAACTCAACTCAAAGAAGTTCACCAGACCATGGACTAGATTTTTCCGACTGTTGAATTAATAAAGAAAGACAATTTTCTTGGACTCAAAATCACCTAACCTCATCTCCTTTCTCGGAAAGTTACTTCAAAGGCAAAGGCACATCCATGGAAAAAAATTGACATCTGTGAGAGCACACTATCGGTTAATATATTTCCGGACTATATTTTAAGACATTACACATCAAACAGGAAAGAAATTGTTTAACCAGTTTTGATAACCACCAACACATATGGCATTAGCGATTTATTAAATAGTGTAGAAATTTTATATACACGATTATTTTGGATGACAATACGATACTTTAATGATAATTAATAAAAATTAATTGCCACTTAATATGGTGGTTCTGTCATATGTATATACATATTTATATAAATTGTAATTATTTGATAAAAAGTAACTAAAATAAAAATTTTCTTTGTTGACCTAAGTAGGAATTGACTCTAAAAAAAAATTTATACTACTTGTTAAATTAAAAAAGGTTTTTTTTTAAGTATTTGTGATCAATAAAACTAAACATTAAAACTATTTATTTAGACTGTGGGGATAGTAAATTCAATTAGCACTAAAATTTACACTACGGCTTTCAGCGCAGGAACTTCGTCATTTTTACATCGTCATTTCATTATCTCTTGGACGAAAACTACACTTGGAGTGATAGATTCATCTTCTACATTATGCCACGCGAGGGCACCATGTATCATGCTCCACCCCCATTCTTCCATAAGATGGATGTGAGCGGTCATAAGTTTATGGCTAGTAATATTACAGTCAAGTGGTGTGATCGAGTCCTCCTGCCTTTAGAGACCCTGTAGAGTAGAGGTACTAATTCATGTTAAATCTGTCGGGACTCGAAGTTCTCACGTTGGTGTGATGTGGAAGTTTAGAGTTCCTTTATTCCGTATAATTGTGACTGTCTTTATTGGAATTGTAATCGAACTATTTATATGTCGCCGGTCGTAATTAATGAAATCCTGCTTTAACTGGTAAAGTGATTTGCCAGTATACTCTGTACGTGCGTCACTTCCGGGACTCATTTAAATTTCCGCACAGCGCACGGGCTAGACGAGTTTATGCGCTCCATCAATATTTGTCTAATATTTTGTTTCTTAATAGTTTATAATATTGTAGAGATGGCAAAAGTAGTCCATTGTGAAGGTTAGTCCAAATTAGTAACAAGAAAGAACAGTTAAATGGTTAAACAACTTGGTTTAATTTTTGAGGCAGTGTTTTCTTATATTCAAAAAGGAAAGGAAATGTCATATATTGGGTCACGAAACTAAAAGAAAAGAAAACGTGAAAAGGCAGAAAAAGTGACAAGAAGAAAGAAGTGTTGATGTGTAATGTGCGTGACATATACATTTCTGAAGTATTTTTCCAAGAGTCACAATCACGTGAACATTTGACACTTCTAAAGGAAACCAAATATGTAAATTGCCAAGTTACATGCTGATGCAAATCTTACTGTTATATTTTTATCTGAAATATACAAAAAGTCAAGCTATCTTTAATGAAAAATGTGGCATTTGACGGTCCCTTATATAACTCTTAAATCGTCTCAACAAACAAATTAAATAGAAAAAAAAATGTCAAAAGATATCAAAAAGAGCTGATTACCTGAAGAAGAGAGGTCAAATAAATCCTTTATTTCACAGCGTCATAGTGCATGCATAAACACGACCCATTGTGAAACGAAGGAAAGGTTACCACAAACATGAACAATTAAAAAACAAAAGAACATCTCGCGTTTCTACGTTCTATGCGTAAAAATTTCATCAACAATAATGACGCAGATATCATTTTAATTTTCGTGCGAAAACTTGAAAAGACAACCTCGAAATTTATTTGGTACGTAAGACGTTCATTGGAAGGTCGCTCACGGAAACCACTGTGTTCTGTGACCTTGTTTCGCAGTGGCTATCGATGAAGATGACCCATACACAGCAAAATAGGTGATGACCCTCACTCTCTACGCCGCTTATCGTCTTCTAAAAAAAAAAGTGAGTGCATGAATGCTTTGCGAGTCCGTGACAGGTTCTGCGTTACGTCACAGCAGTAAAACAGAAACGCGTGGCGAGATTTATGTAATTAGGCGAGATTATGTTCGTCGCTTTCACTGCACAGAACACCGGAAGAACGCGTGGCGATTACGACCTCGTTTAGAGACCATCTCCGTGACACTGATTCTCATAACGGAAAAGAGGATCGGGATGGTACTGCGCGGTATGAAATTCGACATAAAAAGGAGGGTGATTTGGAATCCGATTGCATTTCTTTTTCTGACACAAATTGATCGGATTTTGTTATTGTTCTTGGATAGATAGATCACCCTATTTTGATAGTGCTCCATTTAGATTTCATTGAATTGAAGAGATATTTTTTCTCTTTGTTTTTTCTTCATATTAGAATCTGTATTTCGATAGCGATGTCCAAAATTTGGTTCGCATCCATAGAGATTAAATTCGTGGGATTTGAAAAGAAATGAGAGATAAAAAAAAGAGTAGTTGATTCACGTTTTCTTTCGCGGATGAGTAATTCAACAATATATATAAAAAAATTAAATAAATTCCTACTTAGGTTAACAAAGAAAATTTTTATTTTAGTTATTTTGTTATTGTATATACATATGTATATACAATAATAAATATGTATATACATTTGACAGAATCATAATATTAAGTGGCAAAATAGAAAGCGATTTTCCTTTCAATTTTCCATTTTCCTTTCTATACAGGGTGTTGGAGTATTTTTGTTTGTTTGTGTGTTACTATTTATTCATTAATTAAATTTAATTATTCTAATAAAATAGTATAATTAAAAAAAGAAATCACATTGTCAGAAATTAGGCCATCCCATGTGGGATTCAAACCCACGACCTTTGGATTGAAAGTTCAACGCGCTATCCATTGCGCTACAGGGACACAACGAGAGATTTTCCTTTCTATATATGCTGTTGGATTATATTTTTTTTGTTACAATTTATTCATTTTTAATTTAATTAATGAATTAATAGTTGATAAAACTGTATTAACATCAAGTGTCATCCTTTACAAGTTTAAAAAAATGTATTTGAATTTGAATGGATGAATAGAAGGTAATTGATTGGAGATTTGAGATTATATATATAAGGGAGAACTAATTAGTGGGAATTGAAAAACAGAGGCACAGTAAGTTCCCTGAAATATTTCAAATTCAATGTGAATACTGTATAAGAGAGACAAGTATTGCACTATATGAATATAAAATGTTTCAAAATTGGAGGGGGGGGCGCCGGAATCAAGAGATTTAAAACTGAGTATTTATTAACATCACATTTCGAAGCAACACTAAGTTTATTGGCGACGGACCTCGTAATTCTGAACATCGGTCAAGTGACAAGGATGTCATCTGAGCTGTCATCCCACTATCCAAACTTCCATACTACATAAACGTGAGGATTTTGACCCTCCATACCTCAACACGACGGGTTTTTAGTGGCATTAAGAGGCGAATCCACGACTCGAAAACGCCGGTTACGGGTTTGTGACCATGACAACCAGGCTACCGTGGCCATGTATCTATTCTTACAGCACAAGATAGCTTAGTAAAAGGGCCACAGAAAATATAATCTAAAACTCTTTTTTTTTCTTCGTACTTATGCTATCTGCAATGATTTACTGTGACATGATAGAACTTCTTACATGTTAGATATTCGATTGATCTTTTGGAGACAATGTTATTAAAAGTTCAGCTTTCATATGCCCCAGATGGCCAGTGTTTTAAGCCCTGTGTTATGTAGTGTGGCGTCAAAAAGAAAACTTGAATGATTTTGAAAATTACAGCTGTTAGCTCATTTTATTTATAAGTTGAGTGGTTCCAATCGTAAGCAAAAGGCGAAAATTTGGAGTAGCATTTAAGACCCAGGGTAAAAATAACAAAATGCTACAAAAAAAAGCATTTGCAAGAGAAAAAGAAAAGTAAAACACAGGCAGTTCGTAACACCAAACACTTAAAAATTTTGTAGTAAAAAGGATAATAATACGCTACATAACTTTCGCAAAAAAAAAAATTTCCGAAACTGAAATAAATGCATAAACAAAATATCCAGTGATATCTTGCTCTCTTCTTTTAAAAATAATAACATAGCGTCTTTATACAATTGATGTTTGGGAAGAAAACCTTCCTTCCCTCTTAAGTGTGGATCTTTTTCAAACTTTGAAACTGTTTCGATTTCCACAAATCCTTCACTTTTTATTTATTTTTTGAAAATATAAACATTTCCTCCTAACTAAAAATATATATAAATAACACATTCGCGTTTTCTGAAATAAACAAAATACATTGGAATTTTAAGAATCTTTTGTAGATTTAGCTATACAGATTGAAAACATTTGTAAAACGTTGGGAAATCCAAACCAGATTATGAAGCAAAAAAAAACACCATTAATATTTAGTACTCGTATTTATAGTATTTAATCGGTATTTCTAAGCGATAACCCTTCTAGTTTCGTATGATAATTTTTGTTTGTACTGGTTGATCTACCAAAATTATGCTAGAGCTGTCATCTCATAATTTTGAACCATGATTGAGCGAGCAGGAAGACGCGTGAGGTAGTGTGCTTCAGTCTGCCCAAAGTTAAGACTTTGAAAGCCAATTAAATTTGAACATACACAATGGTCTTTATTATTCTACACAACCAATTTTTATTTTAAAGATCAGATCTTGAGCGTACAAATCGACTTGGGAGATCAATGGTCATTATAATCGTGACCTTGACCAGTGAACTATTGTGAATGTTTATTAAGTCGCACTCCAAAGCAACGCGAGAGCTTTTGACGACGGACCTCATAATTTTGAACCAAGGTCAAGCGATGAAGACGACACCTGAGCTGTGGTACACCACTCTTCTAACTTCCATTCTTCCTAGTCAATGGGAAGACTTTAAACTTCGACAGATTTTTAACTTGTACTACCCCTCTGCATGACGGGTCTTCAGAGGCACTAGGTTTCGAGCCCGCGACTCGGCAACGCCCCCCACCACCACGACTTCGCGACCGTGACCACTCGGCTACCACGGCCACACTAAGCTGCTGTGATCTTTAGAGGAATTACGACTAGCAGAAATATCCTATTATGACTAATTAAGTAGATAAAAAAGCAAATTTTATTTACAACAAAAAAATTGAAGACAGAATTATACCGCATGTACAGTGGCACACACAAGAAGGGGGGGGGGGGCATGGATCCGGACACCCCCTCATAGCTCTTGATTTTTTTTATTGATTATAATCCTATGTATATAGTAGGTAAAATTTAATTAACTGTTTGTTATTAATAATTACTTTTGATTAATGCTAATTATTTATTCAATAATTAATTTTTTACTGTTTTTGTTTCCCGAACATCGACAAAATCAAAAGAATATGTTGGGCGGTGTATTGGAGCATGATACGAGAAGGGTGGACTTTCGACGCTGCACCCCTCCCCTTGAAAAATTCCTGTACCACTGCTCATCTAGGATTAATAAGTAATGAAATATATATTTTCAGTTAAATTTCGAATATTTAAGAAGCCCATCTCCTTCTTAAACATAATTTTCATTAGATACATAAATATATGCAACGAAGTACCTTAACACAAAGTGTAAATGTTATTTTCTTTATAAACTATATACAACTGTATAATAACTAACATCTCTTAAATTTAAAAACAAAAAAATGGATGTATTCTCAACGTTCCTGTGATCGTCTTTTGCGCGACTTTTGTAAGCATTACACCTGTGAAATTCGACTATCATATATTTTCTCTATTTAAATAAGAAAAATACAAACATAAACGACATAAACATACGACAAATTTAATTCAAATATATTGTATGTGATGTAAGCAGCTTTATACTTTAAAAATAGTTACTATAAACCAGTTATTCCCAAAGTGGTCTGTATGGACCCCCAGGGGTCTATGACGACTTGTAAGGAGTCCACGACAGCAGAAAAATAATTTCGGGGTCCATGAGGTGTAAATGGGAGTCTACGATAAAGGCTATCATTAAACCAGATTGTGACTTAAATTTTAAAAGAAAATTTAATCAAATGGAAACCAGATTTTACCTATTTAACTGATTTATTTACTAAATTTTATTATGTTTATTTGCCGTTATAAGGTAACAGCATAAATTTTATTAAAACAAGGACCATCAATTCAGTGTTTCTTGCCGGAATTAAGCTGAAGGAGTATAATATTGGACGTTGCGAATTTTCAAAGTTTCTTAATTGGCCACAGACAATTTGCAGGAAAAAATGACGTTTTAACATACGCTTAACATTAAAATGCTCTTTATTCAGATTTTGAAACTAGGTTTGAGAATGCATTGACTACGGTAGTAACCACAGTGATGAATGAATGACAATGAATATGGTCACTTTGAAAAAAATGTCATTTTACAAAAGGAATTGATCGGAATAGGCAGAAACTGAGATCTTAAGTTTAGAAATGGATGTCAACAATTTTGGTTTTAA
The DNA here is from genome assembly GCA_019973955.1 of Trichonephila inaurata madagascariensis. Classification (NCBI taxonomy): domain Eukaryota; kingdom Metazoa; phylum Arthropoda; class Arachnida; order Araneae; family Nephilidae; genus Trichonephila; species Trichonephila inaurata. Next base: position 151,760 of record BMAV01001377.1, on the reverse strand, counting down.
AAAGATATATATATATACCAGTTATTTATCTCGAATTATGGAGTATTGTGAGAAAGTTTTTAACTGCTTTTCCTAGTAAGAAGGAGTTTCAGCGTGGTTGTCAATCTCCAAAATAAATTTAAAAAATTTAAAATAGACTGGACATTACTAACTGAGGAAATTTAGGATTAAGCTTGACAAGATTGATGACAAATGTTGAAAATTTGTTATTGAAGCCCCAGATTTATCCCTATTATTATTAACATTTGTTTGTTGATCAGTTATTTTATGTATCAATTAAATTTTAAATTAATATTAACATGTTCTTCTTAAGTTTTAAACTTTATACTTCACTATAAAAGGAAATTTAAATTTCTTAAAGTAGCTCTGTACCAGCTGTCAAAAAGACATTTAAGTTGATAAATTTGCAGATATTCGATATTACGTAAGCAGGGGTCTACCCCATACCGAAAATCATGGCAAGGGGTCTATGAGACAAAAAAGTTTCGGAACCTCTGCTATAAACCAACAAAAAATGCATTTTCAAAATCATTTCCTGTATGGCGTACTTGTTTTTTTCGAGCACAAAAAAATAAATAAATAAAAATCGATTTCCTTTTTTCAAAGTATTATGTAACCCTACCACCCAACAGACATTTTCACACATGATTTTCATCACCCAGACAAGTAACTAATCATTTGTCGAACGGATCGAATTTCAACAAATAAACATAAACAGAGAGAAAACATCACCGTCGAACTATTCCACAGCTTTTCCATCGATGCTACTTTCACCAAATGACGTCACACTTGGCGAGAGAATGTGTGAATGGCGCCCGAGATACACCGCGCGATACGCCCACAAAACACTTAGCCGTTCGAACTGTCAAGCTTAACGTATGAATGAATGGCCCAGAATGAAAAAGGAAAAAAAAAAAAATCACAGAGACGAATCGGAATGAAAATTTCTCTCACACTTCGAGACAAATGTGTCTGTATCTCATCATTTACAGTTGTTTATATGAGGTCGCGAATAGCAAAAAGGAATTAAACTCACGGCAGCGAATCGAATGGCATAAATTACCAATAAATCTAATAGTATTCTCACAAATTTAACCTTAACAGATTTTCTTGACGTTCAACTGATTTAGATCCTTTTTCGTTAAATAAATGGAATTTATGTTATTTTAAGAAATTGTTCCGAAGCCACAGTTTTGTGTATAAATAGTTATTCCAAGTCCAACAAATTCTGGAAAAGTTAAGATAATGTGTGCCAAAGAATGAATAAATAACTAATTTTTAAATAAAAATAAGTGAAAATGCGAAAAAAATGAAACGAAATATACCAAATGGTAAAATGATTTAAGATTCGTTAGTAGATATATTGGATTCAGGGGCGTAGCTACTGTGTGTGCCGTATCAATGATACGGGGCCCCCAAAACGCGTAAGCAAAAACAATCGCAAAATGTTAGAGGACCTTTAACAAGGGCCCCCAAGGAACTTTGATACAGAGCCCACTCAAGACTAGCTACGCCACTGATTGAATTTACATGTTTCTACAAATTAACAGCCTTTGAAGGATAACTAATCAACAATATTAATTTCAATGGGATATTTTTGGGCTAAAGGAATACATAAAAGATATTAGTTTTCATCATATCTCTCACCAAAAAGATGTATAAAATATTAATTTTATATAATTAATAACATTCAATATAATAAAAAGCAAGCAAAAAATATTTCGAGTGGAGAGAATTCAATGCTCATAAAAAAAAATCCGGCCAGTGTGACGAATCTTACTTTAAACCCCCAAGTTAATTTGAATATGAGGCTTTATCTCGTAATTTTACGCCGAAGACCTTTTCAAACAATTGCAATTATTCCACATAACGGGCTATTTAGTGGAATCGAGACACGAACATACAGCTAGATTTAAATGCCAAGATTTACAGAATGTTTGTTTGTATTCATACCACACTTTGAAGCAATATGAAAACTACTTCAAAAGCTTCAAATTTTGAGCCACGGTCAAAAGTGAGGTGCCCTGTATCAGCGGGCACCCTCTTTCTCTAAAATTCCACACTACACCAGCATGAGGATTTTGAGTCACGAGATTCGCGACTATGATACCATCTGGTGGGGAATTCAGAATGTAGTTGAGATTATTAGAGAAGCCTACATCGTTCCGCACGATCATTGATGAAACCAGGATTCAAACGTTGCGGTCCATCAACTCATGGTCATGACCAACTGGAGGGCTATCGGAGCCTTTTAATATATGAATTGAAAACCATTCAAATTCAAAAGCAATGAAATTGTTTCAAACGAATTCACTAGAAAAGAATTGGATGCAATATATCTTAATAAAATAAGATACATATCATTTCCAGTAATAAAATTAACTTTTTTTTCAGCCCTACATAGATTTTTTTACGAAAAATCTTCACTTTCGGAAAATCTTTTAAAATAAATCTACTTGGTTATATTTTTCACATATCAATCATTTTAACTTCCGTATTCTTTTTTTTTCTCTCCAAACTCGATGTAAATTTTAATTAAAAAAATTCTCATAGTAGCTCTATCTTAATTTTATCGAATTAAAATCCTATAATTCAAATGTGCACGTATTTGACAATAATATTAAATCTAAGGGCTATAAAAAATACTCTAATGAATATCATCTTTGAATTATGGTCTTTCGTTTAACAAATAATTAAATAAATTACTGTAAGGAAGAATTCTAATTTTAGATACATACTACAAGTCTCGATTTTTTAAGAAAACATAGAAATAGACAAGATGATATTCTTTTAATCGCTTGCTGCCTGGGTAAAAAATGTCACTTGACCATGGTTCAAAATTACGTGGTCCGTCGCCAAAAGCCCTCGTGTACCTGAACAGTGCGACGTGATTATTCACTCACTCACTCACTCACGCCTGGGTAAAAAAAATATTTTATTATGTTCACAAATAAATGGTACCGAAATGCGTAACGATACATTATTCTAAAATCTGTTATTAATTTTTGCAATTTATGTATGTACTTATCTGACAAACTGTTTTCGATTTAGAATATTTAATAACATTAGAGTTAATTATTCGAAAAAATTCATCAATATTTGGTTTTAAAGGGTGTTACAATACACCTAAAGCGATTGGCACGGCATAGCCAAATCAGTTCATGACGCACATACAGCTCAGGTGTCGACATAGTCATTTGACAGATAGCAACTCAAAATTACCTGTGGTTAGCAGAAATTGATCACAGCAACAAGCAACATTTTTGTACTCCCATTCCAGATGACATCATCAATAAAAGCTGAATGTATTCAGTTGGGGGGTACTTATCGGTTATGGGAATAATGGGTTGGCGACTTCATATCAAAGGTGTAGCCGATGATATTGGCGATGTTATCCTATAAGATACATTCTCAACAAACACAATGACGGATCAGAATTTGGCGAGTATTCTACGTGTTGCCGCGTGTCTGGCTTCAGGTCAGGTCATGACTTCTACAGATCATGGTTAAAGATTGCCGTGTAATATTAATTGTGTCAAACAAAATAAATAGGACTAAAAACCAAGAACGCACACCTGAATAAAGTCTGGTTACTTATTTTAATCTGATTAAATAGAAGAAAATGCCATTTTATATATTTTTAAGCTAATTTTTCCCTGACGAAACTTATGAATTCATACACGAGAGGAAAAGCATATTATTTGACATATTTCCTGAATTATTTAAATGATTTTGAATTTAAAATATTGAAATATATTGTTAGGAGCTCTGTCATGGGTTTTAAAATGCAATCATCTCATATTTGGCAAAAATACTAAGATATTCCACTAAATTTATAATCGAAAGTTTAAAATACGACCTTCGCTTTCTTAAATCCTTTTTACAGCATCTATTAATTATCTTAAATTACGGTAACTCGAGTAAAATTATCTTATAATTTACTTAAAAATTTATTTTTTGCACATAACCTTTAAATATATTTTCTCAATATACCATATTAAAATAATTACCAGCATTCTAAAAATAACTATTAAATATGTATTTCGGAATGCGAATTTATTCCAAAGAGCCGAAACTCCCCTAGATTTTACTTCATAAAAGCTTTCGAAAATACAATTTTAGTACGATTAACGCTCTTAAATTCTAAATTATGTAGCTTCCAATCGTTTTCAAAATTTATGTCTCCCTTCTGCTTTTAACCAGTTAAAACAAGGCATTCGTAAATTATTACAAATTTATGGATATCAAATTGACATCCAAATTTATAAGTGTACTAAGCAAGACAGTTCAATTAATGCCTATAATTCAATCCGCTTAAATATGCATCAGTTTTAGATTCAACTTACCCTGTAGCGTTGCCTTGGAAGACCTCGTGGCCAACACATTATTCAAGCTATTGTTATTTCTCTCCTGAACGAAGAATACCGCGACATTTTTAAAAAGCGCTTAGTCCTTCGACCCGTTCTATTCCATTGTCACATTCGGTAATGAAAACAAAATCAAAGCTCTTTTCAAGTTAGGGGTTTTCGTCGGACTAAATTCTCGTCTATCTCAGCTCGTGACAAATCGGGTATTCTGTTTTTATTGCCTACTGAGTACGCCGCAGTATTTTACTCGCACAAACACGTTGCGGATAATGGAGAATGAATAGCATACACATGAATATATTCATAAAGAGAAAAAAAATATCTATAATCTGTTGTCTTTAGGCTTACTCGTGGCTTAGGAATTTTGTTTCAGTCAAAGGAAAAGTAATCAGTTGTCTTAATCAAGAATGGATATTTTAAAGGTAAGCGTTGATGATAGAATTGTAAAAAGTGCTTTATTGTAAACATCTGAAAGAATTTTACGTGTAATAGTGCATATGAGTGTTTGTTTTTCGAAAATTTTTCTACTGATGCTTTGGAATTTGACTTAAATGTTATGCACTCTTGCGAATATATAGGCTATATTTAAAATCCCTTTCCTCAGTGGCTCGACAACCCAGGGTGGGCCTTGGCCTTCTCAAAAAGCCTTCTTCCTGCTAGTGTTCTCCAATTCCTAGTTCTCAAAACTAGAAAATCTTTTTCTAAGCCATCAATCCATCTAAGATCTGGCTTGCCCTTTCTTCGTGTTTCAATTGGTTGAGCATTGAAGACTTTTAGCGGTATATTTAAAATCAATGAATTAAAAACTTATTGAAGTTAATTTTATTATTTTGCCATGAGTGTGCATCTTTTAATAATCCGATTACAAAAATAGTTTCAAGAGAGAGTCTGGGTAATAAACAATGTCAAGGTTTCACATATTGAAACTTTAGCTACTCTGGGTGGATTTCGTCGTACAACTACTGTGGTATGATGTAAAAGACTATTTGCTCAAAAGAAATTCCAGTTTTTACAAATAGCTAAAGTTTAGCTATAGTATATTATTTTCTGTCTCATAAACACTACTAAATTGATTTTTAGAAAATTTCTACTCTTTTTCGATACTTAATTTTCATAATTAAAAATAATGATGAAAAGATTGTTAGTGGCTGTAGAGTGTGAGATCACCCAAAAACTGATTGATTGTTTGTTTTAAAAAGTTGCTTTTAAAAGCACTAAAAGAATTATGTCATACAACAGCAATTAAAGATTCATATCTTAGATTATGAGAGAGTGGACACGGTAGCCTAATGGTCAAAGCCATGGACTCATGGCAGGTATGTCATGAATTCGAGCCAGTGCCGAAGAAGACCTGCCGTGTAGAGGAGGCCGCTACACGTTCAATTTGTCGAGACTCAAACATCCTCCCATTGGTATTATGTGGAAGTTATGCGAGGGGAGTACTAGCTCATGGCTTAAAATTACAAGGTCCTTCGCCAACAGCCTTTGTACAGCTGAAAAGTATAATGTTAATATAACTCTTACTTAAACTATGAGGAACTACAATAGAGCAAAAAAAAAAAATTATCCTATTTCCTATTTTTGCAATCTCATGATTTGTATAAGATGTAGCGCAGTAGCCAAGCGGTTCGAAAGTTAGAGCCCCAGAAGACCATACGTGTACAAGGGCTGAAGCAGTTAAATATGTTGGGTGTTCCTGTTGCAGTGGCGTAACGGAGAATATTAGGGCCCTCTGCAAAGTCAGTTTTGGTGCTCCAAGCCGAATCTTACAAAAGGACTACATACTTAGCGTCAGTCAGAATTTGGGACCCTTAGAATCCTGCTTCAAAATAGTAAGGTCCATCTCCAACAGCAACTCGTATTGCTTCACAGCGCGACGTAAGTTAAATCATAATTGTATCACTAGATACCAAAAGACAGATTCAAAATAGTATTAATAAAAAATATTTCTTAAAAATAAATTTACTAAAAATGATAAGAGTAATATCTAAATCAATGACTTATCAGGATTCTTTCAGTGTATAAGGTTGTACGACAACACAACATTAATTATGTGTCCTTGTATGGAAAATGAGAATTCCCGGACGATTTTACTAAATTATCACTATGAGACCATTGTACATGAAACTGGAGTCATTCTTATCAAATTTACGGCCTGTGATGAGCATTATGGACCATCGGGAACTATTAAGTCAAGATGTGAGTTCGAATCCTGAATCCACTAAAGATTGGTCGCTTAATAAGCGTTTGCTGCCTTTTAAAAGTTAAGTTTTAAAATCTTTATTGAAATAAACGATTGCAAGGTATCCAAATGATCTTGCCTTTTTTTTCCATGGAGCTTTTTTTTTATTTGCTATGTTTGGTTAACAAAGGTGACCCCCCCCCCTCCTTCCCGGAATACCCTAGTAATCCTGTATTTTCAACCCTTGTTATCCATGGCTCTTTTTTTCTCTTTCTTGTTTTTAGTTTTATTATAAATCCCAAACACATATTTTTTCGTAAATTAACTGCTTAACCAAATATGACCAATAAAATACAAGAGGTAGCATGAAGGTCGTGAGATATAAGCAATACAGTGAAACTCTAGAGCTATTTCCGCTCATTCTTAGCAATAAATCAAATTTATATTTCATGATTCGTTATTTATCAGTATAAATCAACATATAAGTTATTTTATTTTTTTTTCTATTCAAACTGGATACAATTAACAAATATACGAAAAACACTTATTGAATTTTCTCCCAAATAAACGCAAACACACGTTTAAGCTTTTAATCTCCAAAGGAATTTATTTAGAAAATTACCTTCCTGTTGCAGAATTTTAAAAAATAACTCCAAACTCAAATCAGAGAACCAAATGAGAAGAAAAAAAAATTTTTAAACCGAGAAAGTTAAATATAAAAGTATTTGTAAAACTTATGCTTATATCGAAATGTGACCCCAAATCATTATTAGTTCTAGATCACCGTCAATAATTCTGTGTAGTATATCGACTTGAGTATATACCACTTCGAAGATAATAAAAACAAGAGAAGAGTAGAGCTTTATATAAACATTATGCATACATAAAGGAGAAAAAAAGATCTAAAGAATAGTAAAATAGCAACTGAAGAAGTAATATTCACACACATAAGTCGCTATCCCACCAAAAATCGTAGAATGGAGTGAGTGTTTATTAAAGGTCGGTTTCGCAATATAAAGCAAAACGATGGTTATTGGTGACGAACCTCGTAATTTTGAACCTGGGTTAAGTGAGACGAGGACGACACGAAGCGGGAACCTCCACTCCGAAATTCCACATCACACCAATGGGAAGACTTTGATCCTTGAAAGATTTAACGTGTATCAGCTCCTATACACGGCAGGTCTTCAGTGGCACAAGGGCTGGAATTCATGACACCCCTGCCACGAATCCGTGACCATAACCACTAATAACCCCAGCCCATATCTTAGAATGGAATAATAAGGCTTCTTTCAGTTTAAATTCGACTATTTTAACAATTTGTATAGCATTTTCTGAGAAAGGAGCATTATTTTGGCATTCTATATGTATTCAACAACTAATTCAATCGTCAATAAAATCGCAGATAATTCTCCAGCGACATAAATCAAATAGATGAAAGAAATTTATTCTAAATATTTTGATTACAGCTTTAATAAATAATAAACCTCAATTTTGCAAGCAACAGAACTTTCTCTATAAAAATCAGTGAACACTCAATTGTTGCAACTAGAAATAGGACTTTCCGTTCGCACTTACGGGTGTGATCACAATTCACTGCGTAGCCCTATCACTACGTGACTATTACTATCGCTTTCTTGTTAACTATCGACGCGTAATACCGCAATAGTCACCTGTCTTTTATGTGACAGAATTATTTATGAGGTTGATATTTAAATACGTATAACAGGTGTGTAAGTTATATTTCAACGCAATAATGCAAGGACAGCGTGAAATAAACATTTCTTTTTTATTATTATTTTATCATAAAAATCACTTGACAGACATTTTGAATTAATGACTACTACTTTTGTCTATATTATTATTATGTTACTTTTCCAGTCTGAAAAAGAATTAATATTTTGGGTCATATTCTTCAACATTGAGAGAAAATAACCTTAATTATATAAGTATGCTGCTTCTTATTCAAACAAATAGGAATAATATAAAATTCTGAAATATTTTTCATGTAGCTGTGGAATTCAGTGAACTTTACATATAAACCTTTCTTTATCAAAGTTATTTTCTAATGTGTACTTCAAGAGTTGGCATCTTATCTTGTCGAAATAAAAAAAAAAAGAGGAATTTTTTGGTTTTTCTAAAATAAAAAGGATATAAATGATCAGCATTTGTAATTTTCCCCGAATTTGAAATCTAAAGTTAACTTTTTCTGTATATCATAAAGAGTGAATGCCCTCTTTTGTGCCTCTCCTATTTCATTCAAATAAATAAGGTTTATCTAGATTTCAAAAGAGGAAAGGAAAGTAATAAAATTATGTAAATGTATGAATACATTAATGTCGAGGAATAATATTAAAAAATATGAATTATTAAATACGTTTTCAGAATAAATTAATATTACACCACCAAAATTTTCAGACATTTGAATTTGTTGTGTTTTAAATATTTTTTTTTTAAATTTCCAAAATATTTTAAGAAATATTCAAATTCTAACTATCTCAAACATGGTGTGCTTTAGTTTATTTTTTAATTGCTAATTCTTTTATATCATACGGTGTTCAAAAAATGAGAAAAATACGTGCTGTTTAATTTTTGAAATAACATTAATTCAAAAAAATTACACTGAATCCCCAAAAGCTAAAATAATAATGTTAATTTAAAGTTAATTAGAAGAGAACTTTGTGAAAAGATTAATTGAAAAAAAAATGTTAATATTTTTCCGATAAAAATTTACCATGAAAGTAAAAGGTATAATTCTCAAATATACTCCTCAGGTAAAGATCATAAATAAAGCCCGAAATAACTGTGTGTGTGTATAAGCAGATCCCCAATTTCCAGTTATTTGTTTTCCACCTATAAGTTTAAAACTAAAGAAACTCAAACCCTACTTCCCACGAATTGTGTCAAAATACAACTGACCGATACGTTAAAAAAATATTTAATTTTAAGATTCGATTTTCCTTTTTAAGAAATAATCGATAAGAAGGCAATAAAAAAAGTTATCCTTATCATCCCGTGTGATTTATTGCTTCGCAGGCATAAAAGAAAAATATGATATGCTGTTGACAAGGCGTATATGTACAGATGGGAAGAGTTATTGCTATTTCTTTTCTTGTAAAGGATGAAATTTTCTCTTTAGTTTTTCATTTCACACAAGAAACATTTTTAGATATATTTTTTTTAAGTCAAGTTGTATTTTTACTCTACAATTTAACTGTTTAAAAAATCAACATTGCCTGCATCAGTTATAAAAACCACATGTGGTTTCAATTGAACCACTTTAAAAGAATTAAGGTAACCGACTACGTTCGGGAGCGGGATTTTGAAAAACAGTATAAGTTTCTTCATATTTAGTGTCGCTTGAATCATAATATGCACATAAAATTGTTTTAGGAATTTTATTACAGTAAAAAATTATTTATACGCAATTTTCTGGCAAAAAAAAAAAAAAAAAAAGAATGACATATTTTCAAAACATTACTGCTTTATAGAAAATGCTTTATAATAGCAATATTTTGCCTATAAATATCTAAGACTTCCGCACAGAATCTAAACTAGGAATTTTGATATTTTTTTTTGTTACTCTCAATGGAAATAATAAACAGTATTTTTTGTTAAAATTTCTATACTCTGATATATTAAAAACTAATAGATGTCTTAATGGAATACGAAAATATATGAAATCAAACTTAATCAAAAGAAAAACAAAGGTTCTATTGTATAGAAGTCTTTTAAGATCAGTATTAACTTATGCATGTGAAACTCGGTCCATGTCTCGAACAGATGAAAACTTGATAAGCATCTACGAAAAAAAGATTTTAAGATTCATTATATTGGAGGAATTCAGGAAAATGGAACATGGCGAAGAAGATCAAATTTAGAGCTCTATCAATCATATAAAGAATCTGACATCATTAACTTCATCGAAATACAACGAATTAAATGGGCAGGTCACAATTATCAGAATGAATGAAGGCCGTACCACTAAAAAAAGTCTTTAAGGCTCAACCAATTGGCACACGAAGAAAGTGCAGGCCAAATCTTAGATGGATTGATGGCCTAGAAAAAGATCTCCTAGTTGTGAGGAGAAATGGAGAACACTAGCAGGAGGAAGGCTAGCCTCGAAAAAGCTTCTTGAGAAGCCTAAGGCCCACCCTGGGCTGTCGTGTCACTGAGTAAGGAAGGATATATTAAAAAATATGATTATAAATCCACTTCTAAATCATATATTTCAAAAATCCTAGTTTATGCTCTGTACAGAATTCTTAGTTATATGTAAAGAAACTACTATTATAATTTTATAGAAGAAAAATGTGTGTGTTTTGAAAATATGTCATTTTGTCTTTCTTTTTTGCCGAATAATATTTTTATTATAATAATATTCTTAAAACAATTTTATATGTATGTTCTAATTCACAACTGACACTAAACATCAAAAAAATTAGTCACTTATACCCTTTTCCAAAATCTCAGTTTTGATAGTAATCATGGAACATATAATTCAAACAGTAGAATATTTTCAAAGTTCTTAAAGCTACCTTAAGATGGTAATTTACATTAATGACATCACAATAGGTGTTTCTAATTCTCCGATGAGATATAAATTATTCAAAATTTCATTTCAACTTACTACCGTTTGGATTAATTCATTATCTCAAATCAGCTTGGCGGCTTAGAGGTAGCGTACCCGATTCGTAAGCCTAAGGTTGCGGGTTCGATCCTGCCAGGAGTCAATAGGTTTCCTAAATACGAAAAACGTAAGCACGCATGTCATATGATTATGTGGGGTGTAAAAGATCGATTGAGTGTATCAATTTGGCTCGGAAACTCTCGGCAAAATTAAATCACGAAAATATTTAGCATCCAACGAGAACTGGAATTAAGATTAAATCAAGCGTCCAAATTTGGTAACGAGAGCCGCCACTAGATGGTGCCCCCATGAAATGGCTCTCGCATTTGGAGATCTCCAGTGTCCGCAAAAGTTTAGTTGCCAATGTGCAACACAAAAGGGAAAAATAATTCGTGATCCAAGAATTATAATTCCATTCCTATTTTTTTCAATGAGTAAACTTGATACAATTCGAAAATGAATGATGCAAAGTCATCATTGTAATCAATGAATGAATGGTTGAGAATGAGGAGTTTACTGAATTGATTTAAGTTTCAATCTCGTATCATTTTGACACACATTTTGCTTTCTCGTTCTATTGTGGTTTGAGTAAGTTATCAAACAATGCAATGAACGCATCTCAAAAAAATTAGTATTCCTTCATGCGTAAACAATAGTTTGTATTTCCTTTCCACTTTCTTTTACTACTTTCAAGAAAATGTTATTCAAGTACGATAACATTTGTATATTTCTAAAATATTTCGAAATATCTTGTTGATATTCGAATGTCATTGAACAACTAGTTTCTTCTGAACAAGGAAATAAATATCTTTATTATCATTCAATCAAATCAACAGTGTTTTCCGGCTAGAAAAGTGATAAAACGTTGTACAGTTTTTCATTTAATCTTTATGATGTTCCGGTATTTTTTACGGAAAAGAAAATATTGCTGCAAAGACTACGAAAAAATAAGCAAAAAATTTAGTCATATGTTAATATGCCTTATTTTCGTCAAATGATAACTAAGAATACAAGATTTTCAATTAATAATCAATGATCAAATTAAGGCACGTGCATACTTTTGTTTTGATTAACGGGACATGATACCTTGTACACCAAGAGAATCAAACTTGCGGCCTGCGGGCCACATGTGACCCTCAACGAACATTTGTACGGCCCGGCCAATATATCGGCACGCAATAACATATAATAAAATAAGAAATAAACACAGAATAAAAATAAAATCGGTAGAATTCGCTAAGCGTTTTTTAATCATACTCTTTCTTTTTATTGCTATTATTAAACAAAATGCGTACATTTATTTTGAATATACCACAATTAGATATTATGACGATTTAGGTTACCACAATCGTATTAATGACGCTCACCTTGGATCAGTTTTGAAAGCAATCACTGCGAACAAAATTTCTCCCTAAATAGGAAATATAGTAGCAGAGAAGAAATGTCGAGTGTCAGGACGTAAACACTAAATTTTTCTTGTTCTTTCATGTATGTTTATTATAATATATTACACGAAATAAACCTACGTTGCTATGAATATCGAATTCTTTTGCGGCCCTCCCCTAAAGTTAAACCTTGTTTGTAAATCTTAGGCTTTGAGTGTAACACCCCTGCTGTACACTATTTATATAAAAATGATTACATTTATATAAAATGTTAAAAAATTAGATGTACCCTATTCGAACACACATAAAATGTACATGTCCGAAGAAAAACACCATTTTTAAACAAGCAATTATTTTACATTTTAAATTTTTTTTAAAAAATATTTCAATACTACTTCTACAAAGCGTTCCTCTCCATTCTGTGCATAAGGTTGATATTACGAGTAAAACTTTCATTCTGACAATTTTTTTCGTGTTGGACACTATAAAAAACAGTAAAAGAACAACCATTTCTCTCTCTAAATTTGATTATTTTTCTTAAAAAGAATTCACCATACATAGAGAATTGTCAAATATTGTATAAAAAACAACCAGAGAAAGTTTCAAAACTTTATACTGATTACAACAAAGCTTAGTGCTTTGAGTACGTAATCATCATGAAAAATAAAAGATCGATAGAAAAACAGTTTGAACTTTCGAAAGTCAATAATGTCTGTAAAAACAAATGCAGACGTCACGAGTTTTAGTTTCATTTTTCACTTAGACACACTGTTAAAAAGGGTAAACAACTGGTTAAATAATGTAGCTAAAGCTACGAAATTTTATACATATATATAAAAAGCCACATAATTAAAATGAGGTAATAAAAAAATCGACACTTTCGCCATTTTTAGGGTAATGGGACCCCTTAAAATAACAAAAGCAGTGGTTTCTCCTTCATTGAACTGTAAACCCTACATGTTGAAAAGAAAAAGAATTGTTTAAAAAATGTTATTTTAATTTCGTTACCAAACTCAATACAGTAAATGTTTTATCTATTTAAAAGATGCTTGATTTTTTAAAAACAAAATAAATATTATTTAAATACATAGAATGTGGAAAATGTTCTATAAATTGTCTTTTAATTTATTTTGATAATATTACGAGTCAACTGTATGAGTGAATTTGACACACATAGAACAAAAGATAAGTAAATTTTATATCATTTGATTTAAACATGTCAAATTACAATTGAAATAAATTTGATTTAAATAAAAAGTCAATTATATTTTATAAATCAAAGCGGCACTTTTCTCCAATCCGAACACACGACTTAGATACATTATCCAGCTGATGCGTAAATAATAAACTCTTTATTTATTAATAACATATTTCTAAATAGAATTAATTGGAATATGTAACATTTTTACGGAATTGATTGGAATAATTATTATTAATAACAGAATTTATTTAAAAAGATTTAATGATGATCATACCAAATCAAATCTTTGTAAACAGCGATTGGTAATTAATTCCTGATTGAAAAATACAATAAAAATAATTATTACAAATGAAAATTAAAACAGTATGCCCAAAGCTGAAGACCTATTAATTTTTAAAAATACATATTTCAGTGAAAATGATGTTGAAATGCACTCTGACTGTGGAAACTACTCAGCTCATATTCTTTATGTATCAAGGAAAGATTTAAACACCATATTCGCAAAAGGTTATAAGTAATTTGCCAGATGGAAAACAATCCAATCGACCCACCTTCAAAACATGAAATAGGTTAAACGTTTGCAATATTATTCATAAAAACTGGCATCGGTCCCAAAGTAAGCCTATAATTTAAAAAAAAAAAAAAGTCCTAGTGCATTTAGTAATTGTAATTTTTTCCAATGGTTGCTTTTGGCTTTTTCGGTTGATACTCTTTGCCAAGGTTGACAAATGAATTTTTTTTTCCGGTCATTTGAACAAATTTTGACGTCATTTCGTCACTCACGCAAAAATTTTAAAAACATCTCGTAATTTTTCTTCAAAAGGAAATATATAAAGAATCACAAAGAATTTACAAAACAAAAAATTATCCGAATTTGTTTGCTAACTAAAAACTTATAGTTGGATCTCGGGTAAAAAAATTACGACCTACAATTTTTCCTATTTTTTAGAAGTCGTGCTTGTTGAGGTTTTCTACGAACTTCTTAAATCTTACAATACAGTGGGTGATCGGTTAACGAAAACTTTCACGAAAGATTTTTGTGTTCGGATAACGAACACTTTCAAGAAAGATTTTTTTGTGTTTGGACAACGAACACATATTCGGATAATGAACAAAACGAATTCTAACGAACACTTCTCGGCTCTGAAAAAAAATTAATATTAAACATTTGTTATTTTGCATAAAAAATAAGATCACTGAAAGGAGAGAAATGTTTAAAGCATGTGCTTAGTATCGATAATTACTAAATGAAACTTGAATTAACAATGAATTTAAAGGTCATTCAATAAGTACTATTATGACTAAAATCAATACATACTTGAATCTCAATATGAATATCAATATTTTCTGACAGCTGATAAGTTATGGGCGAGTGGATTTGCTGACATAGCAAATAAATTAAGCGAATTCCTAATTTTTTTCAAACAGTGCAGACTGTAAAATATAAAGGTGCCGATGACGCGCTACTGCCGTAAAAATACGTGAAATATGAGAAACGGACTAAAAATCATTTTTCATCTCTCCTGAATTATGTTGCTTACCTATTAAATTTCAAAGTTCTATTGAAAAAAAATTCCAATAGAATGTTCATACAAATTAGACCATCAGTTTCAGTTTTGATTTCATTTTCTTAGGGTCTGGAACGAATTATGTTCGTTAACCGATCACCCACTGTATAATCATTTTTTTTTTCAATTTTCTTTTTTTTTATTATGAAAAACAATGGACAAAAACCAATATCCATATCGTATTTTTTACCAAATATTTTTAAAGTAAACTTGATTTATTATTCTTTGATCCCAATCTTAAGTTCGCCGCTTAATCGCGGTTCCAAATTATGAGATAAGACATGATTGTCCAGGAATTGTTTCTAATTTTGAGTTAATAAAATCCAATGAAACAACTAAATTTATGTGAGGAATTTTCTTTTTATTTATTACGCTCGAATTTTACTTACTTATAAAATGAAATGATGCTAATATAAAAAAAAATTGTAATCATTTAAATGTTATCCCTTAAATTGAATTGCTTGTTAATATTTTATTCACATGCGTAAAAATATTTCATGGATACAAAATAGACAAATTTTGAGGGGTGGATTACGTTAAAAGTCATAAATTTTATAAAGTTAATGCCCTAAAAATTGTTTTTTCATCCGTGCAAAAATAAATTGAACCGTAAATCAAAAAAAATTTTATGTAATATAGAATAAAACAAACAGAATATATAAAAACATGTACAATTTTTTAAAGTATTGTTTTGTTTGGAAATGGCCGGCTGGATGGCGTGGTTGGTTTGTCGCTGGTCTTCTGCACTTAAGGTAGTGGGTTCGACCCCGGCCCAAGTCGGTGGATTTTCATGATGCAGAAAATCGACAGCGGCCACGTCGTATGATTATGCGGCATGTAAAAGATCCTCAGAGTGTCTATTTGACTTGAGTGCTCTCGGCAAAATTAAATCCTAGTACAGATTCGAAACGTCATAGCTCAGGTGCCTTCCCCTTGTAGGAAACTGGTCGTCAAAATTACTTTAGGCGATTGGTATCAACCTATATGGTGCCTCACTAAAAAGAGATGCCAGCTTCTGGGGAATGTACTAGGTCTGCAATGGCAAAAAACCAACAAATAAAAAAAAATTGTGTGGAAAAATGTTAAGATCTATTCAACATAATATACCAAATTTCTAGTTGTAACTTATAAATTAAAAAACGAAATACTATTTTCTTCCTTTTCACACTGGATTTAAAATCATAACCATTGACACAAAAACTTCCTATAACTTTTAGATCACACATGTTGTTGTTGTTCAAGATCTACAATGTTAAAAATATGACAGAACATCATAGTAGTTGTCAAGGAACAGCTGTAACAGGATCTTCTAAAAACAATTCGCGAAATTCGACGTAAAAACGAACAAATTGATGTCACTCCGGAAGAGATAACACGGCGTCGAGACTGAGAATTAATGTAGATTGTTATGTCATTGTTTGCAGTTAATCTTGAATAAACTTCTTATGAATGATATTTCCTGTCTTCTTAAATTGAAAGCGTTACATTTTACTGCAAAACTGATAAGTATTCAGACTGTAAACAGTACTCCTACACTCTATAAAAGAATAGCCATTTTCTTTTCTTTAAATTCAATGACTTTTTTTTTCATAAAATGGTGAAGGGGAAAATATTTATTTATTTTATTTTAAATACATCTCAGTATATATCAACCTGGTAAAAAAATATGTAAAAATTTTCTGTAATACTATTGGTAAGGAAAAAGATCTTTTTGTATAAAACGTTTTAAAATTAAATTTTATATATTTTAAAGCTTTCAAAATAAAACTCCCATTTCAAAAATATCAAGTACTCTTTGAACTACATTGATAGATATACCAGAAGTTCAAAAAACAATGACCCATTATGCAAAAATTTTTAAACAATTATGAAGTCACTATTTTTGTTTTGTTATTGTATTAATGTCTTCTTTGCAATTTGAACACATTTTTTACAAGCTCGGAGAAGATTTGCCTTTCTATAATATGTTCTTGAAAATTTTAAACTCCAAGACTTCTTTTCTTCTAGATATAACATATTTATGAAATTTCCCTTGAATTTAATGGATTAAAATATAAAAAAATCAGTCATCGTAACCATTTATACTTAAATTAACCTGCAATCAAGAGTTTAAAAAATATTGAAAATGGGATAAAATTTATAAGACTTTTAAAACAAAATTTGTCTCAAAACCTTTCGAACTATTTCTATTTCATTTGACTTCTTTCTTGACACGTTTTGGGACCAAACGATTTTGTAGCACTAATTTTCCATTATGTATGATTTCCTTTATTATTATTTTTTTTTCGTTACATGTGTGTGCATAATATTAAATTGAATTTTTTTTTTATTTCGTTAACTATAAAATTAAATAAACATCACCAGAAGAAAATGTCTATTTTTTAGATATTTAACTAAAGTTTTAACTTTATTTTTAAAGTAACAAAAAGAAAAAAAGAATGTGTAGAGATTAGTTGAAAAATAACGTTTCTAGAAATTTCATTTGACTCATACCCATAAAATAAAGTTTTCTTTTTTAAAATTCTCTCTCTCTCTCTCTCTTTAAGAGAGTCTTGAACACATAACCAAAATAATTTCCAAAAACTTATGAGCCGTTGAAAGGGAAAAGAAATATTTGTAACATTCACGGAAAAATGAAAGTTTAAAATAATTTTTTTAGGCATATTAAACACGTCAGAAATTTTGTACCCACACAATTTTGGCTTCTTCAAATAAATAATGTAATTCTTTTTTTTTTTTAAATAGAACATTTTTTGACAGATTCTATGACTAAATCATTGATTAGCTAGTTAATGCTAATAAATATTAATATATGATTCGCAATTTAAAGCTCCTTATTCAATTTACACAAAAATTCTTCCTTTGCTTCTTTTATTTCGTGATATGGAAAAAAATTATTTAAAAAATGAGGTTAATATTTTTCTTTTTACTGCTTTTTATTTTATCAGAATGGAATGTTACTGGGGAAGATTTATAATAGGATTTATAAACACTCTTCTTATCTGCATTCCTTTCTTTTAGTTACGTAGTAACTATGCATCGAAAAATACTGGTTATTTTTATACGCTTTTTTTTTCCCTTCGCTTTCTCCTCTTACAAAAACTTTTTAACAAAAAATCTCAGGGGGGAAAATCTTAAAAAAAATCAAACTTGTACATTTTTTTAAATTAAAATAAAAGCGCAAAACAGATTTACTGCACGTTGTTAGAGAAAGATAGGTTTTAAATTATATAGAGAACAAATTCTGAATTATAACCAACTACGAAATTTTTATTTTAAAATATTATACTAAACATGAAACCGGTAAACATAATATTCTAAAACTCCAAGCAATCATGCATCGAAAATAATTTACTTATTTTGCATTTAAATTTCAAAACATGACTTAAACATCTATTTTTTATTATTATAAATATAAGATTTCTCAAATAATGTACATAGCTTCAGATAGAAAAATATATTATTTATTATATATAATTCCAATGCAAAATATACTCCATATTTGATCTTTCTTAATTCAAGTGAGAATGGTATTTAATTTGAAAAACTGTTTTTTTATAATGTGGCACAATATAAAAAAAGAAAAATATGTTAATATAATGCATTTTTATTCCTAAAAAAGTTTTAAAATCTTATTTAAAATCATACAAATAAAAACGCAGATTCTGAAATACATAAAACTCGATAATCGAAAAAATATTTAAAAGAAATATAAAAGAATACACCTAACAGACGAGAATTAACTACAGTGGGCCACAAAAGTGTTCATACACTTGCATTTTCTTATAAAACT
>BMAV01001377.1:105990-131277 GCA_019973955.1 Trichonephila inaurata madagascariensis | reverse complement strand
ATAAACACAAAATGGGAAGTAAAAACAATAGTCACGGAAGAATTGTGGAAAATCGATGCAGAAATTACAAAAAAACTGATTAAATCTATACCAAGACGCTTAAAAGCTGTTGTGGATACTAAAAGATATCCTACTAAGTACTAAATTAAGAAAGAAATACAATATTTAAAGCTTAGTTGAGATTTTTGTTAAGTGTACGAAGACTTTTGTGGCGTAATTTTTTAGTACCTTTTTGATAATTAATTTTTAAAAAAAATAGTTATACTATTTTTAAAAAATTAATTATGTCATTCCATTAAGAACAAGTTGCAGATATCATAAAAAAAATTACAATTACAATATATTAATTTTTATTAGTCGAAAACATTAAATTTTATAAGAAATTGCAAGTGTACGAACACTTTTGTGGCCCACTGTATATATTACTCAGAGGAATACTCCTCTGCGTTACAATTTTACACTAGATGATTTTTTTTTCTGAAACTAAATATACATTACAATATCTTTTCAAGTAATTTAAACCTAATACAGGAAGTAATTTAACAACGGAATATAAAAAGTGCAGAAAAATTCTCAAGAACATTTAATAAAAACGATTTACTGAATGCACATATTTACTTTTATGTGCATTTTTAAAAAAAAATGGTTGTGTGTGTTTTTTTTCATTTGGAAAGTCAATAGATTCTGTACATGTAAACTTATCATTAAATGCGAACTTAAAGACTGTAAAATTAAAGAAAGCAAAACAAAATATTTTCAATCTGATCGAAAATGGTATCTCTTCGTGTACTTAAAAAATTCTTACAGCTGGAAAAGTTGTGATTTTTTTTCAAGATTGCTTTGAAACAAAATTCATAGTATGTCAACGTGGAACAAGAGAATATTTAACATAAATTATTGTTTCATTATTAAAATGTTTATTTTTCATTAATTTCGAATACAAAAAAATTGGCAAGTTATTTCGATTTTTATTTAATGTTCTACAAAGTCAAAAAATATACAATTCATAGTAAGGAAACGATCCAAAAAAGTACTATACAGATAATATATACTAAATGACAAATATTATTCCCTACTTAAGTATATTTATTTATATATCTTGATAAAACAATTTTTCCTTTATTTTACGTTGATATAATTGAAAAATCTCTATAAAAAAGTATATGTTCTTTAAGCTGAATTCACACCAAGGCGTACAAACGTCGAGTGTCAAGCGTCTAGCCAATCAGAGACTTGTCATGTCAACATGTTTAATTTGGCATGAAAATGCTATTTTTAAAAAATAGAATTTTTTTCGTCTCTATACCACTAAGCACAAATCTTTCAATGCCTTTTTTTCAGCAACAAAATATTTGGGGGTGGGGGACTTGGGATCATTGATGAAAGGAAATCGAAATTACCCCATAACAAGGTAAAAAAATGCATTGAACTCTTTTTTTTTTTCGGCGAGCTGAGTTTGATGAAGTTTAAAATAGTTTTGAAATAAAATCCAAAACAGTTAATATTTTGATCAATTTCAGCATTTTAAATGTTTTTGTTCTTATAGCGCTTCTCACCCCTCCCAGTTAATTCGCGAGAAATAGTTGTAATACGTATGCAGCCTGCATGAAATAGTTATCATATCTATCTATCTATCTATATATATATATATATATATATGTGTGGCCCGGGTGAAAAAAAAGGTTGAGTACCGCTGATCTAAGCCATCGTTTCTGAAACTGTGGGGGAGGGGCGGCGAGCATATCGAAAATTCCAAAATAAAACATTGCTTTGTACTACATTTTTACTCTAACTTAGCATTTTGGAATAGAACTAGAAAGAAATTATAACAATTGATATAGAGCACCCCACGCTTTTACCCCAATGGCATTAATTTTCTCGTTAATCATTTTATTCTAATGTCAAGAGTTATTTTTTTACTTTTTGATTCGATTAAACATAAAAGTGTTATTTAGTTTTTTGAAGTATAATATATTTTATATTTTTTTTACGAAGTAACCTGAAATGTACGTAATATGCAATACTGTTATGTTTTGAAGCGATTTATATTCGAAGAATTTTTCAAAGCTTTTCCAAAAAAATAGTATACTTTTAGAACTACAATTTTTTAAATTCATTAAGAATGCCATTTCTTTTAAATAAACGGTATTTTGAAATATGAAGAAGTCTAATTTTTTTTATGCTTATCTTTTTTTTTTTTATTTCTAAAGCTCCCATTTTTATACCCGGTGTATAACGTGCACTTTTAACACCAAAAGTAAGATTGAAATTTACGGGTGAGCGTTATACGCCGGGTTTTACGGTACTTAAATTTCATTTTTAATAAAGTGAAATAAAAATTAAAAAAATTCCATTTCATTGAATTTATATCCCAGCTAAAAATCGATGTATTTTCAATTTCTAATGATTGTCTGAGCATGATACATTATATATTACCATTACACACACTCATAGGCACATATTTCTATTATTTTAACATTAACTTAAAACCTAGCTTGTTTTTTAATTTAATCCAATGTGAAAGTTTTAAAGAAGTTCTTTTTGAATTACTCATTTTCAAACACCAGCAAATTAAAATTTAATAATTGTTAGAGCTTATATTTAAGCTTAAAAATAAACATTGGACTCTTCTTCCAGAATTCGTCAAACAATTAATTTACCTGTCAGACAAGTTGTGTCAATTGCCCATCTAGAAATTTAAGTATGAGAAGAGAACCATTTAGATTCAGAAATCTCTCAATGAAATAGAACGTCGTTTCTCACACCTGCTTTCAAAACAAACTGTATGGCGCGATTCTGATTTCTACTCTTATTGAACTTTTTGTTTTCGCAAGTCTTAGAGTTAAAACGGATTATTTTCAACAAAATAATCCTTCCAATCCAATTTCAATATATTTATTTTATATATTTTGATCTGTAATTTCTTTTCGAACATTTTAAGACTTTTTTCTCCCGCATGAGTGAGTGAGTGAATATTAACGTCGCTCTGTTCAGCTACACGAGGACTTTTGGCGACGGGCCACGTAATTTTGAACCATGGTCAAGTGACGTGGACGACACCTGAGCTGGCACCCCTTCTCCTAACTACCACACCACACCAACGGAAAGACGTTTCAGCTCTCGACAGATTTAACGTGCATCGCTGCCCTACACGGCGGGTCTTTAATGGTATTCGGTTTGAACTCATGACATGCCTGCCATGATCCGATACTTTGACCACTGGGCTACCGCAGCCCCCCTTTTTTCCCAGCAGAAAAAACTTACGAAAAAATGTACCCTAAAAGTTATTTTCACTTCTGTTAAATAAAAAAAACCTCAGTCATATCTTTAAAACTGAAATATTTAGATATCAGCAATACATAGCAATATATTTCTTTAATAAAGTCTTGTGGATCCTATTGCAACATAAAATTTACTAATTTACTGTAAGGTGTGAAGAGTGCCAGGAAAATGTCTTTTCACAACAAAATTTTCCGTCAACTCTTAGTATTTCTCATCAAGCTGCATACTTATAAAACGCAAAATCTTAATTTATTTTAAACTAAAAATAAAAGTGGAGTGGTAAACTTTTTCAATTCTCCTACACTATAAGCTCACACTCTCTATATATTTATTTATTTATTAATGTTGGTGGAATTTTCAATCGTTAATAATTTTAAATAATTTTGAAGCCCTCAACTGAGCTGAAATTTTACATACATGATTATTTTTGATGACAATACAGTGCTTTAATTATAATTAATAAAAATTAATTGATTAAAACTAATTCTTTAAAGAATTATAAATACAGCCACGTTGGCATTATTTTTGGTGGCTTAGCGACCCTTTTGGCGATTTGTGTCAAAACTTGAAAAGGTTTTTTTCTCACGTTTTAAAGCATTCAGTAGAAGTGAAATTTTATATACACGAATGTTTTGGATGACAATACGATACTTTAATGATAATTCATAAAAATTAATTACAACTTAATGTTGTGATTCTGTCATATGTATATACATATTTATATATTAATTGTAACTATTTAATAAAAAGTAGCTGAAAAACAAAAATTTTTCTTTGTTGATCTGAGTAAGAATTGACTTGAAAAATTTTTTTTATATTACTTGTTTATATGAGGATATAATAAAACGGTACTTCTTTCCTCTCATCTCATTAATTCACAAACTAAAAAAAATAACAATGCCAATCCATTTAAAAGCAAAAATATCCAAATGATATTACCAATCTCAATAGTTAGATATGATTTTTAAATAATGTTGTTTTAGAACAACAAGGATATTGGGACACACTACGAAATTTCTAACCATGGTCAAATAAAGAAAGCAACACCTGAACTGTTACATCACTTTCCTAACTTCTACACCACGTAAAGACTTTTGAGGTTTAGTTTCATCCTATGCTATTCAAAATTCTATTATGCCAGTGGTGGACAATTGCTTTGGGTCATATTGAGGAAGTGGAGCACAAACCGGAGGGTCGCACCATTTTAAAATGATTGCATTCATTAGTTAATTTTGCATCTCAGAAAAGATATGAATTGCATCATAAAAATCAATAAATATATGTTAACCTTTTATCTACCGCATTATGATTTACTGCAGTTTTTTCATGCAAAATTTTTTTTTGAATCACGACATTGAAAATTAAGGGATATACATAAACAAAATACTCAACTTTAGGAAATTTAATCCGTTAGAGCTAGTTAATTAATTAGATATTCAATTGTAAAATTAATTACACACACTGTTTACTTAAAATAAATAGTCAAATCGTTTTCTAAGGTCTTCATCAACATACAAAAAAAAATAATAAGACACATTTTGACATTAACTGTTTTTTCGGAACAAAAATGACAATCTCCGCAATCCGCTGAAAATGCCGTCAGCTGAAAACGCAATTTCTGCTATAAAACTATTCGCCTTCCCAGCTAACATACTCATAATAGAACACGTACTGCTTTTGATTTTGGAAGAGTGGATTTAAAAGAATATATTCCTGCTAATTATCGTCTGAATATTCGTAAAAATGGTTATTCTATGTAATTTTAAAGTGAGTGGTACTTACAAGTACCGCCGATAGATAAAGGATTAAATAAATTAGTGATAGTTTTATTCAATTTATTTATCGTTCTTATTTCATATCTTCTGTAGCTGCAAATTCATTTAATTTTAGAATCAATTTAATGAGGCAAATATACCCTTTCTCACACTCTTCTACAATTTTTTTTAAATCGGGATTGAGATCGCTTGTTGAAATTCTCATCACAACATACAAGTTAATGTCAGCCAACTTGCACCTGTATTTACTCTTGTTGATCTTATACATGTCGACCCAAATATGGAAAACATTTTCTCTATGTTTGGTTTTTTGACTGTCTTTGCGGCCAGCATGTGGCCCACGGACCATTATTTGCCCACCCTTATAATATACGAATCAATTTGATCCAATCTAATGCACTGTTATGGAAACTCTCGTTTCCATGAATAGTATTTTACCTTAAATAAAAAAATAGAAAAAAGAAGCATTCTCTGGTTCTTAAGCACACATGTACAGTGAAAAACGTTTAACGTGAAAAAGCTTAAGACGAAATATCGGTTAACATGAAATAATACAACGGTCTCGCAAAACCACTATTTTTTGCAAGCATTTTTCTTCCTCTTAACACAAAACGAAAATCGCTTAACACGAAAAGGTTTCCCTTCTGAGAATGAACAAAATACGAAAAACACAGGCACAGGCGAGACTAATGAGGGGTGTGAAATGAAAAACAGGTGGTTTTATATATTTCGTAGAAAGGAAGTTAACTTGACTTTGAAATACCCTCGGAATAGCCTGTGACACGAGCCAATTTTGTTTATCTAAACCACTTTCACCCTCCACCCCTACAAATGCCTCACAAAACATCTCAATAGTTGGCTTTGGAATTCGATGACGAGGACATCACAGTGCGAGTAAAAATCAGTGAGTTTGGTTCTCACGATTTTTCCCCTATATTAAAATAATTTTTTATGAGCTTCATTTAAGCAAAAAAACAAATTGCTATTTTGCTTAAATGAAGATGGAGCTTCTTAAGGCCGTTGATCAAAAACAGAAGATGAAAATGAAAATCTGTAAAGATTTTGCTTTTGCAAACTTTTATATTAAGTTTCATTCAACTCTTGTGAATGTTTTCGCTTCATTGATTTTTATTAAATACATGCATAATTACATGATATGTAAACAAAATGTACTCTAATAAGCTTAATTTTATTAAATATATGAGGGGTTTTTTGCAATATCTTTAACACGAAATTCTTTCAACCCGAAAAAATATTTCAGCCCCCTCAGTTTCGTGTTAAACGCGATTTGCACTGTATTCTATATTCTCTCAAAATCGATACAATCTGTACCGAAGGTCCACCTTTGCAAAAATTCAGGATTAGTGCGAAAGGCAGGGGTGTAACTACCGCCGTATCAATGATACGGGGCTCCAACGTGTGTAAGTAAAACACGTAAAATGTTAGCAATAGTCCCATTAACAATTCCCATTAACAGTCATATTTTTTGCAATAGTCCCATTAACAAAGCTCCCCTTTCCAAAAAAAAGGGTCCCCAAGGAATTTTGGTACAGGGCCCACTTGGAACTAACTACTACTACATTGCCATCAGTATCACCAAGAAGACATTGCACAATCAATGGTTAAATAATTCGAAGATAGAGTCACATTTTTGCCCGTTTATCACCTACTTGGCATGCGCACTTTGCTCCTTTTCCTCACTGTGCGTGTCAGAGCATCAAAGAAAGACATATCAGAAATTCTGCTGGGTTACGGAACCGGCATTCCTTTTTCGAGATTTAAAAGCCCATTCCTATGCATCAACATACACGAAGACATGGAAACGTGAACCAAAAACAATCGACCCGTATTTAAAGGCTTTTGCAACGGCGGAGCACGACAATAGGCATTAAATCAACTCTCGGCTGGCGGAAATCCCGCAACTAGATTTCACCCGTCAACAGTTGCTCAAACAGAAAAATCCCAGGAATAAGTTCTTTTTTAATATCAACTTCAAAGCAAATAAAACGACACAGAATCTCTTTTTGTGTGTGTGTCTGTGAATTATGAAAGAAATTAATGAAAGAATGTAGTCTATTTTTAATCTTGTAATAAAAGATATAAATGAAATGGTGGAAATTCTACCCTAGTTAATGAACTTTTAAACTCTTTATTGTTATTTTTTTTTTCGGTTGTAAGTGTATGAGTTCGTTAACCTCCCATATCTAATAAATACCGATGTAAAAATATAAAAAAATAATAGCATAAAGATCGTTTACAATTGATATCGACATTTATATCCGTAATTACAATATTTAACTAATTTTTCATGGAACAAAATCGGTTTTTATCTTAAATCCATTTGTTTTTAATGTAGAAACCGAGAATGGGAGGTCACAACTCTGGTGTCGCCTCGTCACTTGAAAATGTCTGTCTCCAGCAGTATTCATGACGTTTCTAAAATACCATATTAACTCAAAGCAATCGTTTTAATTGTAGACACAACATTTTAAAATAAATTAAAAATTTGATTGCTTATATTATTAATTATTTAGCAAGGGGAAAATATTTAATTAGTTCTTTTAGTTATACATTCGTATTTCGATATTTCATAAAAGATATCATTTCACTGCCAAATAAAAGGAGAGTTTTTATTAAAGCCTTATCTTAAATATATATCTCAGCGTTATAAATTTTGGCCTTTGACTAATGAAGTAACAAATGTAGCTGCGGGTAGAATTGCTTTCAAAATGTCTTCTTAACATAGAATCAAATAAAAAGAGTGTGTGTGTGTGTGCGTTTATAAAAAATCTTTTCAGGCTATAATTTTAGACTTGTATATATAGAATACATGGGAATACAGGCTATGGCATTTTCGTAGAAACAACTATAGCGAATGATATTAAACTTAAAACTCTCAAAAGCATAGCCTTTATCTTTATTCACACCAGAATTTAGTTTGCTATCCGAAAGATATCAAAAATTTCTATAACCTTAGAACAAGGTAATATCTAGACCATAATAAACATAAAATATATAACTTAATTATTCCAGTCTAAGAAGAGAAACTTGATATTTTAGCTTTTCTTTCTGAATATGTATAAATAAGTTGATTAATTGATTACTTGTTAACGTACTAGTTCGAAGAAGCAACGCTAGGGCTATTGGTGTAGGTCCTCGTAATTTTAAACCACTGTCAAGTGACGAGGAAGACACCTGACTGGTACCCTAGTCTCCAAATTTCCCCACCATGCCAACGTGAAAACTTTGAGCCAATGTAGACGTAACGTGGATCAGATCTTTTGCTCTGGCGAGTCTCTAGTAGACCTGAAAAAAATACACCTGATTCGGCAGAAACATAGCCAGCCATGAGTCAGCGACCATGCTCGCGATCACAATTGTATACAAGGATCTCTATATGCTGTAACGATTCCCGCCACACAGCTGTGAATCGGCTTCTTAGTGAATATGAACCACACATTCAAGAAACACCTGCACCCTTAAAAATATTGCACGGTCTTGTCTTGGACATCACCTCTGTAACTTTTGACACCACGAGGGACCCCACACCACCCACGAACCGGATGTAACTCAAAGCTAAAGACGCCGAACTCTGTCATCCCTTAGACACTAGCGAGGGCAGAGAGAGAAGGAGAGATGGTCTGAAAACTTCCTTGAGAACGGACGCCAAAAAGTCCTCCCTCACAAACAGAACATGGACTCTATTAATCTAATGAATGTTTAATAACTTCAATGTATAATCTGTAAATAGCTCTGTGACGTAAATAAACTAAATATTTAAATTAATCAATATCACGCTATCCTTTTTAATCTCAAACGTTACAATGCAAATGTGGCTCGACTATTGTGGTCAAATGTGCAATTAAAGGATCTCTACCATTGTACGTTGAATTGTGCTGTGAAAGCTGATTACTCTTACTCAACATCAACTTATAGTATAAAAGATTCAATCTCTGTGTAAATAAAAATATACATATGATCCAGTCCACCAAGGCAATCTTGGCTCTCTGAACATCATTTTGGAATATCTTTGCAGTTAGAAAGTCTCAAGATCAATTGTAGCCTGACAAGACTCGAAAGAAAATATACTTAAACTAAGACTTTTGAGATGAATGAAAAAAATTCATTATTTTTAATACTATCTAATTTTCAATTCAATCAATATCCCCCCTCCCCCTTCTTCTACACATGAGCTTAGATTATAATTTAAAAGAGTTAACTTTTCCGAATAAAACTAAACACACAATCAAGCTTAAACACTATAAATAAGAATTTTTGAACAAATATAAACAATATTTGGAACAAAATGTATTCCCAAAGAGATTTAGCGGCTGTCATTGTGTGACGGATGTATTCGCGTACTTCATACTAATTCTCTTGGAGAAAAATTGTTCTTTAAGTATTATTCTATTGAAAACTTTCCTCCGAAGAAGACGCGAATTATTCAAATCAAGGCATGTATTTAAAGATTAACTTTCAGATTCGAGAGAGAGGAGGTTAGAAGCTAATGGATAGCAATTAGTGATTAACGTAAACTTAGTATAGAGCGCTTCGCAGATTATTTGATTAATATTTAAGATTTGGTCAATTAGCTGTTTAAATTGGATTAGTGTCGGCTTGAATTAGATTAACTTAGAAACTTATCTTCAAATATTTAGAAGGTATATTGCCAGGACGTGCTAAGAGTCAGTGATCCGATTTAAAATTAAATCTTCAACTAGCTGTTATACCTGTTCTTCGCACGGTTGAATTGAAAAATAAAACAATACAGATTGAAGGATAAATAAGTTTTTAATGAATTAATTTTACGTGAATTGCAAATTAAATAAAAAAAAACTTTTTGCATATCTCAGCTGATTAAAAAAAACCCCGTTTGTTAAATTTTAAGTCTGTAGATCTAATAGCTGATAAAAAGCATTTTTTTTTTTTAGCTATAACTCCCAGTAACTCTCTTGTGGGTCGATTTTTTAAAATACCTTCCTAAGCTGATCTCTGCTCAGCAAAAGTAACACATTGTTACAAAGTTTGTGTAATGAACGCTTAAAATAGTATAAATATCTGGAAGTGTAATACGTTAATATTACTTTTTGTTGTATTTATTTTATGTTAAATTGTAATCAGCCTCACACTACACCTGTTCAAGCTTTCGCGATTCCTAGCACCTGACGTAGACAAAACAAAATGCAAAGTTTTGCTTCACACATAAAAGATGGATATATGCTGTCGCGGGCTTTTTTGCAGATGGCAGAATTTTTTCCTACTTACTTGATAATTATCGTTACATTTTGGACACTTCACACAATATCTTTATAAATTATAGCATGTGTGTTATTCTGATGCATAAGCTATATTATTGACAAATTTCATTAAAATCCATTCAGTTGTTTTTGCGTGAAAGAGTACCAAACATCCACACAAACTTTCACATTTATAATATCAGAAAGGATTATCTCGTCTTCCTCGCTATTGCTCCCATATTTATCCATTGGTGCATTTCCTAATTTGGATTATTGAAATTTGTTAGGTTGTTGAAACTTGTTATTAAATAGTGTTCGTTTTGACTCCTTCTAACTCTCATACACTAATGGATGGGACCGCCCATCCATTACAACTGCCCCAAAATGGAAAATTCAAACACATACATATCATATCATGCGAAATATTCTCCAAAAATATCAATCACGGCATGATTTTTTTTTTATTCAATACCGACTCTAACAAATGTTTGCTATTATTCTGGCTGAATGCCTGAACCTTCTGTTTTGAATTTTATTGCTTTCGGAAGCTTCATATTCCCAGAAACATTAATTTTAAATGAAAAATTATGTCACAAAAACTGACGGAATTCCACCATCCATTAATCATTTTATTTAGTTTCCCTTGAGTAAAATCTTTTTTCTACAGAAACAGAATTTAATCAAAAGCCTAAACGTGATTAATAAACGAGCGGGAAACAATAAAAACTCCCAGAAGTCAATAAAACCATTAATCAAATCTCATCGATCGATGTGTCCGGTGTCAAGGCATTATATAATCCAAGCAGAAAAGACATGACGGGTCAATATATTTCAAATATTTCTCTGAATTGAACAGAAATCAATGTTGTGGAAATAGACATTTTGGAACCGAACACGAAGTTTTTGATGAGAGGAGGTCACGAAAGTTGGATGTTATGTCTCGTGCTGGCGATGGATTAATATTTGAACAAGAAAAATAAATTCTTTCGTGTCTTCTCTCTTTTTTTTTTCCATTGAAGTCAGTAATATACAAAAACAAAGTGTGGATTCACAAAAATATTTGCTTGCTGGTGTAATACATTGTTCTATTTTAAGGGTAGGGAATGTTAAACTACGGTTCAATAAACAATTCTCGATTTTTTTTTTTAATAAAAGCATGAATAAACGAGGAAAAAGAATATTCTCACAATTATATATTTTTAACTTCTCAGCTGAAACATTCTAATTGCAATTAATTTTAAACGAATTCAAAAGTAAAAGTCTTCTTGTATTTATTTTTAATTTCTATTTAAATTTGATTTCCAAATGAATATTCTTACATATAAATTGTATTTATAACTACAATTTTTCAAAAAAATGTGATGCGTTAACTTAACTTATTTATAACTTAACTCAGAGGCACGACATCCCATGAGGGACAAAGCTTACTGTGCCCAACTCAGTATACGCGACCTTAGGCCTGAGGTGCATAGCAGATGTTCCGGTCAGGTGGTCTCAGTCTGAAGCGAAAACCTCCAGAGTTAAGTTCCTAAGCAAGCTTAATACTCATTTTAACAACCCATTGAAGGAATGAAGGCTGAGTCTGTGACGTCTATCGCGTCTTTCTGCTAACATAACTCCTATGTTCTTTGACGGCCACGATTAATGGCAAAACTTTTCCAACCCAATACCAAGAAGATAAACAAAGATAATATGTAAATTAGATATACTATAAAAGGATAGAAGCTTTGATGATAGATATAGCGTGGCAAGCTTAGATATAGCGTGGCAAGCTTAGATATAGCGCGGCAAGCATAGAGATAGTAGTGTGGAATTATCCTGATCGATAGCGTGACAAAGCTTAGTGTGAATCTTACAGATCAAGAGTTAGCAGTCCGATAGTTTTTGGAAAGAATAGAAGCCTAAGATAAAGAAGTTGGAATCATCGTTTATAAAGTTTATAGATACCATTTTCTAGGTAAAGGAAGGAGAACTGAAAAAGGTAATATTAGATATAAGTAATTAGATGCATAGGATTATTAATGATAATTGAGATAAAGGATCTAGTTGCGTGATCTGACTTGAATACGTGATTTAATTTGGGCTTGACTCTCACTTTAATTAAAATTGTCAAATTAGAATTTAAGTAATATAAGTTATTCTTAATAAAAGTTGTATTAAGAATTATTATGTCTCATCATTTTGATAATCCCACACCTCTAGCTTACGCGGAACCGGCACGACATGGTCATCACAGGATGGCTATGTCGCAAGTCAACCTTGCCCAACCCGGGGTTTGAACCTCGGACCTGTGGTGTGGAAGCGCGATGCACTAACCACTCAGCCACTGGACGATTATCTAATTTTATACTGTTATATAAATTGATATATTAACCCTTTGTCACTCATAAACTAGGATTTATGTGATTTTTTGGCTTCAAGATAATAAAAAAAAATTACACGTGTTTCTGAATTTTTAAATTTTTTATTGCTTATGGAGAAAATTGTAAAAACAGTGAATGTCGCCACGAGGTAATAAAGTTACAGGGTCAAAATTTATATACGGCAGCTAAAGCTGGAAGTTTCTGAAGCGATTTTCGAATTATTTTCGATTCTGAACAATATTTTATTATTATTATAATTATCATTATTATTTGAATATTTTGTCCGAAACTTTTCATAAATAACGATTGTCGAATAACCAATTTCAATTTGAGACAAATACCACACACAGTCTAGTAGTTTCCTTTGGTACTAGCTCATTATAGATCAGAGTATAATAAGTGATTGAGTGTTTATTAATTTTGAGCCACGGTCAAGCGACGAAGATGACACCTGAGCTGGCACCCCCTTTCCAAAATACCAAATCACGCCAATGGAGGACGTTTAAAGTACGACAGATTTAACATGTATCACATGTAACCAGTAGCGCACACAAATTTTCAAGGGAGGAGGGGGGATCCAGGGTCGAAAGTCCACTATTTTGGTATCATGCTCCAATACGCCACCCAACATATTCTTTTGATTTTGTCGATTTTCGGGAACAGAACATTACAAAATTAATTATTGAATAAATAATTAGCATTAA
Source organism: Trichonephila inaurata madagascariensis (assembly GCA_019973955.1). Lineage (NCBI taxonomy): Eukaryota > Metazoa > Arthropoda > Arachnida > Araneae > Nephilidae > Trichonephila > Trichonephila inaurata. The sequence goes on along the minus strand of BMAV01001377.1, from coordinate 117,916 downwards.
TTAATAAAATAATTTATTAATAACAAATACATAATTAATTTTTACGTAATATATACATAAGATTATAACCAATCGAGAAAAAAAAATCAAGGGCTATGGGGGTGTCCGGACCCATAGGACACCCCCCCTTGTGTGCATCACTGCATGTAACATGTCACATTTAACATGTAACGACAGATTAACATGTATCAGCGAGTCTGCAGTTGCACTACGCTCGAACTCGTAACAAGCCGGTCATGAGCTCGTGACCATAACTGCCGCGGCCTAGCTCAGAATATAGACCACGGTGGATACAGTGAATAATTACGTTATAAAATCAATTGTACGAATTTGGCAGGTGATCGGACGGAATATTGCCTACAATCTGCACTATGTCAAAGAGGGTTAATATAATAAATTACAAATTTATTCAGTTCCAAATAAAACTTATGTTACAAAGAAATTAACCTAATTTGTCTTGAATTTTACCTAACGAGTTTGTAGCAGTTTTATTTCTTATTAATTTTTTTTAATGCGCTGCACAGTTTTAAGGAATCAGAGCAAAAACACGGGATTTTAGAACAAAAAAAATGAGCAAAATCGACTGTTAAAACATTGTATGTATTCAAGGAAATACAGTGATGGTCACAAATATTTATTTAGCTGGAAAGTTTTTTTCTTAACTAGATATAGTGTTCGCTGCTTTTTATTTCAAGCTCTACCAAAATTGCTTCAAGAGAATGATTGTTTGGTAATACAAATGCGTGAAATATATAAAGATATATTTTGATACGGGATTTAAGGTAAAATAGAAAAATAATCAGATGAGCAACAATCTCCCCTTTTTTCACAAATACATTTTTTCTGTTTTCCATGAGCAAATGAAAAAAAAATGGGAAAACACTTCGAATTTGCACTTGAATTTAGTTCTAACTATTTTAGCTCCCTTGTAGATGTTTGTAAATCAGTAAACATGCTTGAATGATTTTTTTTTTGTTTTAAATAATGCATTTAGAGAGAGGGGAAGAAAGGAGTTTGATCTTACAAATACGCAGTAGATGTATGTAGATGATTACTCAAGACATAATTCAGCAAACTTCCAAAACAATCATAGAATACTGTAATAAGATATATTGCTCTATTTGATAATTTGCGCTCAAATGCATCTAAAACGTCTAATGTGGGAGCACATGAAATTTTAACTTTTTTAATAATACAGATCTTATTCTCATTTATAGAGATTTATTCAATACTTTATCGGTATCAGTCGAACTGACGGCATTAATACGAAAATAAGAATAGATGTCATTGCAACTTTTAAAATAAGGAAACATTCTTTCTATAGAAAAAATCTCACGTCATAAAATATTATAAAGTAGCCTTTAAGTATATTAAATATGAGAAAATAAAACACCCAACTCACGTATTATGCAAAAGATAAATCTCTCAACATAACAAAAAAAATGCAAAAAAGACCCGAGAGAAACACTTCTTATTTTAATCTTGATTCTCAGATTTATATTTCATGTGTTTTATTAGTTATGTAATTTCTTGGCATTTTTTTAAACTTGGAGCATTTTCTTTTACTTGTTTCTTCAAGATCAATGTTAAAAGATATTGCAAAAATAAGAACGCGCATTAAAATACATTTTTAACTTATTGTTTAATCTAAACTTGATTCACATCGAATGATTTTAAATAAATATCAATTTAAAGTTATTTAAAACCTTTCAGCAGTAAAAGAAAACTAAAGAGCATAATGAATTCAAAAGACTTATTTTGCTTTCTTATTTTCAAAAGTTATCAGAATATTCAACAATTTTTTTAAAAATAGTTGTTTTTTTACTAAAGAAATTCGTAATAAATACAAATCAAAAAGAACATTCTAAGATTTATTCAAAAAATTAACATTTAATATCCGATTAAAAAAAACTTTTATTATATACTTTTCAGGATATTTTGCTTGAAAATATACAAACTTAATATATTTTAAGTTTTATGAACATTAAAAAAACAGTTCAATTGCACACAGGTGCCAAATTACAGATTTTTAAAATAATAGAAATAATGGCGTGTGTGTTACATAATTAAAGCACAATAACATTCGACTTGTTTGTACGTTATATTATTCATCTTTACTAAGAATATACTATATAAATACTACAATTATAAAATTCAATAAAAATCATACCTATTTTTAATTTTTGTGGATTTAGTTATTATTCTTATGACTTTTAATACCTTAAGTTCTACAGTAAATAAGGTTGTTTTTTTTTAAGTTAAAATTATTTTTATCTTAAAAATAAATTGAAATGTTACATAATTGCCAAATTTTACTTACTTTTTTCAATCAACTCTGTTTTTCTTCTGAAGTATTACATAGATGTTTCATTACAAGTTGTTATGTGCAATTTTGTGGGTGGGTAACATTTTTTTGTGCTTCAGAATAGACGTCTCTTTGAGATGTACACTTTAAAGCTAAATCTAAAATAAAAAGTAAAATCATTAGAAAATATATAGCTAAAGATAAATCAAATCATACTAATTAAATTACTACAATTTATTAATTAATAGGTTAAACAAGCACACATATATACACATAATTTAAAATACTAAATGGATATAATTCCACTTTCTTTGGATGAAGAGTGACAAAATACATTTCTTCATCAGTCAATCCAGTTATTAAAAACACACTATATGACCCCCTAAATAAGAAATGCTGCAGCAATAATTTCGTTTCGCGGAATTACACATCTCATTGATTATTACTGAACAAAAGAAAAGTTAAGCTTTGAATTGCCATAAGTCGCTACAGCTGAGTGATCATAGTGGGGAACTCGTGGCCGGTTTTGTCGCGTCGTGGGTTCAAGTCCTGGTGCCCCCAATGCCGGCTATGTAAAAGGATCCATGCACGTTAATCCGGAAGAAGGCACGCACTCGATACTAACATTAGTGGTCGTGCGGGGTGACTACGTCACCCCGATCCTATTTTTTATAGTTATTTTTATTGTACACAATAAAAAAAAGTTTGGAAGTTTGGAGAGTAGGCCCAGCAAGTTCAGATATTGTTCTTTCTCGTCACTTTACAGGGTTCAAAATTGCGAGGTCCGAAGCCGATAACTCTTGCGCAGTTTTATAAAAGGGCATCTATAAAAATAAAAATCTTATTGAATATGAATAAAAGCAATCAGCCAAAACACTTTCAAAACCTGCATGTTCAACAAAAATAAAAAATGCGAAAAACAAATATACATCAATTCAACCTACTCCCAGTTATGTGCATAAATATCACTGTATTTATTATTACAAATGCATTAATTTCATTTGTAAGTTATCTTAAATTGACTACGATTTTATATATATCTAAGATTTAATAATTTGTAATAATGGATATTTAATATTTAATAGAATTTATTGTTTCAGAGAGCTAAGTAAAACGAAAATCTTGTTTTAAAAATATTATTTATTGAATTCAAACATTTTTTAAAGATTAAGACACATATTATAACTATGTGACGTATGAAGTACACCAAAGAAGAATGGTCAGAAAATGAAATAACTTTAATTTATATTAAAAGATTAATCAAAATTAATAATTAAACGGTAATAAATATTTTAAATATCTGAAGTTTTAAATACTGAAAATATATATAAAAGTTGGGCTGGTGAATTGCACACATTTGCTTAAGCATTCCTATCTTAACTGTATTACGCAAGAAATTACTTTGTACACACACAATGGCAATCTACAACAATTAATTTAAAGAGAAAACGGGTAAAATGTAATCTATTGTGTCTTATGTATATATAGGGTGTTTTCTTAAATAATTTAATTACTGACACTGAGAATTTTTTGTCGCTTATCTGTGTCCTGTAGTACATCGATTGTGAAAATCCACCTCTACATATATTCAAGGACATAATGAAGCAAAAGAAATGAAAATACAATGTCAATACACCTGTCAGAACATACAAGAACAAATCGTTCTAGGCCGAATTCTTTAGATTTTCTTATAAAAGATTAGTATCAATAATTGCGTAACATATGCTGTCTTTTTTTTTCTTCTTTCTAATGAGGCTGCGGATTGGTAATTACCATTGCAAACCTAGTACGTTCCTAGGCGGCTGGTATCACATTTTGGTGTGGCACCATATAGGTGGATATCAATTGCTACAATATTATTTTGACGCCCAGTTTCCTCACCAGAGGGAGGCACCTGAGCTCTGACGATGCGAAACTGCACTAGGGATTTAATTTTTCAAAGAGCACCCAATCCAAACAGACATTCTAGGGATCTTTAACATGCCGTAGATTCATACGCGTCAAGGACGCTATCGATTTTTCTCATCATGAAAATCCACTAACTTGGGCCGGGGTCAAACCCACAAACTTGAACGTACAAAGCCAGCGCCAAACCAACTTGCCACCCTCCCGGCAAGCGTAATATATGTTATGCTTTAGAATTGTAATCAAATCATTAAAAATAAATTACTAGAAACAGGAAGATAAATAACTCGCCTAGTTTCCGATATAAAGCACTATTATATGCATTACAAAATACCCTATTTATTCGATTTTAAGCCTCCATCGATTCTGAGCCACACACCCAAATTCTCAAAAAGTTTTTGTGAAAAATGAAAAATAGTGTAATATAGTTTATCGAGAGAGACATCTATTTTTATGAAATTAAAATAAATTTAAAATGAGAAGTAATAAGTGAATAATTAGTTATTTTACCTGTATTACAATCTTTTAAAAAGATATATGAGCCTGTGTAACTGCTCTAATTTCCCTATCAAACGAATTTTTTTCCCTTCGATTCTAAGCCGCACCTGATTTTCATTAGCTTTAATATTGGAAAAAAAGTGCGACTTAGATTCGAGTAATTACGGCAATTGCGTAAAAATTTATCTAATATCCTTCGAACGTTATTGGCCAACGATAGCCCAGTGATCATGGTAACGAACTTATTGCTGGTGCTTCAAACGTTAATGTCCTGGTGCCATTGAAGACCCTCCGTGAAGAGGAGATGAGGCATATCAAATCTGTCGTGGCAAAAAGTCCTTACGTTAGTGTAGTGTGTAAGTATTGAGAGAGGGGGGCTAGCTCAGGTGTCATCCTCGTCCCAAAAACATGGTACAGAAAAACTAGCCCGTTGCCAATAGCCCTAGAATATCTTTATACGACTTTAAGGGGAAACCTAAAATCTTCTTAATTGACAATTTTGAGATTTTTACGTTTTCAAATTGTGTAGATTTTAATCTCTCAAAAAATATCTTACTTTAACCTCTAGGGTAATTAGAAGCCCTTAAAACTTTTTTTAAAATAATCATTGTGAAACTGGGGCCCATTTAAATGGCGAAAAATGTAAGCAAAGTACTTTATTTTTGCTTAAAAGTTGAATGAAAGACGGAAATCAAAACATTTAATTCAGAATTGCTAAAAAAGTGTTTACATGGAGGTACACAAAATCCCAATGAAAGTGTAAGCAACGTAATATGGTCTCGTGTAACGAAGGAAATTGTATAAATAGAAGTATTATCATTAGGTACATATAATGCAATTTCCTCATTTAGTAATACGGGAAATGTATCAAAACCAGAAATTTTGAGAAAACTTAATATTGAGCCTGGTAATTACACGGTACAGGCAAGGGTCAAACAGAGGCTGTTAAGAGACGAAATACTCATGTTTACAAAAAACAAAGGAAGTTAGGAAAGGAAAAAGACGTAAAACGAAGAGGGACGATGATGAGATTCAAAAAAATGTAGATCATTTGAAGTATGGGGAGGAATATTTAAACAAAAGGTCATTATACATTAAGTTTATTTATCAAAATGTAAGTTTTTGTTGTTCAATGTACCTTTTCTGGGAAAATAATGTTCACGGGTATGTAAGTTTTTTATGACATATTTATAATGATGGCTAATGTACACTAAAATGAGCTTTTTGTAAAAAAAATTCAAAAATTTATTTTTTACAAATTTTTTTATGTGAAAAATGGGTCAAATTTCACTATGTCTGATAAAATATTTTATAAATTATTACAAAATTCAAAATTAGCTAAAAGCTCATTTCAGTATAATGGGAAAGGAGTACTTTAATTATATGAAAAATTTCAAGCATGTACATAGAACAAATTTGCGAAAAGGTACATCGAAAACAGCCAACTTAACATTGTCGTTATATAGGTTTCCGCGCGACACTTCTTAATAAAAAAAAATCAAATATAGCGTAAATAAGATTAGAGTAAAAAAGACATTTATTAAATAATAAAAAAATCAATTATTTACACATTTTAGCAAATTTAAAATTAAGGATTCACTCTTAAAATTATGAAATTTGTTTATATTAGAAGAACCATCGAAAAGAGCCGAATTCATAACTACTGAACCGTGAATTTAACTATCTGTTTAAAAAAATCTTCAAGAAATATAGTGAAATAAGTAGGGTATAAATGCACCATGCATTTCTGTAAACAGCCCCATTCAGACATCCTCTAAACATTTCATACCTTACTTTCGTTCTGCTTCATTGAAATTTTGCATCGTTAAACTTGATATAACGCGATATTATAGTAAAAATAAAAATGATTTCTTTTTTTTTCAATCGGGGTGTTATGGATTCACTTTTTCAACACCCATTTCCGCATATCGAAATATTTATAAATAAACTATAATTTATTCTTAAATGTTCTTTTTTTAAAAAAGAAATAATTTATTACAGGAAAAATCTCAACTTGTTCATATCCGCTCTATTTAACAGCTTTTAACCATTTCGAAAACTAACCGATGACAGCACTCTTAAACGCAGAACAAAATGTAAAAAATAAAAGTTTTCGACTGGATATTCTTATTTAGGGGCGTCAAACTCATTTTCAGTCACAGAGACTGCTTTCTGATAAGTAGAATTCAGACAAGACACGCTATATTAAGCAACAACATATGTATAATTTTTTCTTTAAATGTTTTTTTTAGATATGTGTACTGCTTCTTGGGATCTGTATCAAAGTTTCTTTTTTCATTATATTCTTAAACCACAGTAAATACTGCAATTTTTAAATATTTCTATAAGCATAAATATTACAATTTCTATCTTTCCATCTTAATTGGTTTACCTTCTATTTGTTGGTTTCAAGTGGTATTTTAGGGTTAAGAAAAATAAAAATAACACAGAATATAAACTCCTAGTAAATTTTAATAATTGTTTAATAATGAAATAACTGTAAATATATATTATTTTGTTTTAATGATTAAACATTTATTACAGAAATACCACACTTAGTAGGGTTAATTGGTTATTCGAATGTTCTGCACTAATTAAACCAGCACTGAGTGAAACATTATTTCTACAAGAAAATGAGTTATTCGCTCCTACCAAATTACTTTACCAAAAATTAATGAAACATAATAAAAGTATGAAAAGTAAAAATAACGGAACTCTAATTTTGCAAATATTAAGCAATGAAAAAGAAAAGTATTATTTTTAGCTAGAAAATCATCCAAAATATTTTGTACCAACTCCTCCATCCTTTTTTTTTACTTCATACATAATGTGATAACACAGAATATTATTTTTTAATTCTCACCTTGTTCAAAGATACTTTTTTATTTGGATAATTTTCTTCAATAAATTTACGTGCTTTTTCATACGCATTAAATAATTCTCCAAGAGTATTCAGTGTAAAGCTTTTTTAGTCTATTTGCAATTCCCTATCCTTTCCATTTTCTCTTTTTCTCTCAATTTTCCTTTGATCATAAGCTTGCTCTTCTGGGCTGATGTGAGGTGGCAACGGCAGCCAAATGGTCATGTTCACGAAGTTTTTTGTCAGAGAGTCATGAGTTCATAGGACCACTGAAGAATCGCCATGTAAAAGGGTTGATGCACGTTAAATTTGTTATGACTCACAAGGTAGCGTGGTGTGAAAGTTGAGTGGGAAGTTAACTCAAGTATCGTCCCCTTTACCTGACTGAGGTTCAAAATTACAAGGTCCGCGCGTCGTCTGTAAACCTCGTGTTCCTAAGAGCAGTGGTCTTCAATCTGTGTTCCACGGAACCCTTCGGTTCCACGATACATACTCAGGAGTGCCATGAGTCATAATAAAAAAAATCAAAAAGAAAGTCATAAATGTGTATGTAAAATAAAATCCCATTCTCTATGAAGTCAGTAGACACACAAAAGTATCTATAGCACAGCCCACACATTAAAACTGAAAATTTTATCCCTATACATACTAACTTTATTTTGAAATACTTTTTAAACTTTTATTGTAAAATAATAAAACGATATTTAAAAAAAAAGCGTTTCTTCTTTATATGTAGTACTTACTAGAATTTGAATATTCTATTGTTTGCTATCACCGATTCCCCAATTTAACCAACTTGATACGAAAATCTAAATTCATAAGAACAGTTCTAAATTAAAGGTTGCGAATACATGCGAAATAAACAGGATTTCGCAACTCAGCTATAGGTATTTTAATTCCATTCAGAACAATGTATTTAAGTGAAAAATATTTCTCAATGAAAGTGGCTATAAAAACAAAACCAAAAAAGGACGAATTAAACGATGAATATAAAATGAGACTCTGCAGGTACTTTCAATAGATCTAGACTTCGATAGTTTGCATTGAAAAAATGCAAGCACATATTACAGTTATTCTATGTAATGCATGGGTAGCTGACACATGGATCAAAAATTAATATTATTAATGTGTGAGTATATAATATTAAAATTAAGTACCTGCAACATGCCGATCTGCTTTAATTATTATTTTAAGATATAGTCTTCTAAATGTGTAATGGGATTCTCTTAGTTCTTAGGGTTCTGTGATTCAAAAAAATTTGAAGAACACTGCTTTAGAGTACGACATTAATAAAAAAATTATCCTTCTCTATACTGCAAGCTATCCTTCTCTATGCTTTGTCAAAAGCTGAGAGTCCGTCTGAATACATTGCATGATATCGGTAGCATCCAATGAGTTGAAGTAGGGATAGCGATTCTTTCCGAAAAAGATCGATTTTTGAATCGATTCGAATCGTAACCTGATGAATCGATTCACAACAAAATCGAGGTCTAAAAGATCGATTTCTAGAAAATCGATTTTTTTTTTCAAGTCTGGATTTACAATGTAAATACAAATCCATTTTGTGAAAAACAAGAAAGATACCATTATAAACGATCTCTTATCAGTAAAATCAGGTAATTTTACAATTATTTTTATTACCATATCAAAGTATCAGGTATAAAAGAAGGCATTTATTTTCTAAATGTATTTGTTACATTAAATGTTTAGAAAATAGATAATATAGCTTATAGTTCCCAATATAGATGAATAGACATAAAGTAATAGTAAAATATGAACACTTCAGCAATTAAGAATTCCGCATAGTTATTTCACTGCTCATTATATATTAATTATTCGTATGTAAACTAATTTAAAAGACTTGCATACATGGTTAGATTTAACAATAGCAACTAACAGAATAATAGCATTAAAGTAAAAAATAAGAAGCGATTTACTTACCCTCAATTACTTATTATTCCGTAACAAACACAAACACTTCATAAATAAATATTTATTTCGCTAATCACAGTATATTACGACAGTCTGTCAATCAAAGCATAAACAAATGACGCAATATCAACAAATACAAAAAGTCAAAGATTACAAACGTAACTTTTTTTTTATTTATTAAAGAAAGGCGAAGGAAACTAAGCACACACAGACATCTCGCGAATTTTTGAGTAATTAACCCTTTAACCGTCAACATCGTAACATTACGGGTTTTAAAGATAGAACATTCAACTAATTGTAAATAATTGTACGGTTTTTCCCAAAACAAAAAATCGAATGTAGATTTTCTAGGATGAAATATCGGTTCACCGAACCGATTCAGTGCTACATATCGATTTAAAAAATCGATATTTTTGGCCGAGAAATCGATTCTTCGATTAATCGATCTCAGATCGCCATCCCTAAGTTGAAATTCAAATAGGGTCCAACGTATGCTGATTTTTCTTTCTCGCTCATAAATGGGTTACAGAATGACAATATATAGAATAATTTCTAAAAAAAAGCGAATCATGTGACATGAATCGGAGAGCAAGAGAAAATTATGCTCATGCAACGAAGCTAGTAAGTTACCACTATGAACTATATCTTCCACGAGCCCCTTTTTTAGATCGAAAAGAGAATCGGATCGAATTCGAAAAGACGAATCAATCAACGCACCAATTAGCACAGTTCATTTTGTGGCAGAAAACCTTTCCTAACCACATAACAGAGAATCAATTAGAACTATATAATAGAAATTTACTACTCAAATTACTCAAGGCTTTAAGATAGGGTCAGCACTGAGTGAAACCGCACTAAACAATGTATTTCTGTACTTACATCTTCACCAAAATATTACATAAACAAGCAACAAAAAGACAAACGGAGTAATCAACTTAGATGCAAGAGGGAAAACAAAAGCTGTGAATAGAAGGATATTATTGAAACCATAGTCTACTTCAGTTGCTCAAATGATTATGGGAAATAATGTAGCGAGAGAAAATTGTATGGAGATGGCTCTATCATCAATTATGTATTTTAAAAATATTTATTTAGATCATATTTTTTAAATACAATATATATGATCATGTTCTTGTTATAAATCGTGCACGTAGCTCCAAAAGATAAACAACATGAATACAAAATGGATATAGACAGTTACAATAAAATCACGCAAAGTACATAAAAAAGAATATCCAAGCCGAAAAAAGCGGTATCTGAGAAGTTGAGTTAAATTCTTATGTAAAGTGTATGGGTAAAAAGAACAAACCTGAAATAAAAAGTAAAATATCCAAAAAAAATCAAATTACACAATATAATGATCATCAGAATACAGCACCATATCAAAAATTGTTTTTAAGAAATGGTAAAATAATCAATGATATCTCAAATGAGGAAAAAAAAGATACCATTAAAATGCAGTTGTGAAAGCCGACAAAATTGAATGGTAGTTGTGTAACATCAGCCACTTTAGACGTAATAAAGTTAGAGCTCTAAAAAATGAAGACCCGGAGCAAAAATGATGTTATAATACAGAAGTCAGCAAGGAAAGAAAGAAAAATTTTTAATCAGGCAATATTGAACAAGATTCCTGCTTTCAATCCTCAACAATCAGTCATCTGATAGTTACAGAAATAATTATCGATTTGTGAGGCTATATGCACATTATTTAACCTAACAATTAAAAATGACTAACTTGATAACTGTGCCCTTTTAAAAACACGAAATTATTAAAAATTGCAAGGAGACCACACACAATAACTTTATATCATAAAATCCAGCGTAAAGCGTGCACTTTGAACATAAAAATAAGATCGAAATTTACGGGTGCGCGTTATACGCCGGGCATAAAAATGAGAGCTGTAAAAATAAAAGATGAGCATAGAAAAAATTTGACTTCTACATATATCAAAATTCCGTTCATTTAAAAAAAAATGACATTCCTTATGAACTTAAAGGGTTGTACTTCTAGAAGTGTACTATTTTTTTCCAAATCTTGGAATAATACTTTGAAAAAAATGACTTCAAAAAGATAAGAGAATTGCGCATGTATATTTCAGGTTTCTTCATAAGAAAGGGGGGCGCGTTATACGGCGAATATATACCTGAAAATTAAAACATGCAGCTTGAAAGTGTAGGTGCGCGTTATATATACCGGATTTACTGTTGTTAACACTCAATTAATGGAAGATTAACTGGAAAGGTTGATACTGTACGTTATATTATGCATCGTAACACCGTCTCGATATCATCGCGAATTACACAACAAGGCCGCTAGTTTGACACTCCTGTACTAATTAAACGAATTTAAAATCATATCTGTAAATACAAAAATTTATCAGTCGTGCATTGTTAAGAATATGTATAGATTATCTTATGTGCTACTC
>BMAV01001377.1:0-105890 GCA_019973955.1 Trichonephila inaurata madagascariensis | reverse complement strand
TGCTAGAAAGTTATGTTTCAAAAATTTATGTGCATTACAAAAAAATTTTTGATCAATAAAATCATTCTTGCGTGATTTCCCACTAACTAAAATGTTTAGCATTTTATTTTGTTTATCATTCTAACCTTTGTTTATTTTAAGTTGCTACTTCAGTGCTTGGTTACAAAAAAAAATGCTCCAGCACAAAAAAGTAAACATTCAAAAGTTATAACACATTTTAGCAGAGTACATATTCTACCTGTTACTTCTTCTAGGATATATTTTCTGTTATTTTAATTTTAAACAAAGGCTACACCTTTACACTTAATGGTACATTTATAACAGCATTTTAATCGAATTTTTACAAATATTTTAATGGAAAACAAAAGGTTTAAATATAAATTTAACCAATTATATTTTCAATTTAAATTTTCCTAATTGACATCTACAGTGAAAATGAAAAGAGTTTCTGCATTATTTAATTATTTTAACACCATTAATTGGTTATTTTTGAATTGCAAATTCCACAAAACAAAATCACATAAAATTCACATAAATTAAAAATCAAAAATTTATTTTAGGTAAATAAATAATAATCGAATAACAAGAAAGTAATCCAAAAACCAGAAAAAAAATTTTTGTTGTTGTTTTAAATAACAAGTTTTATTGTACATGTCATATATATTAAGTTTTAAGCAAATTAAAATGTAATGCATTCTTGTTTCATTTAAACTTTTATATATATATAATAGGCTAAATTTTCATGAAGGTCAGTCACATGATAGATACAATCACGAATTCTCTGTTGGATTCATAGATGACATTCGACTTGTGCTTGTGTGTACTACTTGTAAAGTTTAATTGAAATTTCAGATTTTATAATTGTGTGGATAAAAATGTTTCAATATTAAAATACTAAAAAAAGTTTTTCGGTGTTTAAAAAAAAAATTCTTATAATATACGTGTACTTTTAAGCTGATTACCAATGTGAGCGTTACTTATAAATATATACTTTTTAAAAGAATCTGCAGAAAGCAAAAGTTGGGTACAGTGAAGCGCATGAGCTGATTCACAGGAAAACACGTGAATGCATTTGTCATGTTACTATGACGTCACATGAATTTATGAGCCAATGGACTAAATTCATATGACGTCATAATCGCATGATAAATGAAAAACACGTTTTCTAGCCAATCAATTTATAAATTAATATGACGTCATAGTCACATAATAAATGCAATCATGTGTTTCTAGCCAATCGGTTCAAAGTTCTTCGTTGTTGCCAACTTTTTCTTTTTGCAGAAACTTTCTTTTGAAAAGTTCATATTTGTCAACAATTATAAATAAGCAAAATATACTTGATTTGAAAATACGCGTATAAAATAAAAGTTATTTTTTTTAAAATTTAAAAACCTTTTGATGTTATTTTTTTATAATACTTGGACATCTTTACTCAATTATGAAACTTGAAATTTTATCTAAATTTTACAAATAGAATAACAATAGTTTGATGTTTGTTTTGAATTCAATGTAGAACACGTGTTTCCCTTTATCACGTGATTATCATGAACTTAAGAGTCCATTGACTAGAAACACGCGCTTGTAGTTATCACGTGACTATCACGCCACATGAATTTAGCCCATTCAAAATCTATAACTGTTTGTTTTAAACATGTATACAAAATTTCTTATATTTACATCACAAGATTGTTCATCCGTCATCTTAAGAAGCATAAACATCAATTTTATATATATTCTGATATATATATTCCGTTAATAATATATATATAAAAAGTTATATATGAACAATTTACAAAACAATTGTTGTTAATTCTCCAAATGTGTGGCGATGTCAGACAAAAGATCCCAAAAATTCTTGACTCCAAGAAAGTACTTGCTCGGAGTAAAGATATTGTATAGAAAAGTCCAAACAATCAAGAATATGCTCTGCATTTGTCTGATAATGAAAGCATTAAATATAGGTAGCAAAGACTTTCTTATCCTAATAGAACATGAGGCATTAGATGTCCTAACTTGTAACATCTATCTCTATCAAGAGAGAGAGTCGAGCCTGGTATGATTCTCATATACCAGTGGAAACCCACTACATTTTGAAAATAGTGAAACAGGGCCCCTCAAGCTCAAAATTTCACTAATATTGTACATAAAAAAATATTAAGATTGCAAGGCGCGACAAGTTTATTTTATTTTATTTATTTATTTATTTATTTTGCGTTTCTAACTCTAACTCAGTAATGACAGAGTTGAGATATGCAGTAACCTTAAAGGTAAATTTATAAACTTGATTCCTGAACGAATTTTATTTTTTATTTTATTTAAACAAGAATAAAGAATTTAGTTTTCGGAGAAAAGTGGATTCAGCAACATGATAAATGACATTTCAGAATAAATTTCAAAATAAGAAAAATCAATTTCGCATTCGTAATAGTTTTCAAACTAATCTGATTTATAATGAAAATTAAAAAAAGAAAAGAAACAATATATGGGAAAATTTTACGAGTCCCTTCTTTTCTTTTCAATATGAAACGTATTGTAAATCTTATAGAACTACTTACCTTCTCATATCCACACTAGAGTTTATTTGAACGTAATACACAGAGCATTTGAAGAAGTAAAAAATAGGATATGTTCCCGATCGCGTTGTGTTTTCCGATTTCGACAAATATTTTTAAATTATAATAAAAACATGAAAACACACTCACGTATGAATCCTTAAAAAATAATATTAAAAATTGAATGAAAATAAAAAATTAACACAGAAACTTTCCTTGAATTTTTCACTAAATTCCGAACCCATTTTGTAGGACTTGGGTATTTATAATGGCGCTGATTTAACAGAAGTTAATCAGGAATATTCTCCGTAAAATTAATATTATATTAAGATATTCAAAACCGGTGGTAAGGTAGTAACCATAAAAACTGAAATCGAAAACTTAATTAACATTCCTTGGCAACTTTTGTGACAAACAAGTAAATTATCACTTTACCCAAGTTTATTTCACCATTTCGAATCGCCATTTAATATAGCCATATGATAATGGTTGCAAACTCGGAGTCGACGTTGACAAGTCAAGGGTTCAAGTTCTGGTGCCATTGAAGATTCGCCTTGAAGCAAAATCATCACATAGGGCGTGGTGTGGAAGTTTGGAGAGCGGGGTGTATTTCGGGTGTTCTTATCGCTTGATAACGATTCGAATTTGTGGGGTCTTTCACCAATAGTAAGGCGACCAACCGTCCTCCTTTAGGAAGGGCAATCCTCCTTTTATTGGTTCTGTCCTTCCTCGAAAAGCATCCTCCTAAATGCCCTCCTTTTCAATATTTAAAAAAAAACTGATCTGTTAATCTATTCAGAGATGAACCAAACATGTTTCCAATATATCGAAGAATGGTCTAAAACAAATAGAACAGTAAATAACAGTTATCAATGGTATTTTTTTACTTCATCGCAAGTAAATTGGGCAGATATAGAAAACTATGTTGAGTTTTTATCGAAAGAAATGTCCGATATTAAAATAGATGCAATGGTATGTTTGAAGAAATTAGAAGACAATGTATATTTAAATTCTAATAAATTGTAACAATTGGAAAATCAGCATCCTGAAATTGACAAAAGATGGGTGGAAATACTTGACCGTTTCAAAAATGAACACTTTCCATATGATAATTAAGTTATTCTGGTTGAATTTACGTTGTGATGCCCTGGAACTAAAGCAGGAGTTGCAAGAGTTTTTTTCAGTTGGTAATGATTTTTGGACATGTGAGAAATCAAGATTGAATGCCGATATTTTAGCTGCAGTACTTACCGTAAAATTCAGTATGAAGGATATTTTTTTACTCCGAAATTTCCGACACATTAGAAAATCATATATTGACAAAAATAATTATTCAATGGGAAAATACTCGCTAAGTAAATAATTAAAAGGAAAGCAAGCGCAATTAGCATATTTTTATTTGAACTAAAATGTTTCACATATTTAAGTTGTAACTTTTTCTTAAATTTTTTGTGTGCGCGTGTCTTCCTTTTCATTGTAAAAAAACTGGTCACCTTACCAATAGCCAAATGCTCGTGCAGTTTCAGAGAGTGACGTTAATAAAAATTCAAATCAAAATGTCTCATTTCTTACAAATTAGAAACTTTATTAAAATTGCATCTAACTTACACGTTTTTGCCCTGATTACTGACTAACAATACATGTGTATACCGTTTCCGCATAATTTATTCTTAGCTTTTATATCATTTACATTTTATGTGTCATTGAATTTGAATTAGTTTCTCGGCTCATCAATAACTGGTTACAGAACAAAACAACATTTTCGTGAATCTTCTTTCTAAATGCACAGACCTTACGTAGCAATAAAAAACCTAAAGGAAGATTTTTTTTATATTGTTATGTTGTTTCTGGCAGTTCTAGATCATTACATTTGAGTAATATTCTTAATGGGCTTTAGACATCTACTCTAAGCATTCAAAATGATTCCGAATGTAATAACGTCATTTCACATTCTTCAATAACACACATTCACACAGATGCTAAGTTCTAAAAGTCCTTATCTTACTTTTTTTAAATTGTAGAGCTGAGTAAAAACGTATGAAAGATAAGAATAATTTTACGGAATATTCTCGAAAGGAAAAATTTTTAAACAGTCTTTATAGATAACCTTTTGGTGTTACTAAAATTTCCATTTAAATACCATCTTTCAAAACTTTAGTTATTCACACTTTTTTTAAAAAAGGTGTAGAGTAAATATCTAAAAAACACTTTTTTTATTTTAGTGTTAGAAAATTCAAATTAATAACATGTTTGGTGTATAGCAATCGCTAAAAAATGTACAGACATTAACAAAATTGTCGTTTCTTCTTTTTGAGCTTTGAAATAAAAATTAAAAGAGTTTTCTTACAGCACTTTATACAAATTACCATGCTCTTGTACATAAATTAGTAAATAACACACAACACTATCTTTTAATATAACCTAAAATAAGGTATTAGAGCTTTACTTCATTTCTTATTGAATCGTTACTATTTGTTTCCCTTTTTTTCTTTTTCTTTTTTTGTCTACATATTGATTTTATTATGCGCCAAGGTCAACCGTGACAAGAGTACTGATGCAAAAAAATAATAATTGACTAAATAAAAAGCAGATTAGTGTGAAATTCAAAACGAACAATTTTATACAATTATATTTTACTTTTTCCGTCAAGTAAATTTATTCCGAATGCAAATGAGTGCATATTCCACGAAGTCTAATTTGAATGAGAATTCTTAACGTTTAATTATATGAAATATGAACAGAATTTTAACGATTTTGTCTCAAATCACAAATGTCCTTGACAAATGCTCTTTTTATATAAATAAAATAAAATGACAATGTTTATTAATTCGATACCACTGACTTTTTAAATAAAAATGTATACCTTACGTGTGTTGGGGCATTATGACTAGAATGACGACTATCTATGATCTTCAGACAAAGCGGGAAGTAATTAACTTAATTTTGCATCCAAATTTACGTTATCAATTATAAAAGATATTCGATATTTTATTTTAATTACTTATTTATTTATTTTTGTTCTGATTACGAATGATACAAGTTAACTCATTTACATATATAAAAATGGATGTTTGTATATATGAAATCGCTTCACTCCACAGCACCGTTCAACCAATCACTATGAAAATTGACATGTATATGTATTTTTTGTGCAGAAGGTTTTTGTGCTATCCTCTTTGTTGCAGCTCGCCACCAGGTGGCGCTACAGAAAATCAACTTTTGCAACGTTCAATCAATCGCCAAGTAACCAACGTGGTCGCCAAAAATGATGCCAACTTGGCTCTATCGCCAACATTTCGCTATGTTTCTATTGAATCACCATTATAATATGAGGAACGGCGTTGCTTGCGAATATTACAATTTTAACATAAAATAAATACAACAGAAAGTAATATTAACGTATTACACATCCAAATGTAAATGATTTACACTATTTTAAGTGTTCATTATACAAAATTTGTATAGCAATGTGTTATTTTTGCTGAGAAGAGTTCGGTTTAGGAAGGTGTTTTAAAAAATTGACCCACAAGAGAGTTACAGGCGTTATAAATAAAAGAAAAAATTCTTTTTATCAGCTATTAGAACTTCAGACTTACAATTTAACAAAAATAATTTTTTGCTCAGCTAAGAAATGCAAAAGGCGTTTTTTTTCTCTTTTTTTTTGTTTAATTTGCAATTCACGCAAAATTAACTCATCAAAAACTTCTTTATCCTTCAATTTGTATTGTTTAATTTTTCAATTCACCCGTGCGAAGAATGGGTATTCCAGCTAGTATATCTATAAATACGCTCGTAAATAACATACTTTTCATTTGGAACTATATCCACCATAAAATAATGACAATAATGTATATAAAAGAAAATAGAAATACATGAAAATATATTACCGAAAAGAAAGCAGATTAAATTAGAACATGTATGTAAATGCTGTAAAGAAAAATGTACCTAGATTCACTGTTGGGAATAAATTTTATATAGAATTCTCAAAGATAAAATAAAAATTACTTCAAAAAAGTTTGCTTTTGTACCTTTTTAATCTACCATTCATCTGAATTTCTACTTAACTCATCTTCCATCAATTTAAAATTTTATACTAAACTTAGTCTAAACGAGTATATTAAGTCGAATTTTTTTTTTTTGCTTAACGTACTATGTATCATATATATTTAAGCTGTTTTTGAAGGGGGTGTAGTGCCTTCCGGTGCGAAATGGATTGTTAAAATGGAATTGAAAAATTTTAAAATGTTCGAAATTAAAACATTAAATGGAAAATACTTGCAGCCCACTGATAAAAGGGCGCTAATTTCGTTGCGATTCAAGTATGAATTCCAATACCGATTTCACCAATGGCTCCCATACGAAGTATGGAGTGCTGGTGCACATTGGACTGAACTGGACATCGAAGTCGTGAGCAAAAGATAGGCAAGCAAGGCTCCAGCTCTTACGTCGTCCTCGTATTGTCCATGGTTAAAAATTACGAAGTTATTTACAAAACTCCCTCACGTAATTCCACAGTAATGCTATATATAATTATGAATCAACCAATCTAATTTGGATTAGCTGTTTTTTAAGGATTAATACTTTTAAGTTTAAACTAGCAGTATTTTCTATCAATTTTTCAGTCAATTCTATCCCTTCGTTTATAATTATCTCCCATAAAAAGGGGTCTCAGGGGTTTTAATTTTGTCTCGAGGGGTGAAAATATAAACAAGTTTCAAACAGGTATAATTCTTTTAAATTTAAATTAAATAATTCGAATCTCTTACACATTATTTACAAAGGATTATGGCTCCAAAAAAGTACAAAAGGTTTGAAATAAAATCATAATTTTAAAAATTATAAGCATATGAAAATAAGGAATAATTTTGTAATAAATATTAAATGATGTTTGCGTTGCGCACGCTATTTTCTGAAATAGTATCCGCTGATGTATAAAACTTTATATAATTATAAAGTTATTATCATTTAAGAATTTTTCTCTTTTGTATTTCAAAAAATTTAAAAAATAATAAAAAAAATTTTAAAAAATTAAAAATATAATTTTTTAATTTTTTTAAAAAATTTATTATTCTACTAATATAAAAATACAACAGTGCAATGAGGGGGGATACATTTAACTTTATAAATCAACTTATAGATAGTAATTAAAGCTACTATTTTATAGAAAATAGCATGCGCAATGTAAAACTTAATATTTCTTATAGAAATGTTTCTTATTTTCATATTCTTATAATTTTTAAAATTATGATTATATTTTAAACACTTTATACTTCTCTGAAGCCCCATTCCTTTGTAAATAATGTGTAAAAGATTCGAATTATTGCATCTTAATTTCATAGAGTTATCTAAATTTGAATATTGTTTATATTTTCAGCCCTCTAGAGAAAGTTAACACACCCCTGAGATGCCTTAATATTCTTGTTATGAATTTCTGAAGTATCTCACATAAGAGTATTATAAATATTGATTATTTTTATTTCTTTGCTCAAATTGTAAATACTACTTACACTTTTTCTTTTCAAAAATTTAAAATTTACGATAAATACAACAGATTTTAAAAATTTTCTCTAGAATAAAGCTAATATGCAAACTATTGACAAAAAAAGGTCATTAACTGATGTGTATTCTGCAGTGTGACGTAATTTGAACTAAATGATCTGTAGCTTATAAGGCAGAGAGAAGTTATCAGTCAATGTCTGGAGCTTTGGTAAATGAAAGTAGATGTTTTGCAATAAATGTGCACAGGATCTCTTCATACGGTTTTTTTAAATACGACAAATGAGTTTATTCAGCAAACTTCAGAAATCAAAACATCAGTTTCAAAAGCAAAACTTATGTAGTAGAAACAGAAGAATACAGATAAAAGATATATATCTTTTTTAAGCTGTTACAAATAAATCGTAATGAATTTGCTTAAATTGAACAATTATAGTTACTTTACAAAATTTCGGTACATGTCAGCATCTAGATCTAAAACACAGCATATAAATATCTAGTTGATTTTGTTTTAACTGCTATTAAAAATTAAGTAAATGACTACATATAATAACATCGTTTAAAGGCAAAAGAACATTTTCCGTGCAAGGACACGAAATAAGAACTATGCAATTAAAACTTTCTTGCCATCTGAAAAACCAGAAACAAATTTATGTGTTGACAAATATAGTTTTGTCGCATTGTTTTTAAGAAACTTAATTTCCCCGCTCTAAAGTTAGATATATTTCACCTATTTTATATTTTAAATTCCTTTATTCCGTATATTCCTGTGTATTATAAAAGTACCGGCGAAAAACGCGCACCTATACTTTCAAACTTTTTTTTTAAGTTTTATGTATACTCTCCATATAACACGTACCTATTTCTACATACTACATTTCTATGTACGTACACACATACAGTTTACATATTGTCTGTGATAAGGATATATAATAAAGGCATGAAATTAAAATAAACCCGACATAATATGTCATTTAAAAAATGTAGTACATCTAACAGTCTAGATCACAGGGGTACTCAATCCATTTTCCCATTAGGCCGCATACACAGACAGGTATTTCACGCAGGCTGCAACTTGAGGATATGGAAAGAAAACACCATAAGATCAAAGCAACATTGGACAAAGCAAAATTGTTCAAAATATTAAAAAGATAATTTTTTGACTTTTATTTTAAAACTATATTAACTCTTCTATGAACCACACACAGAAAAAAAAATTACTTTTATGTTATTTTTACTGAATTATGGGATGGTTTTGATTTCCTTTTATCCTCTTTAGACCTCTCTTGCTTACATTCTACTATAAAAAAAAAAAAAAAGAAAATTGATAGCCAAGTTGATAAATTTGATTACTTAATTGACAGAGTTTTTCCTGCTAAATTTTTAGTACATTATTCTTCAATAATGGAATTTCTTAATGTCATGGGTCATGACCGGGCCAGTGGGAAAAAGCCAGTGGGCCCACATTGGCCCGCGGACTGCAGGTTGAGTGTCCCTGGTCTAGATGGAACGGAAAATGATAGTTTAATGATCAAAGTAATAGTGATGGTGAAAAGATGAAACAGAATTCAATGATGTGCATGAAGAGATTAAGGAAGAAAAATATACATATACGCCGACCTTTTCATGTTATCCAATAATAAAAGTTCATAAAGTATGTCACGCGCATTACTTTTAAATACAAATAGTAAATATAGTATAATATAAATATATCATAGATCTATGTAAAAATCTACTTTTTTTATACCGATCTTTACTTTATAAGTTTTAAAACTATTATTCTCATATCCGGCAAATAACACAACCGTAAATTCAGTTCTTATTTTTTGTGTTAAAACAGCGCGTTATACACCGGAATATATGGTAATTTCATTTAAATATTATACGAATGATGTCTTATATGATGTTACTAACCAAAGAGAAAGGACAATTATGCAGGACAAATATTTTTTTCCCTTTTGTTAGCACGATGATTTCATAAAATATAATTAATCCATGTTGTCTGTCACTATCACCTTATAGATAATCCAATGTCTTCACCAAAAATATTGCTAGAAAACAATGCATGGGAAAAAAATTATTTAGAAAAGCTTGACCTCGTTTAAATTTATACGTCCTTGTTGAATTGTTGTTGATCATGACAATTATTACATAATAAATCTTATTTTTTATGGATTTTCATTTTTTAAGCCACCGTGTTTAAACTACTTTGAGCACCGTCTGTATGAAATTCATTGTTCGCATAAAATATTTCGCGTGGATTTCAAACATTACGAAATAACTGCTTACTAAAAAATTCAGATGTAAAACACGAAATAAATCATCAAGCGAAGTAAATCACCAAGATTGTGAATATTAAAAATAATGTAACACATATTGGTTTATTAATATATTTCGTGTACTTTCCCACTCAGTCTTTCGTTCGCGTTTAATTTATATTTTTTTAAATAACTAAATAGTATCCTAAAAGCATTTAAGTAATTTTTATTTTACAGCTAGAGATTTTGAGCGAAATAAAAACACGAAAAATTAATAATTAAGAGTAAAAAAGTCCAAGTCTTTATTTACTAAATTTATTTTCCTAATTCTTATTTTTAAAAAAAAACAAAAGTTGTGCAATTTATTTTTATATTCTCCAATAATCACTAAATGTCATTTTCCAACCAATATAGGATAGCTTTTTCGATCTCTTCTTTAATTGTTTTTAGAACATTACCCATGCTACCCTTCAAAAAATGGGTCAAATGACTTTTGATCAAGAATAGAAAATCTAATTAATTTTCTGTTTACCAACGTCACATTCCAAAGATACACGATGGCAAACTTCAGTGGCGTAACATATACCCCCGCATTGCGGAGGTCCCAGGATTCTAGGGACCCAAAGCCTGACTGACGCCAAGTATATATTTAACCAATTAAAATATAAAAAGGACCAAAACCTTACTTTGCAGGGTGGCCCAAAAAATTCTCCTCTACGCCACTGGCTAACTTTGAACCACAGTTTGGTACTCCAGACTCCAAACATCCACACGGCCGCGGTTGCCAAGTGGTCAAGGTATCAGATCGTGACTGGCCTTGTCACGAATTCGAGCCCAGTACCTCTAAAGACCCGCCGTGTAGGGCAGCGATGCACGTTAAATCTGTCGAGAGCTCAAACGTCCTCCCGTTGGTGTGGTGTGGTAGTTAGGAGAAGGGGGTGCCAACTCAAGTGTCGTCCACGTCACTTGACCATGGTTCAAAATTGCGTGATCCGTCGCCAAAAGCCCTCGTGTAGCTGAACAGTGCGACGTTAATATTCACTCACTCACCCAAACATCCACACGACACCAATATGACGACTTTAAACCTCGACATATTTAATGTGCATCAACTCCTCCAGACGATAGGTCTTAAATGGCATCAGGATTCAAACATGACTGGACAGATACGGGCGTGACTTTGCAAACGTGACCACTCGGTTGTGGACGCGGTAGCCTAGTGGTCATGACCACGGACTTGTGGTCAGCGTGTCATGAGTTCCGCAGCCCTCTTATGCCACTAAAAATCCGCCAAGTAAAAGGACTGATGCACGTTAAATCTGTAGAAGCTCAAAGTCTTCCAGCTGGTGTGGCGTGAATGAGTAAATATTTATGTCACACTGTTCAGCTACTCGAGGGCTGACGGACCTCGTAATTTTGAACCATGGTCAAGTGACGAGGGCGACACATGAGCTAGCATCCCTCTCCTAACTATCACACCACACCAACGGAAGGACATTTGAGCTCTCGACAGATTTGACGCGCATCGTTCCTACACGGCGTGTCTTCAGCGCCACTAAGCTCGAACTCATGACACGCCGCCACGAATACGAGACCACTAGGCTAAGGCGGCCTCGCTGGTTTGGCGTGGAAGTTCAGTGAGGGGGTGCCCGCTCAGCTGTGGTCCTCATTACTTGACCATGATTCAAAAATTACAAGGTCCGTCGTCAATAGTTCTAGTCTTGGATTATAATGCGATGTTAATATACGCTCATTCACGTATTAACTCGACTATAACAATCACTATGCAATATTTCGGATAAATATATATTTTAAAGTTAAACGAAGTTTTACGATAAAAAATATATTACAATTTAAACTTATTTCAAAATTAATTCAGTATTTTAAAACTCATTCATACGATGAGTTATAAGGGTTTCTTTACATGGATTTTTCAATATGAGATAGATTGCGAATATTAAAATATTTGGTACAAGACACATTTTACATTAAAGCAAAATAACAGAATTTATGGAAGTATTTGAATAAAATGCAGTGGGAAAAAAGTTCAGTGTTTTTCGCTTAGCTCGGCGCGTCTAGTTCCCATGTCCTTAGCAAATAATGCTTAGTAAGTTCAACAAGCAGTTCGTTTTGTAATGTATTGTTTTTTTATTCCATTCAACTGGGAGCACAAAAAAAAAATAAGGGCATCTCTCACCCTTTCAAAATATGTGACCGCCATAATTTATTGCTAACTCTTAAAGTGAGTATTGTTAGTGGAGACTTCTAAATCACATCGTCTTATCTTTTTATAGCTTTTCTGGTGCAAGTGTTTCGACATAAAAAGAGTGATAAAAAGGATGCCTTAAAATGAAGACGACGTTAATGTAGAAGGCGCGAAGTGCTGAAAACTAAAAATAATAAATAAGGCATAAACCACGAAAATACTTATGTAACTTAATAATGCTGCACAGTACGTCACACAGATATGTATAAGAATATATATATTTTTCCTTTTACAATAACTCATAGGTTTTAGTATACACTTTTTTGCTGAATTCTAATATTCCTTAAGGTTCTAAAAATATTTATATTTCGCGCGCGTTTTCAAATAGCACACATAATCAATAACCAAACATAATAAAGCAATTAAATTATCTATTTTATCAAAAGGCTTTTATGTCAGAATATTAAAGTTCCATCTGCCAGACAAATTAAATTTGTGATTGAATCAATCATAGAATTTCTACTTTCCTACTAATTTATATATAGACTAATAGTATTAATTTTAATGCAATTTAATGCGTCCATAAAATCGAGTGAGTTTTTGTTAATGTCGCTCTATAAAGCAACACGAAGGCTATTGGCAAGGTACCTCGTAATTTTTAATCCGGGTCAAGTGACGAGAATGACAATGGGCTCAATTCATGCGACGTCATAGTCACATGATAGAGAAAGCCATGTGATTCTAGCCCATCAATTCAAAAACTCATGTGACGTCATAGTCACACGATAAAAACTATCCTGTGTTTCCAGCTAATCAGTTCACGCGCTTTGGTGTTGCCAAGTTTTGCTCTTGCAGAAACTCTCTCTTAAAAAGTACTTATGTACACAAAATGCATTTATTTAAAAGTATAAGCATAAAATACGATTTTTTTTTTAATTTTAAAAAATCTTTTTGAAGAAATTTTTTTTCCTAACATTTAAACATCTTTACCCAAATATGAAATTTGAAATTTTATCTAAGTTTTACAAATAGAACAACAAAAGTACATTTAGTTTAAAGTTTGTTTTGAATTTAACGGAGAACACGTGTTTGTCTTTATCATGTGACGTCATAAATTGAGCCCATTGAGCAGCAAACCCAAACTAAGGACATTGAGCCACGACCAATTTAATGTGCATCAGCCCCAGTGGCGTAATGTACAACCCCGCATCGATGGGGGAGGGGGTTCAAGGTTCTAGGGGCCCCAAAGTCTGACTGATGAGTACGCCGGCCCCAGGACTCGATTTGAAGTGGAAAGTAGGCTTAAAACTAAATCACGGATTCCATATGACTAATGTAGCAGTGATAGCCAAGAGGTCATGGTCACGAATCATGGTTAGTGTTGACGAGCTGTAGGTTCGAGTCCCAGTTTCACTGAGGTTCATGCATGTAGAGGAAATGGTGCCCGTTAAATTTGTTGAGGCACGAAGTTCTCATGAAGTCGCCCATCCGGTATAGTGGTTAGCGACGTTGACTGCTGTGCCTTAGGGACTTGGTTCGAATCCCGGAGAAGACATGGATGTTTGTAAATGTATAGTGCCTGCACGGCAGGGGGTACTCTAAATAGCCATCGAGCCGCAAGTCCTCTCGTCAGGTTGGTGGAAGGGGAAGAGAGGTGGGTGGCCTCTGATCACTCCCAAAGTGTTCTCCCTCTAAATTGGGGTGGAATCGAGCCAAATCGTACTGTCACCTGTATGGTGCTCAAAGCTACGGCTAACGACAGGCGTCACTCAGCCCTTTGCCATGATGAATTTCGTGGGCCTCGATCTGGCCTTTGCCGATCAGGTGGCATTGGTAACAACAAAGAAAGCGTGGCATTGGAGAACGGGGTTCCAGCTTAGGTGTTGCCTTCGTCATTTTACCGAGGCTTAAAATTACGAGATCCACCATCAACAACCCTCGTTCACCATCAAATCAAAATGAATAGCTCTCGCGAGAGCCTTATCAAAATTAACAAACTTTTCAAATATAACGAACAGAAGCTAATTAATCATACAATAATTCACAGCTTTCATTGTTATGGCAACTGTAAACCTCTATAAATAATAAAAAATAATTTATTATATCGTGTAAAATTACAGTACGTACGAGCTTATATTCATGTGTGAATGACCTCGGCTAATTATATGTATACATGCATCTACAAGATAGTAAGTGCACAACCACATTTTTTTAATATTTAATGGTCATTGAACTTGATAGGAATTGAAACATAAAATTTTAATTCCCTTTATTTAGGAATGCATTTTGGTAGGTTAACACTCAACAACATACAACTGTCCGTTTGCGAATCATAACAGTAAACTATTGAAAGCAATGTTTCTGTGAAGAATTTCATAAAAATCAATAAATTGTATAAATATTTGGTTCGCTATTTTCTTTTCTACTGTGCGTAATCAAACAAGGCCCAAACAAGTTACAAAACCAGCCTCTGGAACATTAATAATCAACATCATTCATTTTAATAATATGTATATGCATGCCCGTTATTTACTCAATTTCAAATTATTAATTACTGTTTTGACACTTCGTCTTCCTGTCTACTTCCGACAAAGTTCCAGTCTATTTACGGTTAACAGCACATGAATGGTCACTTATTTTGACGTGATTAGAATTACGTTTGCTCTATGCCTCAAGGTAAAAACCATTTAAAACAATCTTCCTCTAAGAATTGTGTGTAAGGAAACTGATAATTATTACTCATTTAAATGACATGTAATGAAAGTCCGTTTCCTAATCTTTAAAACATCATTAATCTCATCATTGGTTTAACACACATTACCTAAGTGTCTGCGTTTCACAAAGTTAATTTTCACACAGTGTTTAACCACAGCATTCAAAATATTCTTATAATAGTATTTTGTTGAACGTTTCCGGTTGCCACAGTGCTTCTTGTAATTTTGAACTACAGTCAGATGACAAAGTCGACACCTGAAATGGCACCCTACTCTATATCAAAGGCAGTGGCGTAACGTATACCCCCATCGGGGCAAAGCCTAACTACCACCAAGTACCTACCTTTGTAAAACCCAACTTGGGGGCCCAAAACCTGACTTTGCAGGGGACCCAAATGTTCTCCGTTACGCCACTGATCAACGGCATGCCAATGTTGAGTACTTAAACCACGTTTTTAATATGTGTCAGTTCTCGTTACTGTAGACTCGAAATATGCCTAGTTGTGAGTCATAATGTGCAAAATCTGCGATGTCATAATCACATGATAAATGCCATCGCGTGTTTTCAGCCAAATGTGGCTCATGCACCTCCCTGTTGCCAACTTTTGCTTTTTACGGAAACTACTTTCAAAAGTGTATCGCACTTAGTTGATAAACAAAAAGTTCTTGGTTTAAAAAAACCTTATTTATTCGGAAAAACTTTTGAAAGAACCCTTTAATACATCTTCACCACATCAAACTTGAAATTGTATCTTGATCTTAAAAAAAAAGTACATCAAATACCAACTTTCAATTCAACAGAAAACACGTGATTACTTTATCATGTGACCATCATGAAACCATGAACTTAACCCATTATGCATATTATATTGATGGTCTCATGAAAGACAAACCCAATAAAAGCAACATTTTCTTTTCGAAGAAAAACTCGCATTTTATCACATTTTAGTGCGCTTAGACAAACTAATAAATAGTTAATTCATTTGCTTACCTAAATCAAAACATTTACAATGCATGATACATAATAAATGGCTTACAACACACAAACATCTGTAATTCGAAGCAACTGTTAATCAAGTTTGGCTTTAGAAATTGCTAACGAATTCTAAATTTTTCTATACATAAAAATTGCATATGGAGTTTCATTTTTTAATATTCTCCAAGTATTATACTAGCAAAATTTAATGGATTTGATATGAGATTACCTAATAATACGATTTATTCTTTTGTTATTAAAAAACACACAAGAAAATTTATTTCTTTTATAAAATAAACATGTAATAAGTTGAACTTTTTAAATGATTTTTTCGTATTTTGAGTGTATACTATTTCATTTAGGATGACATCTGTATTTAAATGGAAAACTTTAAAGTATAAATATTCTGTAGAATTCTAATTGATTGATTGAATATTAACGTCGCACTGTTCAGCTACACGAGGGCTTTTGGCAACGAACTACGTAATTTTGAACCATGTTCAAGTGACGTGGACGACACCTGAGCTGACACCCCCTCTCCTAACTACCATACCAACGGGAGGACGTTTCAGCTCTCGACAGATTTAACGTGCATCGCTGTCTACACGGTGGGTCTTTAGTGTACTGGGCTCGAACTCGTGACAAGGTAAGCCGCCAGAAGAATTCCAAGCACTATCCATTGTACAAAAACGCAGAAAATATTGATATGAACAAAGACAAATATCGATTGCGTTACTCTCAATCGATTGCAAATCAGCTTGTGGACTTACCTTTCACGCCCTGATTTGTTCTTTTCCCATCATTTTTCACGGCAACCTTTTTCATTTATGAAATTTTTCAGAAGGACTCACTCACTTCCGTTGAGTTTTAATAAGGATTTCCTTTCAAATTCCTATCGCGCAATATGCACACAATAAAAAAAAGAACGATTCAGAGAATCGGAAGAATTTAATGAAAGAAATTTTTGAGCAGGAAATAAGAATATGAAACGAAAAATTCCATTTTTTGTATCTTCGTCTCTGCGTCAAGTTACAAAGAGAGAAGTTATTATTTGGGAAATCCTACTTCCGAACAGTAACGATTGTTTACTAGGAGATTCTACGGAAAAATTCACTTTAAGACATAAAAATATTTTGCAAAGAGCTCATTATAATGTTCTCTAGAGTCACTTGAAGGAACTTTTGACTAAGCTCAGAATTCATTCAAAAGGAATAACATAGTACATTATATATTAGTACACGTTAAAATATAGTTAATAATAAATATCTAGGTAGTGACTTTTTTTGTAATAATTATTTTAGGATTATACTTCGTTAAATTTCTCAAAATATTTTATAAGCTTACGCTTAAAGGCAAGGTTCTATCTTTTTAATCTCACCATAATTTCACTTCAGTTTTAAGTTTTGGTGGAATTTACTTTTCTAAATTTTTATATAGAAAATTTCTTAACAAAAAAAAAGAATAGAATAGGATACAGACTGCCATTTTATTATTACGATTTGTTCAACTACATACAGTTTGTTTACCAAGATTTTTTTTTCTTTCGCTTATTATTTTTGTAAAAAACTTTCCAACTTTTTAAAAGAAAATTTAGTGTTTTTTATACATTTATTAATTCTCAAAATAATATAATTCTTTTTTTATATATACTAGAGCTAGAAAAAATCTGCGTTCACGTACTATTGTTTAAAAAAGCAACGAAAAAATTTAAAAACTGGAATCTGAAATTTTTTTTAAAAAATATATTTTATTTAGTTTATTTCAAGTAATGAGAATAAAAATAAATTTGGTTTGATTTCATAGCTTTTAAAATAAAGACAGATATGTAGCGATGCCTACAAAAATCAAGTAGAAAAAGTCTGCGTTCACTGTTTCAGTAGAAGCTGTAAAAAAAAAAATATTTAAAAAGGGGTAATAAAGAGCTATTTAGTAGCTGGTTGGATAACCTGATCATATGAGAACCGCCTGAAGTCATTTCGGCATTGAACTAACAAATCTTGTGGTTTCTTCAGCGCTTATCTTCTCCCATTGGTCCTTAAGAACTCTCTTCAGCATATCCTTGCAAGATTTTGTGTTGACGAATCCTACGCTCCAGCAAATCTCATAGGTGTTTCATAGAATTCAGATCAGAGGACTGCCGGGGAATATGCAGTTAATTTGTGACATTATACAAGAGCCACAAAGCTTCACAATCTCAGCGGTATGCTTAGGATCGTTGTCGTGTTGGAAGCGAAATGAACGATTTAAAGCAGAGTTTGATGGCACTTTCCTTTAAATTTTTTTAGTACATCAAGGTAATCATTTGTTCATTTGATTCGATATACTCCAACTTACCAACACCATTGCTCGCCATGCACCCCACATCATAACTCCACCGCCACCGTGCTTCACCGTTGGTACTAAGTGCTCTTTTTGAAGAGCTGTACAAGGTAATCTGCACACCAATTTATG
The DNA here is from genome assembly GCA_019973955.1 of Trichonephila inaurata madagascariensis. Taxonomy (NCBI): domain Eukaryota; kingdom Metazoa; phylum Arthropoda; class Arachnida; order Araneae; family Nephilidae; genus Trichonephila; species Trichonephila inaurata. Next base: position 87,237 of record BMAV01001377.1, on the reverse strand, counting down.
ACCTTTCATGCCAAAGATGTAAAATTTGCTTCATTGGAGAATATCACAGTCCTCCAGAACTCCGAAAGCATATGTATATGCTCTTTTGCAAAAGCTATCCGTTGGTCTTTGAAATGTAAGGCTTTCTACGAGCCACTCGACTACAGTATCCGGGCCTTTTCAAGACTTTTCTTGCAGTATCCGCACAAATGTTTTTCTTCTCATGAATGTCTGTTGCTGTTTGGCGCGCGGGGGTTTTTTTTCGCGCGCATAGCATACTTCGTTTTTCTCTGATTGTGAGTTTAGATGGATGACCTGAACGAGGTTTCGATATGTGAATTCCTGCCGTTTTAAAGTTATTAATAACACGTTAGATAGATGAATACTGCCATCCAACTCATATGGTTACATTCCGACGATTCTTTCCACATTTTACATAATGATTTTAAGCTCACTGATACTAATTTCCTTCCTTTTATTTCCCATGTCATTGAATTGCTTCCTACCTCACAAAAATATAAAAGTTATTGTGTAACAACTTTCTTAAGCTATTTTACTTGATACCTGAATGCAAAAACTCTGTTAACCTATAACGCCTGTTGATAAAAATTTCAAGAATCATGAATATTCAAATGGTGAACGCAGACTTTTTCTGCCTAATATTTGCGTGCTTTACTACAAAAAACCCGCTATCTTACGTAGTTTTAATTCATGCATGCTCAACATTTAAATAGTAAACAAATTCATAAAATTTTGTTTAATAGAAATATAATTTTTTTTTAAATTTTACCTTTGCTCTATGATTTGTTATTGGGGAACGCAGACTTTTTCTAGCTAGTGTATATTCTTTTCAACAAAAACTTTTTATAACTCACACCGCTTACAGGTTTATTTTTCTTTCCTATTATTCTTCAATTAATTAAAAATGCAAAAAACTTCCACTTTATGACTGTTTAAGGTAATTAAATAATTTAACTAAAAGACATTCTACAACTATTAAACTTTAACACACGGGTTGAAGCATTATATTACACAATGCAGCAACTCAAAAACCTAAAAACATTTCGGAAAAAAGCCGTTTTAAATATGAATACAAGGTTTCAAGGTACTCCAAAAAGTGCAGAAGCGTTTTCTCGCTTTTGTTTTCAATTTTTCTGTTTTCGAATAGTTGAATGCAATACATATCATTACAAAGCTGGTTTTGCCTCTCAGACAAAACATACTTCGAGCGTTATTTTGATGGCCTTGACACTCATGGCATACGCATATAATTAAGGAGTTTACTGTTACGGGGGTTACTGTTGGGTTTCGGGGTAATCTCGACTCCAGAGAATTCTTTCAGCTAAATAATCTGTTACACGATCTTGGATTTTGAAAGGGAAAAAATGTGTTTGCATCTTTTTAAAATTGTTTACCAAGAATACACTATTTGCGCATATTTTTCTTTCAAATTCAACTTCTCAGAAATGTAATTTTTTCCTTCAAAAGTATAGTAAAAAGAAAACAGTAAAAAAATAATTTTCACAAACTACACCAACTGAATATTTACAAATCGTAAAAGAATTAGTTTTTCAGACTGCAGTAGCGAAATAAAGTTCGTGAGACTCGTACTTCTCGTAATAACAGGCATTATTTTCAAAAATCATGGCCCTGGACGTGCACATGCGGTAATTTCGAGAGTAAATCTCAGGCTTAAAAAGACGACGCTATCATTTGATCGTAACTTAATGTTATAAAAAAATTAACGATTCTGAAATAATAGATTGGGGAATTTAAATAATAGTATAACCGAATACGTAACATCTTGACAGAAAGTCAAAAATAATTGACAAAAGAAATCTACAACCGGAAAAATACCATTAAAAACAAGCAACATCATTATACACATATTTACACAAAGTTTTTTAACTCACCAAAGTCGTAAAGACAATGTACTGGAATCGTAGTTAATAGGTAATGAGTAGAAGTCTCGTAATTCTGAGCTAAATCATCGAGTAAGAAGCGATTGAATGCTAAATATGTCGCAGCTCAAAATCCAAACGTTGTTGTGGAGAGTAAGGAGCTAGCTCAGGTGCTGACCTAGTTTTCTGACCATAAGCTTAAAATTCTTTTGAGTGAATATTTACGTCCAGCTACTCTAGGGCTTTTGGCGACGCACCTCGTAATTTTGAACCACGGTCAAGTGACGAGAACGACACTTGAGCTGGCACTTCCTCTCCTAACTACCACACCACACCAACGAGAGGACATTTGAGCTTTCGACAGATTTGACGAGCATCGCTCCCATACACGGCGGGTCTTCAGCGCCACTGGGCTCGAACTCATGGCACGCCGGCTACGAGTACGAGACCTTGACCACTAGGTTACCACGACCTCGCTGGTGTGGAAGTTCGGTGAGGGGGTGCCAGCTCAGCTGTCGTCCTCATTACTTTTGACCATGATTCAAAAATTACGAAGTCCGTCGTTATTGATCTTGAGTGACTGAATATTAACGTCGCACTATTCAGCTACTCGAAGGCTTTTGGCTACGGACCTCGTAATTTGAGCCATGATCAAGTGACGAGGACGTCACTTGAACTGATACTCCCTCTCCTAACTTCCACACCAACAGGAGGACGTTTAAACTTCGACAGATTTAACATACATAGCTCCCCTACATGACGGGTCTTCAGGGTTACTAAGCTCGAACTCATGACACATCGGCCATAAGTCCGTGACCTTGACCACTAGGCTACCATGGCCATTTCTTTATAAGTAGAATTCTGAGTTGTTTCGAAACAGATAATTATAGAGACATTTTTCCTCGTTTAAAATACTCCTTGTAGTTTGAAATTTAAAATAATGTTTTTACAAACTTTCTACTCGTTTTTAAATACAAGGTAAAGAGTTTGAACCATCGGTTTTTTAAATGAATCCGTAATGAAGAGAAAACAGTTAAAATTTCCAACGTAAATTGCAATGTTGGAAAATTTTGTGCATGAAGAAACATTCCACACACACAAAAACTCAATCGATTAGAAGATGTTTAAATAAAGTATCACAAATTAATCAAAATACGTCCAGCATTGATTGATTGAATGAATATTAACGTCGCACTGTTCAGCTACACGAGGGCTTTTTGGCGACGGACCACGTAATTTTGAACCATGGTCAAGTGACGTGGTCAACACCTAAGCTGGCACCCCTCTCCTAACTACCACACCACACCACGGGAGGACGTTTCAGCTCTCGACAGATTTAACGTGCATCGCTGCCCTACACGGCGGGTCTTTAGTGGTACTGGGCTCGAACTCGTGACAAGGCAAGCCACGATCCGATACATATACCACTCGGCTACCGCGGCCACAAAATACGTCCAGCGATTTTATTTATTTTACGGTGCTCAAAACTATTTTAAAATTTAATAACTTTTTCAAGCATACTGCGAATTTGCAAGGAGTATATTTAGAATACAAATAATAATAATAATAATAATTCTGAGTAAAAAGAATGCAATTAAAGCGGGAATTAAAAATCACTTGAACAACTTCTCACCCCATCCAGAAAAAAAGCTTGATAGCTAAAATATAATTAGTTTTTAATTATTTTGTTACTAACATAAAAGTTAATTCCTTATAGCATTTTATCAGAATTTTTTTCCATAATTCTGCCTTTGCTGACTGTATCCCTTTTAAATGTATAAATCAATACACTATATTGCATTATACAACTGCAACATGCACCAAATCCTGTTCAGCACCAACCAATACGCCACCCAAATCGAGCCTCAGATGGCAAAGAACCCCTTCATCATATCAGTGAAGGTCAAAGGAACTATACATTAAGATAAGAATTTTCTACAGTAATTAAGGGGAATGTGTGTGTTGCTGAAATATAAGACGGAAATCTTCATACAACATCCCAAAATCTGGTATTTCGTGTGAAAAAGTTTCATTTTGAAATATAGTCAATTGAAAACTAATGTGCTAAGACTATTAAATGTTTTAATGATTTTCCCACAAGATCATAGTGACCTTAACCGCAAATCATTTTTGTGGGTTTTTCTGAAATCTTGCATTCACCTTCATTATATTTCGGCATCACTGGAATGTGTAAAGTCTACAGAAAAAAAAATGAAATACGATGTTTAGTATTTCTAACGCAGTTCGTTGACTTTTGGGAAAACATTGTCTTGATGAACCTAAATGGGCGTTGCCAACTTTCTGAAGCAACATTTTAGCAATAGAATCATCCGGATACTTTTGCGGTGTTCTTTGTAATTTCAGAAACTTCAGAGAATTTAAATCGAGATTTTGAAGATGTAAAACGTTTCTGAAAATTGTGTGTGCCATTGATCATTAAATAAAATAGCTGTTGTAATTTTTATAATCTGTTAACTTTTTGAAGTTTTTATTGTTTTTATAAGAATAATTATTCCTTGTAAAAAAAAAGAAGTTGCGTGACTTATCAACTTTGTTCCTTCAGCAAATCAATAACATATTTTGCGTCGCCAGAGTTTCTCTTGAAATAAGCATTAAACATCACATTTTTGCTATTATGCTCTCAGATATCATTTTTTTTAAAGAAAAATATTCACATAATTAGGATTTTTATACAATAAAGCATAGCCTCACAGAACTTAATGTATCAAAAAGCATACTTTTGCAAGAAAAAGTAAAATAAATTCAAAGCAACACTTCATTTAGAATATTTTGGAAAGTAAAAAAATATATATATATTAAATGTTTAGCATCAAGAAAAAAAACATATATAAACTGCAGGATTTAATTCAGTACCATATTCACTAAGCTTATTTTATTTGTACCTGTTAAAGTTGGGTATTTTTTCGTCTAAAATCAAAGAAACATAACGCTTTTTAAACAGAAAAATGTACAAAAATTGATATATTCGGACTTAATCAGTTTAAAAGCGATTTAATGTACAATTTAATATTTTTCTCATTTCTGTTTCAACCAATAATTTTTTGTATAACAATGCAGATCGCATCATTATACATCCACACATTTTCATCGTTCCACCTTTTTATCAAAATATTATTTTTTATTTTATATATATTTAAAATTTTCCTTGATATTCAAATTTTACAAATTACAATATTTTAAAATTTTGTTATCTCGTTGCATAAGTTAATTCCAAAGTGTTTTTTTTTTTAATTCTTAAAATCCATAACTTTTTTTTACAAGCTTTTATTTAACTTACAATGTAATTTGTTCGGGTGGAATATTGCAACTCAATTTTGAAGCTGATGTCTTCAACCGATTGAGCTGAAATTTTGTATTCACGTTTAGTTTGGATGACAATGCATGTTTTGATCACTTATATTCCGATATTGCAATTAGTTAAACAGATATTAATTGAAAACTTTAAAACGCATAATTGTTTTACCCCTGTTGCCTTTTATTCTGCCGAGACAGCTGACTTCGTTTGGTACCGTGATTTTGTAGGAGTACAAACGAATATTTTTTTTTTAATCTTTTGTGACACTTAGATCAGAGAATACACGTTTAAAATTATTTTAAGAATATTATTACAATAAAAATTATCTAAATGCAATATTTTGGCAAAAAATTAACGTAGAATTAGCTATTTTCAAAACATTTTCCTTTTATGGAAAATGCTTCTGTAATAATAATATTTCGCCTATATATAGCTAAGTCTCTTTAGTATAGCGCCTGAACTAGGATTTTTGAAACATATCTTAGATGGGGATTTATCTATATTTTAGTACATTAAAGTAGAGAAATTTTAGGAAAAAAACACCGATGAGAGATTATTTCAATTGGTAGAAACTCTGAAAATAATGAGAATTTTTTGAAAATCAAGCTCTCTGTAGATGTCTTAGCTATATATAAGCAAAATATTATAACAGAAGCATTTTTTTATAAAAGGAAAATATTTTGAAATTAGGTAATCCTAAATTTAGTTTTTGCCAAAACTTTGCATTTAAATAATTTTTTATTGTAATAATATTCTTAAAATAATTTTAAAAGTGTATTCTGATCTAAGTGTCACAAAAGATTTAAAAATATTCGTTTGTACTCTTCTACAAAATCACGGTTCCAAACGAAGTCAGATACATTAAGGGCTTCTTGATCATGTTTAAAAGCCAAACGCAACTAAACATTTCCAAATAGAGGTATTTGAAGAACTATTTCACACATTGCCATTTTTAATATATTCCTATATGTTTATAGCGTGATTTGTTATCCTGTGGTTTAAAAACTTTGAATACGATACTATTACTTTTTAACATGAAATAGTTGTAATGGACGTCCTACGCCGTTCATTATTGTGAGAAGGTCGGAAGGAAGATTAGTCATATTCAAAACCAACTCTATTTATTCACAATTACCAACAACGACACAAATTCAATAACCCAAGGTAAGAAATGCACCAATTACTAAATTTTTTAAGCAACCGCGTGGTAGACGAGATAACTGGAGATTAATATTAAATCAGATATATATATATAACTTACACTGAACACTTCCAGACAACACACTTTCTAATTCAAATCGACCTAATACAATTTAACTCTTAATTGACCAAATCGTCAATCTCAATATTAATCAAATAAGCTACGAATTGCTCTCGCCTAGCTTTACGTTAATCAGTCATTGCTATCCTGTAGCAGTCTAACCTCTCTCTCTCTTTAACTCGAAGGTTTAATCTTTATATTCAAGTCTTAATTCACATAATCACATCTTCGGAGGAAGGCTTTTAATAGAATAAATTTTAAAGACCCATTATTCCCCAAGAAGACTATTAGTTGGAAGAACGCGGATAGGCCAGTTATATAGTTATCACATGACCAAATAAATCAATACTAGGAGATTCTTATATCGAAACCCGAGTGAGTCAATTCAGATATCATACTTACATTTTTTGATATTTCCTTTAAAGTCATGAATTTCTTTTTATCGAAAGAAAGGTATATTTTCTGGTATAATTAATTATATCTTAAAATTAATAAAAGAAATATAAAAATTCAATTAAAAAGACTTAACAATTCCCAAACTCGTTTCTATAAAAAAAATTATTTACGAGATTTTTTTTTTTTTGTATGTTTAAATGAAATTGTTAGTATATAAAACAATTTTTCTACTAGAAAAATTTGGTTTATCTTAAGCTTTCATATTACTTGTTGATTGAGAGTTTTATAAAAGTTGTTTGAATACACATACGTCGCTTTAAGGTGCGAGGATTAATAAACAATCAATCATTCAATCGAAGCTACACTGCGTTTATTAGCAAAGGAACTCGTAATTTTGAACAATGACCAAGGGTTGTGGACATCTGAGTTTGCCCCCCTCCCCTTCAAATTTCTACATCAAGCCAACGTGAGAGGATCAGTCAGGCCCTCACGCAGAAGGGAGTTTCAAGTGGCGTTCAGAGTAGAACTCAACAAAAATAACCATGTGCTCGAGACACCAGCTCATTCGCCTGCCACTTGTTACTTTAGCTCAAGAGCTATCACATACACACACAGCAGGATAGTAAATTGTAAAATATTCATATTATTAAGAAATTCGTATTTTCAGATTAATTTTTCAGAGAAAAATTTTAAGTGAATGTCGCTTAACCCTAAAAAAACCCATGATTCCAGAAACATTGACCTACCTTGCTTCTCCGAAAATTAAATTTTTCTGTAAAAGTCACTTTCGGGCCTATTTTCGAGGGATGTCTTATTTTTAATGCACCATAGTTTGCATGTATTTAAATATATCCTTGCCACCTTCTTTTGAAATACTGTCATAAAATTCAATACATTTCCCATTGCTAAACGAAGTCGTCCATCTAGAGTTACGATGCTTTAAACTAATACTTCTGGCGATTAGTCTAACTGCAATGTGTCATTACAAGGACGAATGATTTGATATGAGTCCTGAGAACAATCAAACTTTTTGATCTTCGATCAATTTACATATGCTTTCCAATTCAGAAAATATAATGCTTGCCTGCACTTCATCTAAACACTTAGGTTTCTTATAACATTTACTTTTTTTTACCTATTGACTGGAGCAACCGTACTCAGATCGCTATTTTTTCCTGGCCATTCGAATATTAAACATCTCTGATGATTACAATTCGATCTCTTGCACGTTCATCTTAAGTTTTCATAAGTCAATTAATTCAGATCAAACAATAACTTCCATTTAAGTTAATAAACACAAGCTTTAATAAGCTATAATTATTACCAATTGTTAACTGGTTCAAAGCTGGATATAGCGCTAGCCACTCACTTCACATGACACATCAATCAGTGAGGAAGCACCTTTACAAATACAAAGGGGAGAAGGTACAACAATTTTCTGGCGTGAATAATCATCGCCAAGGAACGATGTGTGAATTGGGGTTTTAACAACTTCTTCCTCTCTTGGAAGGTTGTAAGATTCTTACCCTGGAGGCTTCTTTCTTTTTTTTCTGTACTAGACACTATATATATATATATATATATATATATATATATATATATATATATATATATATATATATATATATATATATATATATATATATATATATATATATATATATACATATACATATATATACATATATACATATATATACATATACATATATATATATAATATACATATATATACATATACATATATTTCCCAATACAAAATATCACTATTAAAAAAGCTTTTAAATACAAAAAAAAAATAGGTAGATCAATTTTTAACTATAATGGGGCCTATAAAGCAAGATAACTTAATATGTAAATGTAGTGAATTTAAAAGATTTCATTGATCAACAATCACAAGCATTTGTTACTGGTGATCTCAATATTGAAAAAGACAATAATCTTGAAATATTATGAATAAAGGTACGGGTTTTTTAGATTAATGATTTCGAATAATAATAAAATTATCAAAAATCGGTTATATAATGATATTGAGCATTTTTATATACAAAATAGCTATTAAATATAGTATGCCTATAGAGGCATTCACAAATTCAAAGATCAAATTACAAAGCAGTTTAATAAATATAACTATGGTACAGATAATAAAATCTTTTTAATATTAAAAGTCAGATTAAAATTTACAAAATAAATTTATTATAGTTTATGTTGATAAAGTGCCAGGAAATTTTGCCTTCATATGTAAATACTATTATAATTTATTGATCAACAATTATTTCGATAATAATACAGTTTTTTATTGTCTTCTGTTTCTGATAGAGAAATAAATAAACGTATCTTGGCTTTTCATAAAAGTTAAAATTCAAATTAATAATAATTTTAAATTTCCACATATATGCTTACCCCCCAAATTTCATAAGCCGAGTTAAATTTGGACAGTTACAAATGGTTTTAATACATATAATCAGCAAAACAGGAAAAATTCTCCATGAAATATTGCATAAAACAATAAATAACCTTAAATCCTCAGCCATTCTTAAAAATAGCAAATCACTTGTTGAAAAAATAAAAAGATAAAAAATTTATTCAGTCTATAGTTTAGATTTTGAAGATCTCTTTAACTCTATTAATATTGAGTTTGATTAATATACTTGTAAATTTACATAAAAAACAATTTATTTTAATAATGTTAATTTTGATAAAATTTGGTTCACTACTTGGGTTTGACTTAAAGAGAACTATATATATATCATAAAGGTAACTATTATCAGCAGATTAAAGGATTGCCACAAGGTGGCCCTGCGAGCAACTGTCTTGCCAATTTATACTTACATTATTTTGAAAGTAGTTACATTAATAATTCTAAATTTTATATTTATCGTTATATAGATGATATAATCATTTTTGGCAAACAAGCCAATTTTATACCTAACATTAATTTTTATCCACAATATCTTAATTTAATACAGACAAATAATAATAACAATGAAGCAAATTTTCTTGACATACATGTCAAATTATATGAAAATGTAATAGTTTCTAATATTTATGATAAAGAAGATTTTAATTTCAATATTATAAAAGTTCCTCATTGGGAGAGTAATGTACATGTTTCTATATTCAGAAATATTGTTATTAATTATATACAACGTAATAAATTTCTTGTGTCAAAAAAATCAGACATTATAAATAACTATATACATTTTACTAAATATTGCTTAAATCAGAAATACCCAATTAACTTTATTAATAGTTATATAAATAAAGCTATTCAAAATAGTTAGGATTAAAATTATGAGATTCACAATAGCTTATTACTATATAAACAAATATTTTGTTATAGTTATCTCCATAGTCTAATATTAGATTAGAAATTACTTACTATTATTTTATTCATATTTACTCTGGTGTTATAGTTATGCTATAATATGCAACTATTATTAATTTTTATTTCCATTCTTTTTAATCTTTTGTTAAGTGCTACATTTCAGCCACTCTTTTGATTTAAATCTGTATTAGGGTATAGAATCTGGCAACAAATTGAATGTTTCCACTCAGATTTAGCGCGGGCTTTGCATTTGTAAGTGCAATTTTTAGGTAAGTTACCTCTATCTTGTAATGAATTTAGATATTTCTATCCATTATTTCCTATTGGTTTTTGCTCAGTGTTATTTACAAAAAAAGGGGGAAGGTTGGCTGGCCAAAAAACATGTTCAACCCCACTTTTATACAATTTAATTTTTATATAATAACTGTCCTAAGTCAGTAATGTTCATAGCACTGCAGCATCCATTTTATATTTATATTTATTATCTCGATTATTCTGTTGTCCTTCATTGTGTGATTTTCCTGCTGTCTATGTGTTTGTCGAATGTTATTGTTTGGATGTGATCTCTTGTTAGTAGAGAATTGGCCTATATATATATATATATATATATATATTGCTCTCATTTTATTTGAAAATTAATATATTATTCCCTTTAAGTTTATTATTCAATCAAGTGTCAATCGTCCGTTGCTACACGAGGTACGAGTGAGGGAGTTATATTAACGTTGGACTGTAAAGCAACACAATGGGTATTGGCAACGGACCTCGTAATTTTGAACCTCGGTCAAATGACAATGACGACACCTGAGCTGGCACCACCATCTCCTAACTCCCACACCACACCAACGAAGGGGGGTTGGGGCTCGACAAATGTAATGTACATCAGCTCATGATGAACAAAGGCTTTTTAAAAATATCTTTAATTTCTGAAAGAACTTTAAGAATTCAGCGTTTATTAAGCCCCTCTCATGAAAAAAAATTTTCAGTTTTATCGCTGCATGTAATTCATTTCACAGTAAAACAAAAGAAAACATTTCACGAATTTCTTTGCATTAAATTTTATAGAAAACGCACTAATGTAACTTTCAGCTGGCAAAAAACAATTCCACGAATAAGGAACGTAATTTCATACAATTCTATCTAAACAAAAGATTATCTAATATCATACAGGATGCTTAACATGCAAATGAAGATTGATCCAGCTGTTTTATTCCTCATACACAGACTATTTGAATTGCGTGAGTTCGCCATAATGGCATTTCGCGCGCTCTTCCAGGTATATATCTAATAAATAAAAATCTCAAGAAACACACTGTCGAAACATTCTGCTTTTATTTCTGCGACACTATCGCGGTGAATTTGAATGAGAGGTTCTAGTTTCGATAAATCCCAGAACTTCGTATAAAAAGTTCAGGTAATAAATGAGATAGGTAAATTTTTTATCTGATATTTTATTGGATAATTTCGTTAGATTGCAATAAATGTTTTTAATATACTAGAGTCGTATTTAAAAAATTATCTATTACCAAATTAATAAAAAAAATCTCAAGTTATATCAACTTTTCTCATTTTACAATTTCTCCAAAAATATAATGAAATAAGTTATGCTCTTCAATGACTTTCATTTAATTTTTTCAAACTGAACAGTAATTTGCTTCGGATGGGGTACAACCGCTGTACCATTCGATTTAGAGATATTTCATCGCCCTCCTCCTCCCTCTTTTTTTCTGTGGGGAAAAAAACGAGTTTTAAAGGTAAATACTAAAGCTAAAGTGAGCATACAGAGCAAACAAAATTGTTCGAAATCTTACAATTTTCTATAAAATTTAATGTTTTCGACTAATAAGAATTAATGTATCGAAATTCTGATTTTTTATCTCATATCTGCAACTTGTTATTAATGGGATAACACTCACATAACTATTATTTTGAAAAAATTATAATCAAAAATCTACTAAAGATGACGCCACAAAAGTCTCAGTACACTGAAGGAAAAAAATTTCAGCGGGAATTGAGACATTGAATATTGTATTTGTTTCTTATTATTTAGTACTTAGTAAGATATCTCTTAGCATCCTCAATAAAACTTTTAAACGTCTTGGTAGAGAATTCGTCAACTTTTCGTAATTTCTGCATAGATATTCCTCCATTCTTCTGTGAATGTTTTTACCTCACATTTTGTTTTTATATATGTCATGTTTTCTTTTTTTGAAATCAAATTCTCGAAAAGTATGTTCTACTAGTCTAAAATCAGGTGATTTAGGAGGTATTTTCAGAATTTGGGGATGGATATACAGGCAACAGCAGCGTACAATACAGCAGTGTGTTTAGCATCATTATCTTATTAAAAAATAAAGTCGTCTCCAGTATCCAAATTTTGGACGGATAATTTCACATTGTTATTTAAAATATTGAAATAGAGCTCATGTGATTTAGAATACCATCAAGTAATACCAAATTACCTAATCCTGAAGTCGGTTTACACCCACGCAAGAACTCGAAAGTCGAAAACATTAAATTTTATAGAAAATTGTAAGTGTAAGATCACTTTTGTGGCACAGTAGTTTTTTGAATCCTATAGGTAAGCTTTCTAAATTTATCATTTTACACAATTATAGTAATTTGAATTTTTTAAATGCTATTAGATGTTATTATGCAGTTAAGATACTCATACATTGATTACACACTATGTAATATTTAAAATCAAAACCATTATAATTTAGGATGTTATGGAAATATAGAATTTCTTTAACGTAACTATACTTTTTTTTTCCGTTGTTAAGCTCTTCCTTGCAAATAAAAAGAAATTCAGATCCAGATTACCTCGTTTTTAATGACGTACTTGATTTTAAAAAAGGATATCGTGTTATTTGTAAGTATAATTAAAATATTCTGTCTAAAAAATAGCTAAAATGTGTTACAGAATATATATTTTTTAACGTACTGTTGTGTGTGACGTTTAAATTATGCACGAAGTGTAGTGCAACACCCGGGGATTATAAATGTAGAAGTTGTTTACCTTGTATGTGTTTTGTTGAATATTCATGAGATGTCGCACATAAAGATCAAAATAGTGTTAATCATTTTAAATTAAAATGCAATTCAATATAAAACATACATTATTATTCGAAAAAGAAGATATATAGGTGTATAATGTTAGGAAAGAAATTCAAATTCATTAATGATTATTATCGTTAGAAACCATCATTCCGTAATACGTGAAAAAACATGTTTGCGCACAATATTAAATTGTTTCCAGGTTCAAAACAGAAAATAGAACACAGTTATATTGTCAATAATTAAAAGGTTATGTAAATTAATTTACGTAAGAATGTAATTTTATTTTGAATAAATATGACCGAGAATTTAAAAAAATAATGCTAAAAAGGGGGGAAAAAATCGTTTGCTAGTGAGTTTCTATTTAGGTGCGTACGGAGAATATTTGGGCCCTTGCAAACTCAGGTATTGGGCTCCACGTCTAAATATGTAGTGTCAGTCAAACTTTGCCCCCCACGAAGCGGGGGTGTACGTTACGCCACTGTTTCTATTAAATAATCATGTTATTTTATCAAGTATCAAGTAAAAGTGGCAAGTGCAAACGCTACAAACAATGCATTATTTATAAGTTAGAAAGTATCAATTTTTATATGTAGTTTGTTTCTGAATGTACAGCATAAGATTTGTACATTCTACACGTTTTCGAATTAATGACACAGGAGCCATTTGTAGCAAAAATGAGAAAATACTTTTTAAAAAAATAAAAAAAAAAAAATAATAAAAATGTTCAGTAATTTTTGTTTTGATAATTTTTTTTTCACATTTTCATACATCTCAAGGCAATTAATTTTGTGATTTATATTTTCGAATTCGTTCTATAAACGCAGGCAAGCATTCAATGGATTCGCTGATTCGGAACATTAAAATGTGAAAATAATTACAAAATTCCTTCCAAATTAGACTGCGCTGTATTAAAAAAATTTGTAGATAAAACAAAGCTTGATTTAAACGGAACTTTAATATTTTTAGCATCCATTATTTCGGATTGGTTTTTAAATTAATGTACTTCAATTAAAAATCAATAGTTCAAACTAAAACGATTAAAAATAACTACTTGATATCTATCTTTTAGTGTTACTAACTTTTACGTAAGTATTTTAAATAATTGACTTAATGTATCACGTGTTTGTATAAATAATTATACAATTTTATGTATAAAATAAAGTATTTTAAAGTGAGCGGGGTTTTTTATTAACGTCACGTATCCCAAAAGGGGGCTAAACGATAAGCTCTTTTTTGAACTATTTATGGGAAACCTGTTGGCCCCTACCCAAACCCAACACCCGCCCCCAGCCCCTAAAGACGGGCGTTCGGGACCGGGGTCGAACTCATGATCGCCGCAGGTCCCCATACCCGGGTTCCAGGTCCATTTTTTTTTTAAAAAAAATTGTAAATTGCTTTTTTTTTTAGGGTAAAAATTCGGTGAATCTGTTTCATCTGTTTTGTTAATCAATTATTTTATAGTAAAACTCAACTGTTTTTAAAATTTTTAATTAAAAAAGTTTAAAAAAAGTTTCTAGAAAAGTGCTTTAAAAAACCCAGGGAGGATATATTTTCCCTCATCCTTTTAATTCAGTTTCCGAAACAAATTTTTCAGATATTAAAAAATCCCAAAGACGTTCAAAAATTTTTTTTAAAAAACTTTTAAAAGTTCAAAAAGGGTCAGAGATTCCATTATCAAAAAAATTTTAAAAAGCAATTAAATTACTTCAGTCACACAGTTATTTCTTTGACAATTAAACTCTAACAAAAGACGGAACGTCCAATTTCAGAGTACTAACATAAGTTTTGATTAATTGATTGATATCGCATTCAGATGCAACACGTGGGCTATGGCAACGGACTGCGTTGTTTTGAACCTCGGTCGAATGACAAGTACAAGACCCGAGCTGACACCTCTCCAAATTACCACCCTACGCCGATGTGAGGATTTTGAGTCTCGACAGATTGAGCATGCATCAGCTCCTCAACACGGTGGGTTTTTAGTGGTAAAAAGCTCCAACCCTCGACTCAACAGAAACAACGCCATTCACGAGTTCGCGACCATATCAAAGTCTTAAAGTGGCATGTTAAGGAAGTCAAACGAGGGAGGAATCGACTTGCATCAAATATTAATCATTTACGAATTTTTTAAAAACGGAGTAACCATTTGAAGATTCTGATATGAAATAATAAAAAAAGATTAAACCCCGGGGTTTCAAACTTTAATATTGGGAAATATTCAATCATAATTTTCATCCCCCCCCTCCATAACTAACAATGTAAAATTCAATAATACTATATTTTGGAAAAACCTTACGTTTTAAAATTTTTAAGGGCTCCAGATATATAAAACGTCCACACACCCAGTAATTTAAATTCCCCGGGACGTATGTATACTCTTTCAAAGTAAAACTTTAAAAATTTTACTAATTTCAGAATTTGCTTATTTTTTCCCTTTTCACCTTCTCCTCTATCCCAATACGCCAATTTGTTAATTGGTAATTTGGGAGCGAATCGTCAAATTTTTAACGGATTTAAGGGATCAATTATAAACCGTACAAATTATCAAGATAAGTTTTAAATATTTGCATATAATTTTATATATTAAAAGCAAGGGGGGTCACGGGTAATTAAAATTTTTTTTTTAGTTGTTAAATTAATTATAAAAATACATTGGGTACTGAATATTTAAAATGTAATTTGTAGTTAATTTTTTGTGTCGTTCAAAATTAAAAATTTTTTTAAAAATTTCTTTTTTTTTTGACTTTTCAATATACTGCCCCCTCGGGGGTTATCACGCCCCTAGGGCCCCCAAAATTTTGAGAAAACGGGATTAAAAAAGCAAATTTTCAAAACAGTTATAAACTCATAACGTGCTCTATAAATCAAGAAATTCGTCGTCTGTACGATTAAGGGTTTAAAACTTTTTTAATTTTAAGCTCAAAGTGTCGTTTTATATTTCTGACAAAAAAAAAATATTAAAAAAATTTTTAAAACTTGGTTAAAAAATATATCTTTTAAAAATTTTTTAATTTAAAAAAAAATTGGAAAGAACGCAAATTAAAAAAAAAAAATTTTAAGGGTTTTTGCGACGCTTTTTAAGGGGGGAGGAATAGGCCAATTTTCTGTCTAATTTCGACTGCGTAATACCGAGAACTGATTTGATATAGGGGGGCAACGCGCCGGCTTTTGGCGGTTCCTTTAACTTTTGTTTTGTCTCGCCCATTCGTGAGGGCCCCTTTAATTTATTCCTCGTCAGTGTAATACTACTTCTTTTATTTCATAAAAAACTAGATTTCGGGAGAGGTGGGGGCAAGATTTTTTTAAAAAAAAAATACAAAAGAAAGTAATATTAATGTATTTCACTTCCAGAAAATAAATTATTTACACTATTTTTAAAGGTTTAAAAAAATTTTTAAAAATGTGTTACCGAGAAGATCGGAAAAAAAAAAAACAAAAAAAAACATAAAATTAAAGTTATCCCCATGGCAACCACATTATGCCCATAAAATTCAAAAAAAATTTGTTATTTCGCCTTTTCTTGGCGAAATAAAACCCAAATTGGGCCCAGCCCTACGATCAAAATTGCATCCCAGATGAAATTAAGCAGTCGATAATTTAGACCGACGATATTCAAAATAACTACTGTTTTTCACAGTAATGAACAACAAAACCCCAAATTTTAAAAAAACGTTAAGAGATGCACCAACACTAAATATGGGAAAAAAATAAGGATTAGACGAGGTTGGGAAATCTTAAAAAATCGGATCACTTACGTACAGGGAAATCCTTCAAATTCCAAAAAAATTAATCCCAAATTTAATTACTAGAAAATCGTCAACCTAATCTTACAAATAAGCCATTGAATACTCACCCTCCTTCCCTTTTAACAATCCTGCTATCCTTAGCAGTCAACATCTCTCCTTCTAAGAAAGTTTTTTTTAAATCAAGTCTTAATTTCATACTCACATCTTCTTTGGGAAAAATTTATAATATAATAATTTTAAAAAAAATTCCCCCAAAAGGCTTATTGGGTTTAAAAAGAAGACTGTCACAATGTTATTCGTAAAGCCTTCTTTCATTAAAAGGGAAAATTTTCCATTGCTTTTTAATTTTAACATGTTTTATAATCGTAATTCATACTAATTAATACATTCACTTTTCCCATAAAACCAACTAAATTACGCCCATACATTTCAATAAAATAAAACTGTTGCTTCTACTATTTTAAAATTATTTTTTGTGTCTTAAAACATTCTGGATTAATTATTTTTTTAAAAGACATGCAAATATTAAGAATAATGCAGTGGTTTTAACAATGGCCGTTGAATTAATACTAGGGTGCAATAATACGTTTTTATTTAGTATCTGAAATTATCAAGACGGTGGGAAAAACGGGGGAAAAAAAAAGAGCCCAGTACTATGAAAAAACTTTTTTAAATTATTCTGAAAAGGATAAAAGAATAATTTTCCCGGGTTTTTTATTATTTTTAAAAAATTTTTAAGCTTGGGGGGGGGGGAAAAAGGGGGGAAAATTTATAGTGCAGGGGCGTCAAACCCCCCCCCCCCCGTTTGGGAAAATATTGTACTTATAAAAACAGTTCTTCCCATTCACCTTAAATGTCCCTTCCCCGATTCATCACTTCCCACGGACGCCCTTGCTGGAATAGTTCGGGGTAGATGCTTTGGGAAATCCCTTTTAGAGATTTTCCGTTTTTTCTTGAACCTCTTCACTGAGTTGAAAAGGGTTCCCTTTTTCCCAAAATTTAACGAGGAAATAAAAAATGCTGGGGGAAATCAGGAGAATAAGGAGGATGCTTCATCACAGTAATGTTTTTTTCTGGTCAGAAACTGCTTGACGCATAGGGCCATGTGAGCGGATGCATTGTCTTGGTGCAACAGCCTTCCATCACTCCCCAAATCTGTCCATTTTTTCCAAGTTTTTTCACGAAATTTTTTTAGTACTTGAATATAGCAGTGTTGATTAACAGTATGACCATTAATGGGGGAACCCCCATACCCTTTTGGTAGTTTTGGTCTGAATCGATTACCGGGCCCCCAGCGTTCAACATCTTCCCGACCCTTTCCCCAAAACTTTTTAAACCCTTTAAAAACACATGTGAAACAGACAAGTTTCATCTCCAAAGCTTAGGTTAATATTTGAAATGTTTCGAGGTAATTTCTAAAAGAAACTTGATGTGACCGCATTTTTCCGGAAAAATGAAATTTGAGTGTTCATCAATGACGCAGACCCCAACTGGCCACATGGATGAGGAGGTGCGGGGATACGTCACCAAAATTTTGGGCCAAAACCATCCTTTCCTACACTTGTCTCGTTTGGGTGCTTTCACATTTTTGTATAAAATAAAATATAAAAAATTTCTGGGGGAAATGGGGAAAAAGTTGCAAAGAAAAGATATTAAGTGTCAGGGACTCATATTAAATTTTTTTTCTTACATATGGTTAATAATGTATTCAAATAAAAACCCATTTTATGAAATTTGATTTTCTTTGCGGCCCACCCCTTAATTTAAACCTTGTTTATTTGGCCTTAGTCAGCCTTTGAGTTTGACACGCTTGATGTAACGCATCGGTAACATAGTTTCTCTTCAATTTTGTTTAAGACTTTTAACAAATCTGCAGAAGATTCGGGAAACGAACATGGCTTGCAAAATGAACATTGATTCACTGAAGCTTAAAAATCTGAGCTTTTTTTTTTAATTACTTGTTACTTCTCCCTCAATGCCTTATTTTACAAAAAAAAAGAATGATTATTCCCTAGGTCATGATTTCTAGGTACCGTTTATAAATTTCTAATGTGGTATATAAACATACAAAGAATGAGCATAACACACTTATTTTTACTATTAAAAATCCCATCCTTTCTTTTCGTGATCTCAATTATATAAATTGCCGAGTATCTTTTTAAGGGAAAATTTTCCCAAAATACAACGTATATCCTTTTTTTGAATTAAAAAAAATTTTTAAAAAATCTGGTAAAAAAATTTCCCCGTCAGACTGAATTTTTTCAACAAAACCGAGCCAAGCCCATGGTTTTACAAATTTTCGGGCAAGAGGTTTTTCCCTCGGGGCTGTTGCCCCACTGAATTTAATTATTTAGTAATAAACTTTGGGGTTTCCCAATTTTTTTCATAATTTTTGCTTTATTTTTCAAAACGTAAAAATTTTTAATTTCCGATAGATAATATTCGTTTAAAAATATATATATAAATCTTTTTTCTTAATTTTAAGGTGTTTGGTTTAAAATTTTAAAAATAGAAAATTTGGAACTTTTTTCAATATAAAAGAAATAAAAATTTAAAATATATTTCCCACTACCCTTTTAGAACGCATTTTTATCATATTTTCCCCATTTTAAAGAGTTGATTCTTTTTTTTCTGGTATAAAAGTGTTTCGCATTTTTTTTCCTATACCAAATGTTAAATGGGGTGGCTTCCGTATTTAAAAAAAAAACAGTACAGGGGAAAATTTTTTAAATTTTAAAACAAAGTTAAAGAGGCGAGTTATAATATTGCAAATTTCCCCTGGGAAATTGGGGTTTTTTTTTTGTCTGAAAAAGTGTTGCTTTGAGAGCCTCAAATTTACAAGACACCAAATTCAATTAAAAGGAAGAATAAAATGAAATTTTAAAAAATTTAAATTTTCCTAAAAATATAATTTTTCCCCCCACAGGAAGAGTTTTAAAAGGAAATAATTTTCATAAGAACATTTTATCGTAAAGAAAGAAAAAATATATACGGAAATACTCTTAAGGAAATAACCATATTGGAGAATGTCCATCACATATTCCCATATCTGTGAACCTTCATAAAACAAGATGATTGTATTGTCTGGTCTATAAAATGCCATGGATAGAGAAATGTTTAAAAGCTTTAACAAAAGTGCTAAAAATAACCACTAGTAAGGAAAATTTTGATACCATTAATCAATTACACTCACAGCTCCGAAATTAAAAACGAGATTTTAAGATTTTCTTTTGTGTATATATATTTTTGAAATTATGGTGAAATAAAAAAAAAGGCACAAAAACTGCTTTTCAAAAGTCCACATAATGCTGATAGGGAAAATTTACACATTTAAATTGTAAACACGTACGTTATGTTTGAATTTAAATGAAGTCTTAAAAATAAGGAAAAATGTTGTCACGTGTATATTTTTGGTCATAAAATAAATGTTGACAGTCACAGAATGCATGTAGAAATCCCTAACTCTCTCTTAAATTTTATTTAAAAATATTTTAATGAATTATCTTTGAAAAAATGAAAATAAGCATTAATTTTAATCAAAAATGTTTTATTTTTAAAAATAACTGTTCATCTCGCTCAATATTACAATTTTAAATCGATATTTATTCAAACATTCTGAGAATTAAATAAACCTGGATAAGGGAAATTTAAAATTGCAACTTTTAAAGGTATATATATATATATAAAATATTGACTTTTCTGTAAGTTCTTTAAAAACTGTTTTAAATTTTTTTGTCAGTTAAGTTCTATAATTTTTTTTATATACAGGGGAATGTAAAAGGATGCATTAATCGTTCCCATGCAAAAGTAAATTAATTAAAATTTCAACCACATACACGATATTGAAATATTTAATTATTTTCTGAAGTGTACATGGTTATCAAACAGTAGGCAAAAAAAAAAAAAAAAATTCCCGATGATGCTCTTAACATTCTTTAAAAAAAAATATTTTACTTTTATTCTTTATAATTTTAAAGCTGTACTTATAAAGTTAAATGCGTTCGAAAAACCCGAACATTGTATGAAATGTAAACATTACAGGGGAGGAAACAAATTAAATTCAATAAAAATAGGATCGAATAATTTGTATCAGAGAAATGTATCTCCTAAAAAAGAAGCCTTAAACTGGAAAAGAAAATGAAATAAATCGAGGGAGAATCGATAAGAGTGCCCATCAATCAAATCAAGTTATAAATAACCCTGTGACAATTTCGGATTAATTACATCTCTCCCCATATACAACAAAACTGCCTTTTGGCCTTTTCGCTCCACATCGTGGACCACCTGAGAATTCACAACATTGCTGTAGAAACGCGCTGAGGTACGGTGTCAAAACGCATGCACAGTCGAAAAACGGTGGATAAAGGAAGAAAGTAGATACGAAATCGTGCTCTTACCGTGCAGGAGTCGCAAGGATGTGTATCCCTCTGCAGATGCGTTTATTTTACGAGTTCCACCCCCGACGTGTTTCCCTTTCGTTATACTGCATCCAGCCTCCGTACCTACTGCCTCTCCATTGAACAACGAGAGTTGCGGTTACCATATTTGGCGCGTTTTTCCCTCTCAGAGGGAGAATCTACTGTTCCTAGTTGCGAAAAAGATTGCACTTCGTGAAAAAGAACTATCATTGGAAACTGATTCGAATGAAAAATACAACATTCTTTTATCTTGTAGCTTTTAAAATATTTCTATGGATGTTATTGAACAGAAATTTATACTTGGAACAAAGTTTATGGAATAAAAATCTGTTCAAAGAAAAATTACTCTAAAAGTATCTGGCATATTGGCATAGGAATCGATCAAATCATGTATAATTATTGGAGGCATTTAAAGTTTTCTTTTGTGTGTGTTAAAAGAGAGAGAGAATGGTTCTCCGTTTTGATAACATTTATTTTCTCAACCGGAATTTTTTTATGGTCAATATTTAAAAATGATAATATTTTTTAAAATTGTATTTTTATTGTAGTCTTTAAGAAACGAACATGGGCATTTTTGATTAGTTAGATAATTTTTTTAAACAACACAAAAGTGTTTAGAGAAAATTGTTATTTTTTTATTCTCCTCTTAACAAAAAATCTCATTGTGAGATTCAATTTTTTAAAAATCTGTAAATAATTCTATTAAAACCCGATGTATAAAATTTACTGTGTATTCATATATGAGCTTAAAATACTATTCACTATCAGCAATTGAAAAATGTACATGGGCAAAAGGGTTAAAGTTATAAATATTTTAAGAAAAAAGTATATATATATAAAAACATATATTAAGGATCGATCATTCGATTAGTATTCGAATGTGATCTAAGAAAAATTATGAATTTTATGATTTCCAGTTTCCTCTCCTCTTATTTTAGAAAAGGATAATACTAGAGAGAGTATTAGGTCAAGAATAGAGGATATGTTTTGACGGAATATACTGCATCAATATACATCAAGGATAGCGAACCAATGGCATGCGTGCCACCAATGGCACGCGACACAATATTTTGGGTACGCCACCCATCAAAATAGTTAGCATTTTAGTCCAAAATAACAAAGCTCACTATGAAGTTATCCTCATGAGGGACTTTACAGTGCAAATTGTATTTTTTCGTAATGAATAAAGAATTTTGAGTATTTAGTTTTATTATTTTCCCACAATAATCACGAGTCCAAATTATTTGACGGCACGCTATATCTCATTAAATATTTCTTTAGAAAAAATGGCACGTTGATCCATAAAGGTTCGCCACCCCTGATATATACCTTATCCAGTAGCACACACAGGAATTTTTCAAGGGGTCCGGGGTTAAAAGGTCACCATTCTTGATCATGTTATTTTTGATTTTGTCAATTTTCAGGAACAAAACACAGTAAAAACTAATCATTGAATAAATAATTCATTAATTAATAAATTTAAATTTTTAATAACAAATATTTAATTAAATTTTACGTATTAGAATTATAACCAATCGGAAAAATTGTTTTTGGGGTCCCCGGGACCCCCCTTTGGCCACTGACCTTCTTTTTTGTAAAGATTGATAAGCAGCCAAAATAGAAAGTTCAAAATGCTAATTATACAAACACTAATTTCAAAATACTTCATTGCTAATAAAGAAAAGAGAGATGAAAAATTAAGACACATTTAACTTGAATTATATAGACCCTCTATTACAGCATGGAAAATATTTAATGATGATTTCCAAGAGAGAGGGGTCACGATTCACAAAATTAGTTTCAATTGTCGTTAATTTAAGCAATGCCTGATTTTTGAGGTAAGAGTAACGAAAAGTTAGTACATATTCAAAAATTGGCACCCTTTCAATGCAATATTGACAATCCCACATGGGTTATAGTTTTTCTGTTTCAACGCGATCACAAAGAAAAATATTTTTTCTCCAAAAGTTTTATTTCTCTTCCCGAGACCAACAGACATGTGTGTTATGACAACGCATAAAAATATTATCGTGTGACTGAGAACATTGCCATTATTCTACTGTTTAAAAATGAAATTTATGTAAATGCAACTCAAAAAAGTTACGTTGCGCAATAGGATTGTTAGATGCTTTAAAAAGTCCATACAATTCGAAACCGGGAATTTTTTATTTAAGTCTTGAGCTCACAAAATTCAAACTTGAAAATTTTCTAGATTAACGATTCATCTTTTACATTACCATTAGATTAATATCGCTCATAAACGGCCGCGGTAGACTAGTGGTCATGGACATCTACTCGTACCTGATATTTTCGAGTTGCAGGGCTGATTCATGTTAAATCTGACATAGTACAAAGTTCTCCCGTTGGCGTGGTGTGGTAGTTCGGCAATAGGGGACAAGTTAGACACTTGAGCCTGCTCCACTTCGTCTCTTGACAGAGGTTCAAAGAAACGAGGTCCACCATTTTTTTAAAGTATTTATATTGTTATCTTTGTTATCAATCACATCCTGGCATCCGGTGAGGGGCCACTTTTGTTAAGTGCTTTTACTGTATTTTATATTCTTCCCCCTATTCTCAAGAATTTTGGAGAGGGTCCCTCATACGGTACCATTTTGTACATGTGTGTGTGTGTTTGGTTTTGTATATAAATAAGGTATCTTATCGGAAGGTCGGTTCGCAGCTCGAAACCGTTTGGGTGAGCTCGGTTTTCTCATCACAGGAATACATCTTAAAAAAGGATTTCGGGCAAAAAGATAAATAATGACTCCTTGTTAACAAATCTTAGTAATAAAAGAATAAAAATGGGAAATAATTTATAATAATAGATACAATAAATAATTTGTAAAAATAAATATTAAAAAATTATTAATATAAAACATTCTTTTATTTCTAGTTATGAAGAAATCTCTATAATATATTTAACGAAGAACCTTTTTACGATCGCGTCGATGTTAAATTTCTCATTTTTTTACTAATTTGTCCATATTTTTCATAATGAGTTATAACGATTTAAATTATAAATTAAGTAAGTTATTCATGGAGTTTGATTGCCTAAAAACTTTTAAGGTCCAGTTTTAACATCTGTTGTAAAATAAGGTCCTGCTGAGAGTTTTGATTTCTATTTATATGTGCCTGGTTATATTTATTTTTTTTATACATTTTCTTACTATTTTATTTTATGAGACTTGTGTTTTTATATACATTGAATACGTGATTGTATTTCTTATTTGCCTTTAATCATGTGTGTATCTTACATTTCTATTCCTGGGTGTCACACATAAATAAGTATAAAAAAGTAATAAATAAAATGAAAAGCACTCGTGTTTTTATTTCTGAATCTTTTAATGATATCATTTTATTGCAATATAAATTTTAATTAATTGCATTTCCAAATATTTATATATTACTTTCCTTTTCACTCAGAAAATAAAAGTCTTTTCATGGTTAAAATAATATTTTTAGAAACCATTAACATCGAAATTTTTTAATTTAGTTTCATGATATTTTTTATATATTTGAATAAAGTAGCTACACATAACACTCTAATGTAACGCATTTACCTAATATTCATTCATTAATTGAAAAATACACGGAAATGTTTTTTAATTAAAAGTTACCCAATTTCCCTACAATTATTCACATTCCCCCTATATATAATCTTGTTCAAATTTTCAATCTCAAAAAAAAATACTTTTTTTATCCACCAATCCGAATACTTTTTTTTAAATTTGTAGTGGATGACACTTGTTAATCAGTTTTTTAAAAACATTAATTCTTTAAATTTATTTTAATAAATAGTAACAAAAAAAATAATTTTCCCAACACCATTTATAAAAAAAAAACCCTCGGTTCCCCGGGCCAATGGATAGTGCGTTTTTTAACCAAAATCTTTTTCGAATTTCCTGGAGGGCCCTTTTTGGTGTTTTATGAATTCATAAAAAATAACAAAAAAAAATAATAGTCCAACTCCACAATAGAAAGGAAAAAATTTCTTTCTATTTTGCAAAATATTATGATTCTGTCATATGTATATACATTTTTTAAAATTTAAAAAATTGATAAAAGTATTTTAAAAAAAATTTTTTTTGTTATAAGTAAAAATTAAAATTTTTTTTTTCATTTGTTAAATTTTTAAAAAAGGGCAAAAAAAAATTTGCTTTGTTTAAAAGTTTTGGGAAAATTTTTTTTTAAAACCCCCAATTTTAAAATTAAAAATTTTTTGGGCCCGCTATTTTTATTCATTTAATTTAATTAAAAAAATAATTAAAAATTTTTGGAATAAGAAAAACTAAATTTATAATTAACGAAATGAAATTAAGAAAAGTTTGATAAATATTTTTTTTTTTAACTTTTTTTTTTTTACTTTTTAAAAAATATTTTTTTGAATTTATACAAATTGTTAAAAAATTTTAAAAAAAAAACTGAAAATTTTGGGTTTTTTAAAAAAAATCCCACTGGGTTTTTTAATTTAAAAAAAAAAAAGAAAGGTTTTTTTTCCCCAAAAAATTATTTTTTTTTACTTTTTTTGTAATTTAAATAAAAAACCCCGGGATAACGCAATTTTAACATAAAAATAAACAAAATACTCTGTTACCCCGGGAAAAAAAAAATCAAAAAAAAAAATTAAAAAAATTTAAAAAATAAAATTACTTTTTTTTAAAATTGACTTTTTCAAAAAAAGAGTTGTAAACCCTAAAAATTAATTTTCTTAATCGGGAAAAAATTGGAAAAATACTTCAAAAACAATATCTTGAAAAATACATTTTAATTTTGAAAAAAGGATTGGTAATACCCATTTTTATGTTTTTCCCCGAAATAAGTAGACGTAAAATACTTCTTTTTAAAAATAGAAATTTAAAGAACCGGTAATGTTGGTCGATCATGTGATGGGGCCCTCGGGTTTCCCCCCGCTCTACTCTTTAAAAACTTCCACATCCCCTCAATGTGAGGATTTTCAGCCTTGACCTTTTTTTGCGCATTAACCCTCTGCCGGGAGATCTTTATGCCCCCGTCATTCAATGCCAGCCCGAGTTCAAATGAGTGGTAAAATTTAAATCACACTATAAAGAGACCAAGGCTGTTTGGCGGAAACTTTGAATTTTGAACATCGGTCAAATGCAACTATTTCCCCCTAAAATTTCCCCCCACGCCATTGGGGGGCTTTTAACCTCGACAATTTACGGCATCACTTTCTTACATGGGCCCTGGCACTGCGCTCAAACCACGACATGTCGGCCCGGGTTTTTGACCCAAAACCCTTTGATCCGAACCACTCAAGGTTCTTGACCATGCTACCGGTAGTCAGATCTCCCCCAAAAAAAGGTTGCGTAACGTGCCCCCCGGGGGGTGTTTCCCAGGGGGGGCCCAAAGCCAAAATGAATGTGTATTTTGGTTCGGGCCCAAAACCCCCTTTTTGGGCCCTAGAATTCTTTTCGTTATGCCGCTGTGAGTTTCAAAATTTTGAAGTTTATAGTTTGTTTAAAATCCCAAAAACAAAAAACCCATTATTCAAACTTTCTAATTTTTTTTTTTTTTTTTAATTTATTTTAAAGTGGGTTTTATATATCCAAAAGTTTAAAAAATTTTAAAAAAACGTTTTTAAATAAAAAAATAGTTGTGTTAAAAAAAAATTTTAAAAAAAAATGTGCTGGGGAAATCTCTTTACTATCATGCTGGTTCGAAATACAAAAAAAAAAAAAATTGGGTTAAATCGCAAAAAAAAAGGGGGGTGGGACGTGTTTAATTCTTACCAGGGTTCGTCACTTAAAAGACTAAAAATAGCTTCCCTCTAATTGAACATTAACACGCAAGTAACCAATTATGCCTAATTTCGCAAAAAAAAATTAAAGGTGAAAATGTTACAGAAATGGGGTGTATTTCGAGCACTAACATAAAAGTAACAAAATTAAAATCGTTAAATGCTCTTAAAGGGGGTTTTTTTTTAAAACAAAATATTCGTCTACAACAAAAAGTAGTAAAAAAAAAAGAATATAATAGAAGATACGAAGCGCAGTACCATATTATTTGACAATTTTTGCGAATAAGTAGTTCTGTTATTATTTTACATTTGTTTTACTTGACCTTCATTTTCTGGAAGGCTTGAGTTTTCCAACCACACCCATCGTTATAATTTTCTATTACTGTAGTGTCTGCTTCTTTGATTTCTTCCGATAAAAAAAAATGTCATCAAAAAGTTATCCAATTAGACTTGACTTGACGCAAATCAGTCTTATTGTTTTGTTTTACTAAGTTTGAGAAAACATTGAAATTTGCGTCATTACAAAGGCATACAGAGAATACAAATTTTTAAACGTCTGCAAACTTTTTTACATTCATCGTTGAAAGAGTCACTGGCTTTTTTCTTATAATCTTAAAACTAGCGGTAAATTCTAATCACAAAGAAAAATGGCTTTTTTATAATTTTAAATTTTAAAAAATTGGGGTTTAAATTTCGTATAAATCCAAAATTTTAAAATTAACGAACAGGGGAAAAACTTTTTCTTTAGATTTTTCCACTGCATCCAAATTAAAAGGGTTTAAAGAAATTTTTAAAACAAAAAATGCATCGCTTTTTCAAGTTTGAATCCCTAGAAATGAATTTATAGAATAAAATCTTAGACTTTTGTGGCTTCTGGGTTTAACTTTCTAAACAACAAAATTGTTCATTAAAAATGAATTAAAACGGGTTTTTGTTTGTATGGGTGTTTAATAAAGGGTGATTTTGGGAAATAAAAAAGGTTTAACTTAAAGGGGGACCCAAAAAAAAATTTCATAGAAAAAGGTTTTTTCCAAAAAAACATTTTAAAAAAGCATGTAAAAGAACAAGAAAAATTTTATATTTACGTCCTGACCCTTAACATCTCTTCTCCCCTACTATCTTTCCGGTTTTGGGAGAAATTTTGATGTTTTATTATGTATTATTATGTTCCAATATACTGGACAGACCGCAAAAATGCTCGCTGTGGGCCGCGAGTTTAACACCCCTGGTGTAGTGTGTAATCTTCCTTCTTTAGTAATAAAAATTTTTTAAAAAATTATTTTAATTGAAATATATGTTTAACATCGCTTAAATTAGACAAATTTCTTAGAAAGAGAAAGGATATTCTATTTTGAAAAAGAAAACATATCAATAACTTTGCCAAAACAGCATTGGGAAAAATAATATATCTCTTCAATATAAGGTTAATCGGAAAAATAAAATACAGTGGGTGATCGGTTAACGAACATAATCCGTTCCAAGACTATGTTCGCTATCCGAATTGTTCGTTAACCGATCATCGATTCACCATGGACTTCTATGTGAAATCGATTAATTCGTTCTGGAGAACTAAAATTAAATTTTTTAAAAAGTATAATTTCTTAGTAAGTTTTTGAAAAATAAAACATACATATAGTCTTGCATATTAATCAGTCCTTTTCATTTTTTGCTTATGGTGCGTTGAAGAACATGTCCAATGTCGATTGCTTTTCTCTCATTTTGAGGATTTTCCGGAAGTAATTAATAACATTGTCGTTGTAAAGATCCCCAACCCTACTGACATCAGCTTGGTTTGGGTGCCATTCTAAGACCATTGCTCTGACATCCTCCCACTTTTTCAAAAGATCTTTAAGGGCAGATGTCGGCATTGGTCCTCTTTCGTCTTTCGATTGTTCAGAAGGAGACACATTTCGCTGTGTTTCTTGGTGTTCTTCATTCAAAATTTCTTGGAGTTCTGTCGTCAGTTCATCTTCATGTCCCATTATGAGCTCTTCTATGTCATCCTCGTTCACCTCCAATTCCAGATTTCTAGCAGTTGTCAAAATTTCATCCATAATTTTAGGGGTGTCTCCCTGATCCCCTCCGAATATGTGTTCGTTGTCCAAACACAAAAAATCTTTCTTGAAAGTGTTCGTTATCCGAATATGTGTTTTATTATTCGAACACAAAAATCTTTCGTGAAAGTGTTCGTTAACCGATTTGTTCGCTAACCGATCACCCACTGTATAAATATTCGAACGAATATATATATAGTTATATATAGAAAAGAAAGAGATAAATATCTCATGCAGTTTAATGGCGGATGTTGCTGTACGTCAAAAATGGAAATCTTCAAATTTCTTACATGGTGCAGTATAAAGCTTAAAGATAAAGGTACAGGTCAGTTCCGGAGTGGTCCTTTTTAAAATTAATTGGTTCATCAGCAATAGTTCTTGTATGGTTTTCCTTGTGTGATGCAACTCAAAACTATAAATTTTACAAAAACCCATGCTGTTAATTGATAATTACAGGATACTAAACTGTAATTAATTTTTTTGTAATCGAAATACTTTGTCAGTTATTTATGTACGCTATATGCAAAGTTTCTTCCTTCCTTCCCTCTTATTTTTTTTATTGCTTCTACAGACTTGAGATTTTTTTTTTCAAAAATTTAAAAATTCACTAAAATATTTAGAAATTTTTCAAGATATAAATAACCCGCTATATATGTTGAAAGCAATGAATGCATTGATAAGAAATAACATTGTTAATGATTCTCTAGATGCATTGATAATGCTAAGTAATCATTTTCTCTGTTTCATCATTTATGGAACTGGTTTTTCATTGGTAACAATAAAATAAAAGAAAGAAATACATTTCTGAACCCAATTAAATAACGTGAAAAGTAAAATAATTCATTACATGTATGAGGGGTTCTACTCGTGTCCCTTCACTAATCCTCCTGGTGAAATACTTCTTTAACTGTTGTTTGAGTTTAAAACTGCCTTCCGTAGAAAGAACTTGATTTTAATGCTATTTAAACCCCAGCTAAGTAAGTGTTAGAGTTAATCATTGCGCTGTTATCAAAGTGAGGTTAACGAAGTGACTTTCGGAAGCCTTGGTGAAAGGGAGAAAAAAACTTTAGACTGGAATACAAGGTGGTACCGAATTCATGGATACAGGACATTGTAACAATCATTTATTGTACAGAAATGCATGGGCGCAAGTGACATGGTGAAGCGCAAGCATGGGAAATAAAAGAAAAGAGAAAAGGAGTTAACGGTTGACTGCGTTGTTGGTAGGGAGCAGTAGATGTCTATAACCACCGTTTAACATGATACATCTCAGTAGGGGAAAGCTTCATTCACAATTGTGCTGACGTCTACGATGGAAGACTTTACGCTTGCTGAAAATGCAGACATGCATTGAATGTACGGCCGTGCAAATGGTAACAGCAGTGCTGCGATAGGAATGTATCCCACGAAGTTCCCTGATCGACGAATGCCGGAACAGAATTTTTCAGTGGTTACATTGTCAACTTCTTAAAACACGTTCGCTCCACCAGACATGATGCTGGTCGACGAAGAGCTGTACATAATAAAAACCTGGAAGAAAACATCTTGAACGTTGTGGCTGATGGACCAGAGTCATGTACAAGAACTGTTGCTCATCACGTAAGTGTGAGTTTTTAAAACCCATTTGTGAAAAAAAGAAAATCCCCACATCTTTTTTCAGGAAATTACAATTTTAAATCCGCAAAATTATTTTCTCCACTCCCAGTGGTGGAAAAATTTTGTGACGGGCTCACGTGTCTTCTCATTAGCATTTTCCTTTGGGGTTCTTTTGGGGCCAAGATTAATAATTTTTTCCCAACCCAACCCCCCAAAGGGTAAAACGTGAAAGGAAGATGAAAAGATAGTTTTTTAAATATCAAAAGTTTCAGAAAGCGGTGGGCAATTTGGGGAAATGTTATTTTTTAGAGATTGATAAAGGGAAAACAGCCAACTGGGGTTTACCCCGAAGATAAAACCCAATTGCATACCATTACCCCCGGAAAAAGACGCAACTTCCTTAGTATCGGACCCAACGATTTGATTAAGGTGATTAATTTTTAATTTTAAAATTTTGCGATATTTTTTTGGAATTGGCGTGTTAGATATTGATGGTGGCCCGGAATTTTTTGGGTTTCTTATTTGTGTGTTTGTTCATCGTAAAACCCCACATGTATTTATTATCTATTTTCTGTTAAAAGTTTAAAGTTCTGGTTTTTTAAAAGCCTTATTAAAAAAAGATTGAAAATTTTGGGTCCCAAACCCTACCCCCCACTCACGAAAATCTAAAAAGGGGAAACCCTAGGGGGACTTTTTCCCCAATTGACGGCTTCATACCCTTTCCCGGAAACATTTATAAAAACCGTTAAAACTTTGTTTGTAAACCCAACGCCTTCAAAAATACTTTTTCTTTTCTTTTTTTTTTTTGGCCCCTCCCCTTTTGCGCCCATTTTTTCTGTACAATAAATGATTTTTTGTCCTGTCCCTAATTTTTAAAGTTTGTACCAAATTCAACCCCCCCTATGGTCAACAGGAGGAGGGTGTTTAATACCCCCAAATAAGTTTTTTTATTTTTTTGTGTCTTGGGAATTTAAGGTAGAAAAATTAAATTTTTTTGGGCGGGCTATAATCTTGATTGGGGGTAGGTTTTTTAAACCAGGTTTATACTCAACCTGCGGCCCTCCAAGCCTTTTTTAAATGGCCCCGGGGCCCGGGGGCTTTTTCCCAAAGAAATTTATTTTTGGAAAAGAAAAAAATTTTGGGGGGAAATTCTTTTTTAAGAAATCAAAAAATATCAAAAAATTTGCTTTTTTTGTCGGTTTTCCCCCAATTTCCGGGAAGTTTTCTATTTGGAACAATTAAAAGATCACCAGACAAAACAAGGGGGGTTTTTATGGGCGGAATTAATTTTAACTACCTTTTTATATCATGCAAATGAAAAATATTCCAAAAAAAAAATCTTTCAAAAACGATTGGGAGGTTAACATTTTTGTAGGAAAAACTTTCGGGGCGGGAATTGTTTTTATTTTTTCACGAAAAATGCCGGGATTTAAAAAAAATAATAAACAGGTCATTCAATGACCCCCCGAAGATCTCTTCAAGAGGTTTAAACTTTTTGGAATAATCTTTCAAAAAAAGCAACAAAAATGTTTTTGGTGTTTTTTCAGTGATGTACACAGCGGTAATAAAAAAACATCCAATGAATTTTTTTTAAAAATTTTAAAATTTTTGAAATCATTTACTGATGCAGAAAATGTGAAGGAGTATTTCGTAAATGTTTCTAATTTAGTGCTAGTGACAAAAAAAAATGTAAATAATAATAATAAAAAAAATGCAAAACAGGAGTTATAATATTTGATCAATTTTCCACATTTTAAATTTCCAATGTTATCTTGGTCTTAAAGCATTTCTACCCCCTCCCCATTTATCCTCATGTTGCGGCCCGCGTGAAATAACTGACATATGTATGCGGCCCGCGTGAAATAGCTGACTTATGTATGCGGCCCAGTACCCATGCAGGTTGAGTACCCTTAGATTAAACCAAACAAAATTTAGTTATATTCATAACAATGTCTGCGCCTTCGGAGTCCCAAACTTCACCTGCGATCTGAGGGTCGCGACGCATGTTCTACTCGAACAAATTTCAAGAAAAAAAAATGAACTTAAATTCTTTTAATTCATTTCTTTATTTACATTTCTGGGAAACGTTGTTTTGACTGTTAACATTTTTCTTGATTGCTAAACTACAAAAATATTTTAATTAGAATTTATCCTATATAACAGTGATTCTTTTCAAATTCTACAAGATTTAAATCATAAGATGTTGTGACGTTTATTAAAAGATTTCAGTATTTATTTCTTATAAATGTTTAGCTGTTTATTTCAGAAAAACACAAGAGACATTCTGAATACAAAATGATTTCTTTTCCCTTAAATAAAAGTTGTTTGTTGTTAATTTTTTTTAAAAATAAAACTTTTTCATTGGGAAACCTAATACTTTTCTTAAATTTCATAAATCATAGATTTGTAAAACTTTTAAATTTTATTTTTTTAATTGTTTTTTTTTTTTTCAAAAAAAAAAAAACAAAAAAAAATTCCCTGAAAAATTTTTATTTTGTAATTTGTTGGCGGTTAATTTTGGAAGATGCCACTATTTATAAAAAAATTTACACGTCATTAAATTTCCAAAAAAAAATTGGAATTTTTTTGGAAAAAAAATTTTTTATTTTTAAAAGATTGAAAACTTGGAATTTTTTCAAAAGTTGTAAATGGATATTTGATTTTTGCGCCCTTTAATTTAGACAATGTATATAAAAAATTGGGTTAAAATTAAAAATAAAAAAATTATTTAAGACAATATTTTGAAAAAAATGCATAATGCCCCACAAAAAAAGTCTCCTTTTGACAAATTTTCTATTTAAAAATATTTTCGCCCTGAAGTCGACCTCTGTACGGGGACTCAACTAAATTTTTAAAAATGCATAACGGAAGTCTTTATCCATTTTTTACAAAAAAAGGGGAAAAAATTTTAAAAAATACGCCATAATTATTTCAAATGGTTGTAACTTGAAAAAAAAGGTTTTTTCAAAAATCTTAGTTGACCTGCAGAAGTCTAAATTTTTAAAAAAAATATTAATAAATAGAAGCTTTTTTGGAGAACATTTGGAAAAAAGGTTATTGTTAATTGTTTTCAAAATAAAAAAAATTTTTCTTTGTCCAAAAAATTTTATACGTGTTTTAACTAAGTGACACTAAATATCAAAAATTATCCATTTATGCTTTTTTAAATCATGGTTGAACGTAGTCGGATACCCAATTGGCAAATTTATTTTTTTTGAAGTCATCTATATTAGGACTACTCTGGTGCTTATAAAATTAAGTTTTGGGGTCCAACTATTTTTGGTATATTTATTTTATTTTTTAAAAAAACATTTTTCCACATATTTTGATTTTTGGGTTTTTTTGTCTGGGACCCCACTTCAAAAAAATGTAAAAATGGTTATTTTATTATTTTTTAAAAACTTTTTTTTTGGCTACGGTGCCACTGTTACAACCCGGAAAACAGCCCGAGTCTTTTTTTCCCAAAAAAAAATAAAAGTAGTTTTAAACACTGCACTAATTCCGCCTTAAAAAATGTCGAGAAAAATTTTCAGGCAAACCATCACCTTTTCAAAATACTAGCACTAAGAACTAAAAATAAATGCACGGCAAAGAAAGAAAGAAAATATTATTACCCGTACAGCTTACGGCAAAACCTTGGCAACTTTTTGGAATTGCCCAAACCCTTTAAGGGGGTTAAAACAAATTTTTTTTTTGGTTTTTTATATATATATATATAATGTTTTTTTAAATAGATGCAATTTTATATCAACTGTTTGTGAATAAGTATTCGCTTATGAAACTAGACGACATTGTTTCTTGATTATTCCCATTGTGTGAGAATCAACATTTACAAAATAAATAATAATCTTAAAATTTTTGAAATTTTTTTTAAAATTATTAATTACCTCTATAAAATGTTATTACTTAAATCCTATTTTTTTAATATTTTTGTGCATTTAGTGAAGAAGATGCTGAAGGCTTTAAAATTTCGAATACCATTTAAAATAAAAGCAACCAAAATAGTTTCAATGTCATTTAAGATTTCCCATCTCGCTTAGGTATTTTTCCTCTGTCTTTTTCTGCTTTCTTGCATGTAAATTGAATGAGAAACTTCCTTTGAAAAATATGCAAATATATTAATGACTGATTCTTTGGATAAGCTTATTCCACTGACGTGATTTATCATTCAATAATGACAGGCTACATAAAATGCGACCTTTTTTTTTACAAGGGGTGTTTTTTGTCATCCAAAAAACCTGTGTCTTGGAATGTCCTTTCACTGATAATAAAGCACATTGCGTAATAGATATAAGCAACTTTTAATTATCCTTTCTTAAGCCGTCTACTCACGCTTAGATATTGTAAACAAATTAAATGTTTCTTCTGGATTTCTTCGAAAATATTTTCGAACGAAATAATGAAATAACTATTCAATCCTTCAGAAGTTAGTTATGTAAAATAGTTTGTTATGAAAAAAAATTGTTAATCATTAATTATTAAATATTTAACAAAAAAAACTATTAGTTGGACTGAAAATGAAAGAATGATTTGTTTCACATTTTTTTTTTTCAACTTATTTCTTATTTTATTGTTTTTCATGTAATCACTAAGTTAAATGATTATTTTTTATAAAAACTGCGTATTTTCTTTATCATTATTTTATTCATAAAAAAAGCATTCATATGAGTGTTAGTTTATTATAAAAATACATTTTATTATTAGTTTTCTAAACATTATTGAATACTTAACAGCTCAATATCAATTAGACATAATTACAAAATAATTGTATCGATTATTTTCAGTTTACATGATTTTTATGTTAATTTCACATTTTAGAACATAAAATGTATATAAATAAAAGTAAAGAATTCGTATATTTACTTAATATTCATAGCGCATTGTTTTAAAATACAAAAGGTTAAATGTCTCTACATGACTTCGAACCGTAATTTTTTCTAAAAAAAATATATCGGTTCAGTTCTGGTTTTCGTTCCGTCAAAAATAACGGTTTTCGGTTCAGTTCCGAATAAATAATTTTATTTGTGAATATTCTTATTCGATCAAAATTTAGAAGATTTTATTCCTTTTTTTAATTGGTACACTGTGTGAATTGATATAATTAACCAGCATGTACTATACGAGCAGTGAGCAGAGAACGGCAAGCATCGACATTGGTATCCATTATCAAAATCGCATTTGACAACTAGGTTCGTGATTATGTCGATTATGTGTACCCTCGTTACTTGACTCTTGACGCTCCCATCATACACTTGACCCTGCAATAATTATATAAAAAATATGCTTATTTATTTATTTAACACATGAAAGTTGCCTCTAATTATAAATATATCTTCTAAAGGGATTTCTCTGAAATAACTTCTGTGGTCTAGGAGAATGAATTTCCCGATTCCATGAAATGGAATTTTCTAAAAATTATAATTTGTTTCAAATATTCTTTAAATGTTGCTCAGTCTGGTCTACCTAAACAGTATATACAAACATTTGTGGATGATCGCATGCTGAGATGCGAAAAATATACCTCAGACAGATATTTTTCTTAAAAATTCCCATCTATACTTCTAATTCATTCAAATCAATTAAATTTGCCTTTTACAGGCAGTTTCATGCGAAACTGAAACCGAAAAGTACTAGTGAAAATCAAAACTGGAAATCGAGAAGTATTGTACATGTAATGATAATAATTATATGGTTGACGTTAAATTAGAAAATATTGATAAGTTGGTTACAGTAACAAAATGACTGAAAAGATATCGAACTGAAATAAATCGATATTTTTTTTTTCGGTTCAGTTCTGGTTTTCGTTCCAACCAAAATAACGGTTTTTTTCGGTTTTCGGCTCAGTTCCCGTTTGAAAACCTGGAAGCCTCATTCAAAACTTGTATTAATTTATATAATTGTTAAGTTTATAGCACAAAGCTATTTTTTTCTTCAAGAGATTTTCCAATTGTGTTAAAAACACGTTGATGCTTAATATTAGTTACAGAAATATCTATTCATTCAGGGAACAGAGTCTATTCCACAGTTCTTAAATTGATTTAATTGATTTGTTATTTATTTTCTTAATCATCAGTTTGCAAAGTATAATTTATTAGAGAAGTTGGATTGAAAATTTTTAACTTTTATTAACTATAAGCCTAAACATTAATTCAAAGAATATTAAAAGATAACATTCAAACGTTAAATTTTATTAAATTAAATGTGCATGTATATGCATTTATTAATATTTTCAAAAATATTTAATATACTTGTAAAAGCAAGAAAGTTATATTTAGTTGGTGCAATTTGATTTAAATACCTTTTATTTTAGTTTCATCATTTAACGCGTGATTAAAAACTTAAACAGCAGCACCTGAAAATATTTTTATTGCAAATTTAAGTTGTTTTTTCACTGTTAAACGACATATTTTTTTTAATAAATGATTTTTAAACGGAGGGGGGGGGGGGCGGGAAGCGAAATTTTATTTTTGAGTATAAGTTTTAATATTAGATATAAATTATCATCATTTTTAATTAAATGAAACAAGAAAAAGAAAATACTTTTAATAAATTGAACATTTTAAATCTCAGCTTTATTATTGAAATAATTTGAATGGAATAAAGTTAATATTATCTCAACTTTTTAAAAAAGATTGTAAAAATTGTATCGATTCATCTGCTAAAATGTGAAATGTGATAGAAAATAAAAAAAACCTCCACACATTTTAATTTCAAAAGCAATTTTTTTTTCTTTTCTCCAATACTTTATATGTTTTTCAGTAAATTTTCTTCGTATTTCCAACAGATTAATGGACATTGTATAAGTTTCTTTAATCTTTTTACTATTCATATTGTGACGTAATATAAAGCAGAGAATAAATAGATTTATTGGAATTTCAAATTGATTACATTTTAAATCTGTATATCATTCCTTTCTAATAAAGAATCAACGGCTCAAAAACTCGATTTCCTACACACACACACACCAATAAGACTTCCTACTTTTAAATATATCTTCTCTCTGTTATAGTATTTCATTTATTTTACTTCCGACATTTCACAGATTGTTTGAAATAATTTGTTTCCTCCAAAAACTACCATTTTTAACACAAGTTACTAGAAATTCTTCCGTGTCATTCTTCAAGTACAGTCAAATAACGAAAAAGATTTTTACTCATTGGGAAATCAATACTGCCCCATACAAACAGGATATTTAATATTCTATTTAAGATCTATCTTAAGGGGGAAACCACATTTGAAAATAGCAACAATTTTAAAATAATGCTCATGGAATGATGAACGAATTCATGTAAATTATTTCCTTCTAAGTGTTAAAAAGACGATTAATACACACAGGAAGCAAAATCATGGCTTGTTAACGATTATTTATTATAGCTAAAATATTTTAATTAATATTGAACGCTTCTCGGCAACAAATAAACTACAATCAGTGATGTTGAAATGTTCCATTTGACTTAATTGATAACCGAGTATCAATGATTGAACAACCTATGAAAAATAATGAATCAATATTGTTTTATCATTAAAGGCTCTTCATGTTTTCAATAATTAAATAGGTTTCAATTAATGACGAGTGTAGTTCGAACGTAAGAAAATAATGAGATTAATGAATGCTACCATTGCAAAAACTTCAAAGAAAAATAAGAAATTCAGTAAATCTATTTTTAATGTAGATATCAACGAACTGTAAAGTTGGTTTTTATTCTAAAGAGTAAGAAAAGTCACTATAAATCAAAAATAGCCATTTTCTAAAACAGGTTTTTCTAAGGTCTGTGAACAGTATTTTTTAGAAATATTGTTACATTATTTTATCAGAATTTCATATTCTTTGTTCTAAAAGTATAATTTTACCACATTTGAATTATTTCAAACATGTAACAAAAATATAAAATATGATTCATTCTTTTCAGGCTAATTACTGACCTTTAATAAAGATAAATATTAATAAAGTTTTTTTTAAAAAAAAAACTATGCATCAAGTTAAAAAACTTTATTTGGGTTTTTAAATCTTTTATTTAATTTTATTCTTAAATATTCTCTCTGCTGTTATAAGAACAAAATAATATAAATGTTCACACATGACAATTTTGTTTTTTAAGGCTGTTATTCAGATGTGAACCAATTCACAGAAAACAATTCATTTAGAATTAAATTACTTATTTAATTTATTTTCATTATTCATAACCTAAAACAAATTTCAAAATTCAGGAAACATTTACCAAAATAGAGTTTGCAAATCACAAAACAAGGCCGTCTTTTTTTCTTCCTGTACTCTCATTTAAGTTACCTTAAAAATAAATTTTCCAAACTATTGCAATTGCACAAATTACTTCAGATTTATTCTCCATTCTTCTTACATTCAAAAAATACACTTTTAGATAAATGCAAAACTAGACGTCGCTCGTGAAATTTAACATCATTTGTTGTAATTCTCGAAAGGAACAATTTTCTGCTTAAACATCATTATAAACAGATATATTATGTTATATAGAAATATATATATATATATATATATTGAGGAGTTGCACAATATTTATTTTCAAAATGATTCACATTCGAAATAGTATAATAAACAAAACAATAATGCCATATTCCACACTTTAAAAAAATAATTAAAGGAAATTGTAATATTAGTAAGAGAGTTCATATTAAAATATTTCATGTATATTAAACAAGATGTCCGGGTTAAAGGCATTCAAAAGTAAAGGTTTATATTAAGTGAAATACACATGATTAGTTATAAATTTCAAATGAATTATAAAGCGGACAACATTTCGAGTTTCTTTTTGCAGATTTACTATGACTATCATTTTAGTGGCTCTACTCAGGTTGCGGAATTGTTACGAAACCCCTTTGGACGTTAATAAGAAAAGAAGTCCCCATTCTCTGACTCCTCAGATCTCCATATTTAATACCACTTGAGGTTCCATTATAAATTAATTGTCTGCTATCAAAAAATTCTTAATATGAATCGGTTTTAACAACGTATCCCTATAGCAATAATCTTAACACTTTAAATGACATTAAATGATGGAAAAGATATCTATTATTTCTTGAAAATCTGTAGAACCTTTAATAAGGATCACGTTGAATTTTATTAACTTGCAAATAGAGAAAACCTGGAAAGTTGCCCTTTAATTCATTTTGAGCATGCTACACTCAGTTTAAGTGGTTACTTAAAAATGCACTTAGCCCGTATATAGTAGGATTACCAATCTGAATTCGATATGTAACCATTTACTTTAACTATAAGTCGCAATGCCACTTTGTGGAGAGTTACATAATTGGCTAGCATCCATCGGAGTGATAATACCCTACTATTGGCTCCTGTTTCATTTATGCTTGAAGTATTAATTTCTTGTGCTTTGATTTTGTTCTGTTTGTGCCAAATATCTCAATATGTCAGTGCTTCTCAAAGTTTCAATATTCGCAACCCAATATTCAATCATAATTTTCATCCCCCCTATACACTAACAATGTATTGAATTTAATAATAGTATACTTTGACGCTAAAACGACGATACAACCTTAACCTCTTAAAAGCCACCGGCGTATATAAACGTCTCGTTCAGTCAAAAGGTTAATTTCTCCCCGAACGTATGCTATACGTCTTTCGGAAGAACAAGCTTTTCTCTGTACTGCTATCCATAAAATTATTCTGAAGGCTTTGGAATACAATAAAAGGAACTTGACAGTATTTGCGCGTGACTTTTCATGCGCATCACATACACGTAACTCTTAATGGTCAGTTAAGGGATGAATTATAAACCGTGCACATTATATATAAAGATAAGTGTTGATTTTTGTATATAATTTATATATGACACTCCCATTGGGGACACTGATAATCATTAAACTTGTTCTTAACTTAGTATTGTTAAATTAATTATAAAATACATTGTATAGCACTAATATATTTATAAGTGTAAATGTTAATTTTATCTTTTATTATGTCAAAATGTATTTTGTTTGTTTGCTTTCAGTAAATTAATAATTTTTTAAATAATCTTTTCTCCTTGACTTTTCAATATGCTCGCTCCCTCCTCGTAGAGTTGTCACGCCGCCCAAGGGGGGGCGCGCCCCACAGTTTGAGAAACTCTGCTGTATGTCAATTGAATTAAACCACAAAAATCGAAAAGTGGTCCTCATCATTGTTCTTATGTGTAATTTTAATAACATTATCTTCTATGGAAATTCGTGAATATCTACCAGATTTGTTGCAGAAGTTTACCTGCTAAATATTCTGAATGTTCAATAATTCATAGATATATCAGGCGATATTCAACAGGATTAGGAGCCAACGATTCCGCTTGCCAGTCAAGTGTTTTCATTGATAATAAATATTCCACGTATTCATTCATTAACATTGAAGGAGTGGCTTTCTGAACCATTAAGCACACATTTTTGAGAGAATCATTATACATATTTCAGATCAATAATACAATTTTTGTGGAAGATATAAAATTTGGTAAAGATATTTATTTCATGCATTATTTTGAACAAAGTAAATCACCGTAATGAATAATAGAATTGTCAGTATTTATCTAAGTTTGTGTTTTGAGATATTTCTTAGTTAAAAAAATTCAAGACCCACTGAAAAGAAATTACTCTTAAGAAATTCCTTTTTTTTTTTTATGCATTTTTAAGATTCACAATCAATTTTCCGAGAGAGATCATTTTGGTCTTTAAAATTTTCGATACAATTTTTGAAGTAATATTTAATGAGACCTTAACTTATGGATTCTAAGCTGCACAGTAAAGGATAATTTGATTGATCGCTCAAAATATTGTAAAGACAGTCTGATAAACAAAATAAATACAGTTCCCAACATGGAACAGGAAGATGGACGAGCAGAATGGAGAAGAGAACAAAATTCTTTAATATTTGGTCTGCAAAGTAAACACGAACCTCCTATTTTAAATTTAATGAAAGCTAATAAGGCCGAAAAATAGCATAAAGAAAAGCATACTCGTATATTGTTAAGATTTGGTATCAATTAATACTCTTTAGAGCAACACAAGAATTGTTTGAAACAAACTTAGCAGTTTTAAATTACAGTTATTGTGTAACGGGTCTACTCACGTTCTTCCTATTAATAATCCTCTTGGGAAATAACGGGTCTTTAAATATTATTCTATTGAAAAACTTTCCTCCGAAGAAGAAGACGCAATTTATTCAAATCAAGACGTATTTAAAGATTAACTCTGAAGTTCGAGTGACTGAGTGAATTTTAACGTCGCACTGTTCAGCTACACGAAGGCTTTTGGCGACAGGTCATGTAATTTTGAACCATGGTCAAGTGACGTGGACGACATCTGAGCTGGCACCCCCTCTTCTAACTACCTCACCACACCGACTGGGGGACGCGTCTCAGCTCTCAACAGATTTAACGTGCATCGCTGCCCTACACGGCGGGTCTTTGATGGTACAGGGCTCGAACTGATGACATGCCTGCCATGATCCGATACCTTAACCACTGGGCTACCGCAGCCTCCTCTTAAGTTCAAGAAGAGGGAGGTTAGAAGCTAACAAGATAGCAAGGAGTGATTAACGTAAATCTAGGCGAAAGCGCTTCGAAGATTATTTCATTAATATTAAGATTGACGATTTGATCAGTTAGTTGTTAAATTGGATTTGTGTTGGACCCGATTTATTATTATGTCTCCAATTATCTCGTCTACCTCACAAATGCTCCCATTTATTAATTGGGGCATTTATTAACTTGGATTGTTGATATTTGTTACGTTGTTGAGAATTATTAATAAATAGAGTTTGTATTGACTGTGGCTAATCTTCCTTCTGACTCTCATACACTAATGGATGGGTTCACCCATCCATTACTTTGAAGTTAACATGCACCAGCGTCCATTACACCGCAAGGCGGTCTTTGATGAAAATAGAGCTAAAATTTACTATTCAACACGAGCATCATCAATCATGGATTCGCGATCATAACCCTGGTCCCTAAGTATTTTTAATATAAAATAAAATAATATGTTTTTGAAGAAATAATGAAAAACTAATTTTCTCAAATAATTGGGGTATATCGGATTAATTATAAAACCTACGTGTAAAATATTTTTCTATCCAACAGAAATATAAAGTCACAATCAAGGGTCTGATTGAAAAAGGGAAGGAAATTCGAACAAATACAGTTATATTGCTGTAAGGTAAAACTTAAGAGAATGTCGATGAAAGGGACTTAAAAACTTCTTTTTATTTCACTTTGTACAAACGAAGCATAAAATTAATTCTCTATGTGTATAACTAAGTTCCATATAAAGGTTTAATATTCCCTAAAATCCATTAAAATCACAAAAATTTGTATTTTATCAACTAAAATCAAACTTTTTATCTATTTACTATTTTTTCGAATTATTATAATGAATTAAAAACACACACAAAAAAATTTCTTTCCTTTTGGTTCACAACAAATTTTACATAATTTGCTTCTTTACTTTAAAAATTTTCTTTAATGCTTTCAAGAAGGACTGACTAGTTGTAATTATCTAATAAAATGACACGCAGTTATTGATAAAGGTAGCTTCATTAAACACAAACCAACTTGCTGATAATCCATTTTATGTATATATATTTTATTACGTTACATAAAGTCATTGCAAAAGAGGAAAAACGGGATTAAATCATCACCATTTTTACAACATTAATGTTTTTTTTTCAATTTCTACTATTAACTCACACTCTCTATTTATTTATTTATTTTTATTTATCTATCTTGGTGGAATTTTCAATCGTTAATAAAATACATTTTAAAGCGCTCAATTGAGCTGAAATTTTATATACATGATTATTTTGTATGACAATGCAATAATTTAATTATAATTCATAAAAATTAATTTATTAAAACTAATTATTTAAAGAATTACAAAGAAATTATACAAAAAATTACAAATACAGCCACGTTGGCATCAGTTTTGGCGACCATTCTGGCGATTTGTGTCAAAACTTGAAACGTTTTAAACCTTTCAGTTGAATTGAAGTTTTATATACACGATTGTTTTGGATGACAATACGATACTTTAATGATAATAATAAAATTATACCTAATGTTGTGATTCTGTCGTATGTATATACATATTTATATTAATTGTAACTATTTAATAAAAAGTAGCTAAAATAAAATTTTTCTTTGTTGATCTAAGTAGGCATTGACTTAAAAAAATTTTTTATATTACTTGTTATCTCTTTACTGAAGAAAATTCTGAGGCAATTTCTAGTAAAATTTTAAATATTTTCATGGATATAAAACCTTTAAATATAACTCAAGAGCATGAGAATGTATTGTGAAATTATATGCTATTATGAAAATACAGTAATATTTCGCCTTAAGTGAATCCGGAGTTACAAAATTTTAAAATCTCGTCAATTCGTCTTTTATTATTACTATTATTATTATTATCATTATTATTATTATTGAAACTCAAACGGAATCAGTACCAGAGCCTGATTGAGTTGGTTACGTGATTGAAGAAGTTGTCGATCTTGCCAGGCAAATAAATTTAAAAGTGGATAGTGATGATGCTCAAGAACTTCTGGATTCCCACAAT
The DNA here is from genome assembly GCA_019973955.1 of Trichonephila inaurata madagascariensis. Classification (NCBI taxonomy): domain Eukaryota; kingdom Metazoa; phylum Arthropoda; class Arachnida; order Araneae; family Nephilidae; genus Trichonephila; species Trichonephila inaurata. The sequence continues at coordinate 42,855 of BMAV01001377.1, read as the reverse complement.
CAGAAACTGGCAATTGGTGAGCTCTTAAAATGTATGAGCAAGAGCGAGACGTTGAAGAACTTGAGTCTTTTGACTCATTTCAATCAGATCTCGAATGGCGATTGGGAATTTGACAGACGACTTCAGTTTAACTGAAAAAGGGTTACAAATTAGTGAAAATGCAGACTTCAAAGAAGAACGTATTTTTTCAACAAAGCAAGGAATTAAAAAAATTATTAGCATGCTTCGAGGAAAATTTTAGGGAGAAAAAAATCTTTGAGACGACGCACACAGACTACTTTGTAAACTTTACGAAGCTTTCTTCACCAAAATAATTTCGGTTTGCGATTTCGTATTTGTATTATTTGAGATTTTATTAAACATTTTTTTTATAAATTGTTATTTTCTTTCGTCTTTGGCTCCAACTGAAAATAATTTATATGTATTTATATGCGCGAAATTATACCCCGACTTACGTGAATTCGATTTACGTGGTTATCATTCAGTCCTACCTATCGTATAAGCTCGGGGTATTACTGTACATATAATATAATAGACCCAACTTTGTATAATCTTTTACTGTTCAAACTGTTGGTAACTCAGTACTTCTCAAACTTTTAATACTTGCGACCCAATATTCAATCATAATTTCCGTCGCGGCCTCCCTCCCCCATACAATAACAATGTATTGAATTCAAGGATACTATACTTCGACACTAAGGCTGCCACCGGCGTATATAAACGTCTTGCTCAGTCAAAGTGTTAATTTCCCTGGACGTATATTTACGTCTTTCCAACGTACGATCTTTTCTGTGCATTGCTTTCCATAAAATTATTCCAAAAGCTTTGGAATGGAATAAAAGGACCTTGACAGTGTTTGCGAAGGATTTACTTACTTCAGAGGATTTGCTCATTTATTTTCCTTTTCTACCTCTTTCCCCCAATATATTGCTTACGTGGAAGGTTGCATTGGGGAGCGAATAGCTTACTTTTTCATCTGCAGTTAAAGGATTAATTATAAACCGTATAAATTATCAAGATAAGTGTTACTTTTTGTGACGCCCATGGGATTACTGGTAATTTTTAAACTTCTTAACTTAGTATAGTTAAATTAATTACAAAATACATTGTGCAGTACTGATACATTTATATAAGTGTATTACATCAGTTTAAATGTGTATTTTATTTTTTTTTATTATGCCAGCATATATTTTGTTTGTTTACTTTCAGTAAATTAATAATTTTTTTAAAATAATCTTTTGTTTTTTACTTTTCAATATGTTCACCCTCCGCCTTGCAGAGTTATCACGCTCCCCTAGGGGGGTGCACGCCCCAGTTTAAGAAACACTGGGTTAACTTATTTCTAATTTAAGAGATGCTTTCACAACTGCAGCATGACAGTAATTCCTTTTATTACGTTTTACAAATAATCTCCAATTAGGAATCTTTTTTTAATTGTTTGTAAGTATGATATTTTTGTTTTTATGATTGGTTTTGTTCTTTCTGTCATTTAATTTATTTCTATCAAATAATTTCTCATTAAAACTATTCTATAAGTTTGTATTATTTACTTAAAGTTATAATAAGAAATCTGTATTCTGTTCTCAACTTTCATATAAAAAACTGAAATCGAAAATTTTTACATGCCTTTAGAAAAGAAATCATTCAGAATACGAAATTTCGGAGCTTATATTTGTGCATTTTGAGGAATAAAAATTAGTCATAATAATTAAAGCCATCCTTTTGATTTTAATTGTTTTTGAATACTTGCTTGAAAACATTTTTAAGATATTTGTTGTTGCTCGTTTGGATGCAGAAAACATTGCACTAAAACTTACTTTATAATAAATATTTTCCCTATTTTAAAGGAAATATTATCAAAGGCAAAATTTGTAAAAGTAACAAAATTATCTTTAAAATTTCTCAATTTTTTAGTAAGAAATTATTCGTACAAACCCCATCCCGTCCAAAAAATGTATGTTGTTAAGTACCAATTTCATTCATATCACAATAATCAGGAATTAGTTATATTGGTTTTCTCTTTTGAGGCATATTGAAATAACACTTTTAAGCAAAATTTCCTTAAAATATATTGTAATTACAGGAATGATATCCTGAATAACCAAAATATATTTTTGTGAAAACTTCTAGCATCCTGGGAAACGTGAAAATCAAACTATATTCACAAATATGATGCGAAAATTTAATTTTAGTGTGATGGGACAAGTGCTTAAAATGAATCCATATCAATTTGAGTATCAATTTTAAAACCTACGAAATAACCTAAAGTCTTAAAAATTAATTACCATAAATTCCGATGTATAACGCGCATCTATACTTAAAAGCTAAATTTTTTGATTTTAAGATATATTTGACGTTTCACTCGCACCCCTTTCTTATAAAGAAACCTGAAATGTAAGTATGCAACGCTTTTATGTTTTGAAGTCATTTATTTGAGGTGTATTATCCCAAGACTTTGAAGAAATAGTATATTTCTAGAACTACAACCCTTTAAGTTCACAAAGAATTCACTCATTTATTTTAAATAAACAATATTTCGATACATATAGAAGCCTAATTTTTTTATGCACACCTGTTTTTAATTTTGGAGTTCTTTTTGTATCCGGCGTATAAAGCGCACCCGTAAATTTCGATCCTAATTTTTAAAATAAAAGTGCGCGTTATACGTCGGATTTTACGCAAATTAAAAAATTCTTGGCCAGAAATTAGGAAAACAATCTAAGAATAAAGTTTCAGGTCACCTATAAAAATTTAATTTCAAAACTGATTTAACATAGCCTATTAACCATAATCATTATTAAAATGACCTAAGAGTTTATGCTCTAATTTATTTTTGGTTGTTTGGATTATCTGAATTTATGAAACCCTAGAAGTAAAATCAAAATTTCTAAAATAGAAGAATGTGTTCCTGTAGCTGTCATCAATAACAAATACATGTCACAGCCACAGATTCTATAGAAAAAAAACACCATTAGTATCAAAATCTCATTTTGAACACTGCCTCTGTTGACATCTATATACAAATTAATTCCGGATCCCCTTTAGCAGTTAAATATACAATTCCAAATAAAATTCCATTTTATAAAAATAACATTTACCATATTTATCCGAATCTAAGCCACCATCGATTCTAAGCCGTTCTCTAAATTCTCAACACGTTTTTGTGAAAAAATAAAAAATTGCGTAAGATGTTTTATCAATATCCGCGATACTTGCGAAATTTAAGAAAATTAAAATGAGATGTAATAACTTAACTCGGTGGCGCAACAGCTCATGAGTGCCAAAGCCTACTGTGCCCATATCAATATACTTGACTTTAAGCCCTGAGGTGCACGAGCAGATGTTCTGGTCGGGTAGTCAGTATGACGCGAAACCATCAGTGTTAAGTTACCAAGTAAGCTTGATACTCATTTATCGACCCACTGAAGGGAAGAAAGGCTGAGTCGACTTTGCCCAACCTGGGGTTTGAACCTAAGACCTGTGGTGTGGAAACGCACTACCACTCAGCCACTGGGCTTCGGGATCTAATAAGAAGTGAATAATTAATTTATTTTAACAGTATTAAAAACTTTAAACACATACATGAACCTGTAATTGCTCTAACCACTGGAGTATCATGCACCATTTCGCCCATTCAAGGAATTTTTTCGCCTTCGATTCTAAGCTGCACCCAAGTTTCAGTAGTATTGACATTGAAAAAAAATACGGCTTAGATTCGAATAAATACGATAATTGCAAATATAAGTACGAAATCTTTAACAAAAATTAATAAAATTAGTGTATAAATGCAACCTTATATTTAAATCTATATTTTATTCAAATATAAATTTCAAGCCTTTTAAGCTATGGTTTAATTTAACATAAATATTAAATATCCTTATAAAGGTCGTTTTAAACTCACAAATGACTAAAACGTGCCTAATGAGTCTTTAGAACAACAATTTTATAAGCGTTACCGATTCATTTCAAAGACCATTTTATCAGTCATTTGTAATGTCATTGAAATTTCTTAAAATTATCGCAAAAAAAAAATCCTTAATAAATGTAGTTACATTCGATGCTATGTTAGAGTAAAAAGTTTGAGTAAAAAATAAGAAAAATATTAACAATGAAAAAAATATATAATTGATATTTTTCTAAGGAAACACTTGAAAAAAAGAGGAATATTTTCTAGTTCTGTTTTTAAAAAAACTTAATAAGTTTCACATCATACTGATAAAATCAGTTCCGACTTTTTCAACTTGATAAATAAAGTATCGATGGTGAAAAAGTGATAAGGAATCTTTTTTAACCCTAAGAGCAATGATCTATAACTTCTATTTACGTTCTTTCTTATATTCACCCTTAAATTTTCAAAATCTAAAAAAAAAAAAGAAGGTTAAACCCAATAAACCGTGCAAAGACACCTTTCCTCAATCATGCAATGATGTACAATCCACACAAGCAAAAAAAAAAAGAAGAGAGAGAGAGAGAAACTCACATCGTTAAACATTGTTGCTTTCAATCTATACGACTTTTTTATGCATCGAAAAAAGTATCTCATGTAGCCATTTCTGGTTTAGAAGAATGTTACATCCGAAGCTACTTATTTTCGTTTCAATTGTTCAACTTTTTGTTCTCCAGCTATCGACTAGACCAGTCAAAGTATATATCTCCTTTCCCCATACCTGAGGGTGGATTGACCTCATCATTGCTAGGCTGACAATAAAAGTTCTGCAAAAAAATTTTCGCTCCAGAAAAAGTCCAGACGGTTTAAAAAAAAAGATTTTCTCCTCTGACCGAAAGCACAGCAAGTATTAAAAACATCTAGTGATTTAAGAGTGGGAATTTCCGTCACGGTAATTCACTTAACAGTATCTTTAGCCCTATCCATATCATTAGTCTGTACAAATATAAGTAAAACAAGTAATATATAAAAACAAATTTTAAGTTAATTCCTACTTAGGTCAACAAAGAAAATTTTTATTTTAGCTACTTTTTATTAAATAGTTACAATTAATATAAATATATATATATACAATTTGACAGAATCACAATGTTAAGCGGCAAAACACCTTTTTAATTAACATTAAAATTTTTAACCACATTAAATTTGTAATCACATTTTTTAATAAAAGTTGAATATATATATAAATAGGTAAGAATTTATCGGAAAACCAGTGTAAAAGGAATACTGACATCTCACTAGCTTATGATTATTCAGGTTAAGTTAAATCTTCATCACAAATTTAACAAAAGCTGATTTATGCAATGGAGCTGCATTTTAGAGTGATAACATTGACTGAAATATATCTCCTAAACTATAATTTATTTTTAAATTTAATTAATGAATTAATATATGTTCGAAAAAACTGTATTATCATCAAGTGTCATCCACTGCAAGTTTTAAAAAATGTATTTGAGCTTGAGTGGATGAATAAAAAGTATTTTATTAATGATTGAAAATTTGAGCAAGATATATAAATAAATTTATATAGGGAGAGTGTGAGCTAATATAGTAGAAATTGAAAAAGATTGAAGATTTTTTTTATATAGATTGTAAAGCAAATCTTACTTTTGCACTGAGGAATACTGGTAATACTGGTCTTACTGCAGCTGTATAAAATTAGTGTCACTATTCATAGCTCAGAAGAACTAAATTATAATGTTAATGGATTAATTAAATTAATCTCTCTTTCTCTCGACTTTCATTAATTAACTTAAAAAAGGCAGAATTTTCTTACTATGTAATGCTTGTTTTTCAGAATAAATTATCTAAATTATCTATTTTTTCTTAAATTTCATTCGAATTAGAGCGTTAGTTTCAAAGATAATTCAGTAAAAATCTGTAGGTTCTATATTGTATACAGGGGCCGACCTTAAAGTATCCAAAAATTATGGCTTATTATTACGGAACTGCCCATCAGAATGTAATAAAACTCTTCATCCGTGGATTGGAAAACCCTCCGAGATTTTTTGGATCTTGCCCGAAGGGCCGCACGTGTGCGCATTATTTGGCAATCACAGACGATAAACTTTTTACGCTGACTTCATTAGTAAAGATGTGGATGCCACAGTAAAAGGTACATTGCGTACTTTGGTCAAAGGAATTTAAATCAGTCACGCGTGTAAAGCGACGTGTTCGAACAGAATGGAATGACAACCCTCCAAAACCAAAATCTATCCACCAATGGGAAAGAACTTTAAAGGAGACGGGAACTTTGGTATCTCAAACTAGCAAGTATCCTTAAGTTTTCGTGATAGAAGACACTGTTGATCGTGTGCGTGATTCATTTTGTACGAGTTCTCACAAGTCTATTAAGCAAGCCAGTAAAGACATTCCATTCTGTTCGAACACATCACTGTACACGCGAAACTGATTTAAATCCCGTTAACCAAAGTACGCACTTCACCTTTTACTGTGGCGTCCACGTCTTTACTAATGAAGTCAGTATAAAAGTTACCGTCCGTATTACCGAAATAACGCACACTCGGCCGACGGCTGAACCAAAAAATCCGGATAGTTTTAAATTCACGAATGAGTTTATTATCCCGATGGTATTCGAAAAAAATAAGTCATTACTTTTGGATACTTTAAGCCCATACACTCTGTATATACTACATTATTATGTACAACTAACTTTTTTTTATATTTCTAATTTCAGGAAATTCCCTAAAAAGTGGAGAGATCGATAAATATTATAAACTAATATACAGGCCCTGAACATTGGTTTTGCTTTCTCAAATTTGATTTTGATAATTTCCTCAGTTATTGGATGGAATTGCATTAAAATTTGAAAATTTGGGAGTTATATAACATGAGGAATCCAAATACCTAAAATTATAGAATGTTTAAATTCATTTTTTTTTTGGTGTTTTAATTTAACAGCTTTTTATTCCTTTAAGAAAAGGAAAAAAGAATATTTATTAATTAATGTAAACTTCTTTGTGAAAAAAGTTTGGCATGTTTTTCATCATCAAATGTCTAAGACATTCAATTAATATTGCAAAATGTATTTTTATGTATTATGGATGAGCCGGATGCTATATATATATATATATATAGAATCTATATATATATATATATATAAATAGATTCTCCTAGATGATCTCGGAGAAGGTTCTTATGGCAGTCATCTGTCTTCGAAAATGGTTGAAAGATCTTCTATCAGATTAAGATTCAGGGATCAAGCTGGGCATTCCATTTGTTGCGCCCACTATGTGAAACGAGCTGTTGTAAAACAAGAGGACTCGAACTGTTAAAAGAAAATGAACAGACGTCTAACGAGGCGAGGAAGCGGAATGCGTTGTGTGTAGCGGTTTTGTAGAAAATAATTTAGTTTGAAAATTATACTTGTAAATAAACGTTAGTTGTCTACCAAAAGAAACATCTTTGCTGTCAACTTCATGAGAGCCTCTCATTTAATTCATAATGATCACAGGGATCTAAGAAAACTACACCATTATCTCCACACAAACCTAGATATTCAAAATATTCATCAACCAGTCTAACTGGATGAAATCGAGATTTGTCATCCATTAGGATATTTTATTGATGGATGATCAGTAATTATCAAGATGAATATCTAGATTTGGAGAGAATGGAATGGCCAACTCGATCACCGGATCTTAATCTGATAGAAAATCTTTAAGCTATTTTCGTAGACAGATAGCAGCCTCTTAAGATCCTTCTCCAAGATCATTAAATAATGAACTATAACAGGCCGGGTCAACACACGACCCGCCACCTTAAGTCGTGTGGCCCACCGGGATAATTTATGTTTCCATCGAAACTTTTTTTTCTCCATGTTTGTATGTACAAAAAATATTAAATAAATAAAAATAGGCATGTGTCATTGTTATAATGCTCAAGTGCGATTATGAGCTCCCATTCCACACTTGATTGATATCCACGAACGCAAAATGTTGCTGACAGAATCAATTTCGTTAGGAAATCATCGGTAATGTTCATCTGTAATTTTAATGCAGTATATGCAATAAAGAATCAATCCACACATTTTTTTATCTTAGTAATATAAACAAGTGAAATGATTATACCCATTGGTTGCTCGTGAAGAATCGATGGACTGTTGTTTTACGAGTCGAACGAGAGAAGTAATATGGACGGAAAGCACGTGTATCACGTTACTGAGAGATAGATTACTATATTCAGTTCCTTACCTTTTTCAGTAGGTTTTCAGGTAATAGAAAAATACAAATAATTTACTTTTAAAGGGAGTTAGAAACCCTCCTCTCTCTCTCTATACTGACAATGTTAAATTGGTTGTTTTCGATGTACCTTTTCTCAAAATCTGTTATATGTACATGCTTGAAATTTTTCATACAAATAAGGTACACTTTTCTCATTAGACTGAAACCAGATTTTAGATAATTTTGAATTTTTCATAATTTATAAAATATTTTATCAAACATAGTGAAATTTGACCATTTTTCACATAAAAAATTTTTTAAAAAATGAATTTTTTGAGTTTTCAAAAACTCAATTTTAGTATATATTGGGTATCATTATAAATATTTCTTAAAAAATTTTCATACCCCTTTTGAACAGGAGTTTTTTTAGAAAAGGTACATTTAACCTCAAAAAATTTTCGTTTTGAGATAAAAGGGTTTTTAATGTATACAGTGAGACTTCTAATCGGCTAGGAAATAAAAAAAAAAAAAGGCTCAATTTACAATAAAAGATACCCTGATTTGGTTTCTATCAGACGTTCAACTTTTTAAAAAAAACGGGAAATACTTTTTTTTACTTTTGCGTCATTCAAATGGGCATGGCCCAGTTTCTTCTTTTTATTAAAAAAAAGGGTTTAAGGGGGTTTAAAATTTCCCTGGTTTAAAATAAGGTATTTTTTTGAAAGGTTAAAAAACTGTAAATTTGAAAAAAGTAAAAATCTCAATTTGTCAAAAAAATAAGATTTTAGCTTTCCAAACACCTCTTAAAGGGTTGTTTCTCCATGGTATATAAGACGAAATACTAATAGTTGAATAAAAGTGACATCAGAAGATATCAATTTTTTTTTCCAAGGAAATTCTGAATATTTTTCTTAATGCAAGTACAATTAAAAATTAGTAAGATTTTAAGGATACGTAAAATTGATAAAAGTTATAAATTTTCTAGTGTCAAATGATTACTTTTTGCATTAAGTTTAAGAAGCTCTAAATGTCGTCATTTTTGCGCAACTATCGTACATTATTAAAAAGAAGAAATACTAAATTTCAAAAAGAGTCATAAGTGAGTTAGTGAGTGAATATTAACGGCGCACTGTTCAGCTACTCGAGGGCTTTTATCGACGGATCTCATAACTTTGAACCATTGTAAAATGACGAGGACTACACTTGAGTTGGAAACCCCTCTCCTAACTACCACACCACACCAGCGGGAGGACGTTTGAGTTCTCAACATATTTAACGTACATAGCGCCCCTACACGGCAAGTCTTCAGCAGTATTGAGCTCGAACTCATGACACGCCGACCACAAGTACGAGACCTTGACCATGAGGCTACAGCGGCCAAAAAAGAGTCTAAAACATTCGTTTTAGAAGTTAAAAATCTAGTGGAACGAACAATTAAATTCTACTTAAATTTGGTTGAAACACTGTATTATAGTATAATGAGAAACCTGTTCATTTATTCAGTATTTTCTGATTCACATAAGTTTCCTACAATTAAAAAATACCTATTTATTTCAGATATTTTTTAATAATTTCCAATAAACGTTTAAAATAAATAATATTTTTTTTTGAATTTTTAACTGCTCCTTCAATGTAGAAATCAACCATGTAAAGTGCAATCCAATCAAAACCAAATGAAATGAAAAAATTTATAGCATTTTTTTTATTAGTTGCTATGTTCGGTTGAAAAGTTGGTCGTTACTTTTTCATTTACGCTTATGTTCCCCTTCCCTTTTAAAAAGATTACATTCTGCATTAATTATATTTTATTGTTATTAATATTTCAAAAAACATTAATTCTATTATAATTCAATGAAAAACAATCCTATTTAATCTTTTTTTTAATCGTATTATCTTATAATGTGGATCGTTTGAATTTACAACTTATATCTGAATGTGTGTGTGATTTCCAATATCAAATCAATATAAATCCATGTTTCACAGTTTTAACAGTTAATTAAAAGTAATTAAATCATCAAAATCCCCAATTTACTTATGAATTTCAATATTTTATTAATGAAAGTTTGATTACAACTGAGTAAACAACTTCTACAAAAAGAAAGCAAAGTAAATCATCACACTTAACAGTGTATCAATAATTTTGTCATAAAGTTAAACTGAAAACACCCAGCATTCTGGTCTTAAAATTTTTCACTAATAATCTTATTATTTAAAATATTGGATTTAAATGTCTTCATCAGTTTAATAAGTTATAGTTCATTAGTCATTGACAGGGATTTCAGCAATGGTTTGGTCCTCTCATCACAGAACTTTGAGCAAAATAATAAGGGTTATTGCTCGTTAAATGAAACCAGGTTTCAAAATTATCACATGGCGTAGTGTAAAGAAGTTTAACATAAGACTCTAGTTCAGATGTCTTCTTAATTACTTCGTAATTGCTATTTGAAACTATGAGACATTTCGCCAACATGAACAAAATCGTCAACATGATGTGTTGCCTGTTTTCGTGTTGCTTTAGAGCAACGGTAATGAAATAAACCAGGCTATATTTTCTCATTCTCTTGTACAATAACAATTTCATTCCCTAAATTTTTGCTCAAATGAAATATTCATAAGCAAGTAAAACTTACATCAAAAAAAATTCGAGATTCAAAAAGTGATGAGTGTAGAAAAAATTTTCACAAAATGCTTTTTCCTAAATTAAAAAAGAGAAATATATCTAGATGCCACCTAACTCGTGGTATTAATAGAAAAGGTATAGAAATCGCCACCATGTAACTGTCGAAAAAGTCAACGAAGCGGTGATAAAACGATCGATAGAAATCTCAAGCTCCAATGAATTAAATTGAAAGAGTGGATTTGGCGCAAAAATAAGTCGCCAAACTCTTTGTTGTTATTGTTATTATTTGGTCCCCTGGTAAGGACTTGAAAATAATTTCTTTAAATTTATTATAAAAGCACACAAAAAAATAATCTATAATTATAATCTAAAGGTGTCTAAGGTTCGGTTCGATTTAACAAGTAAAATCCTTTTCTATCCAACACTATTGTTTTTGATGGAATAGACTAAAAAGGAATTAAAAAAATTAATATTAATTTGAAAAGTAGGTAGTAAAATTTTTCAAAAACACTATTTTGCTTTTTGTACAATTGACTAAAAATTATTTCAAATCATCAAAAAAATATAGTCCCAAAATCCAAATTAACATAGTGAAATATTCTAGAAAAATTTGTTGACGAAAGGAAACAATAAATATTATATCAAAAATATCTTACTAATTTGAAAATTCTATCATTTTCACAAATTTTATAACAAAGGACTTTTTAGCATCTAAGTTTAAAACTCTTTTGGGTATAACAAACTTGCTTTTATTCAACTTTATTAATGAGAACAACAGCAAGAGAAAATCAGAAATTTGCTTAGATTAATTTATTTTTAATTCATATGCCACATTTCTCAAAATGCCGACGATGCAAGAAATGCAAGTTGTTACGGTCCCGGTAGAATTAATTTTCATAGCTTTAAAATCAATTTTCACTTTCATTTTATTTTTGTGAAGTTGAAATGCAGTTTCATTTTAGATTTTAATTGAATTTCTGAACTTTTTCCGGTTATTTCATTCCATTAAATCAAAAAATTTGTTAATCTGTACGAAACATAACTAAAAGAAGAAAACGGCTTAGCTCTTAAAAATAATTTCAAACTGTGTTCATTCGATTTTCTTCCGCAACTGAACTAATTGTGTATAAATGTACTGTAATACCCCGAGTTACGCGATTTTCAAAACTTGTCAATTCACATCTTTTTTTTTTTTCTTTCAAATCACTGAAATTTAGATGGAGTCAGTGCCAGAGTCTAATGAAATTCGTAATGTGATCGAAGAAGTTGTCGATCTTACCTTGCAGATAAATTTAGAAGTGGACAGTGATGACGTTCAAGAACTGCTGGATTCTCTCCCACAATCAGGAGGTGATAATTGATGAGCTCTTAGAAATGCATGAGCAAGAGCAAGACATTGAAGAACTTGGGTCTTTAGACTCAGTTCAGTCGGAAGATCGAATGACGGTTGGGAATTTGATAGAAAGCCTTAGTTAAATTGAAAAAGGATTACAAATTTTAGAAAATACATGCTCCATCGAAGAGCGTATTTTTTCAACAAAACAGGTAATAAAAAATATATATCAGCATGCTGAGAGGAAACTTTAAAAGTGAAAAAAAAAAATCTTTTAACCGGCTGACTGCTTTGTCAGATTTTATGGGACCTTCTACATCAAAAAACTTCGATTTGTGATTTTGTATTTGTGTGTGTTATCTTATATTTTAAACATCTTTTTCCTAAATTACTATTTTCTTTCGTCTTCGACCCCAACTAAAAATATAATATATGTATTTATATACACGCGCCCGCGAAATTATACCCCGACTTACGCGAATTCGACTTAAGTGATTGTTACTCAGTCCTACCTATTGCGTAAGTTCGGGGTATTACTGTATTTCTTTATCGGTAGTACTTCCTTTTAATCTCTAAATTTTGAACGAGATTAGACATGCTTTCCCAACATATTACAAACAAACAAAAATCGTATTTAATGCATTTTAACTGTATATTACAAATATTTTTTAATGTTTCTGAAGACTAAAACCATAGATACCGAGGAGTGTGAAAACATGAAAGAAGCTTGATTTTTTTATAAACTTATATGCTCATTATTTTACTATTTATTTTATTATATTAAAAGATCTTTAAAAATTAATTTAAAGTTGTGAATATTTTCCCCGCAGCTATTTGTTAAAAATAAAATGCAATTTTTTAACAGATTATTTTTAATATAATAACAATAATAGAACTTATACATTATTTTAGTATTTATATAATTGCCTATAAGAACAGAATGCTTAAATTTCAAAAAATACTTAAGCGTACTTTCAATGCGTAGTTTTCTTATTAATTGAATGATAGTAATTCACAAAAAATTTGTTTAAAATCATATGTATCTATAAACTACAAATAAGACTACTATTTTCCTTAAATGTTGTGTGGATTCTTTTGTCTTTTTTACGTGAACTACGCCATTAGTTGTAACTCATAGCTTCTAAAAAAACAAGAATATCAAGTATAATTCTGGTAGTTTAATTTTAATTAAATGGGCGAATTTATGTTCTTGGTACCTAATACCATCTCTGTCTTAAAAATTGTCTCAAATCAGGCATTATTCTGAAACTCTATAGATTTATAAATAAATAAAAAAATTTTTAAAAAAATCGGTAAATTCTTAAACGTACTCAAGCGCATACGTCTAATTGTAGTGGCAAGGTTCACTTCTTCGCCATATTTTTTTTTTTCCCTTCACACATCGTTTTTTATTGCAATCAAACCTTGCCAAGAGAAAGGATACGGAAACAATCTAACCACGAAAAACTCGGTTTCACTTTCATTTTTGTGGAAGCAATGCAACACCTCGCCAGTCATGGAAGGATCAAGGACATCGTTACTTTACGCAAGATAATTGTCAGCCAGAAATGATATCCGTCATTTTCGTTCAGGAGAAAAATCCACCGAATTGTATGGCGTCACCGGCAACCATTAAGAAGGAATCGTCTTTCGTTGAAACCCCCCTGTTTTTTGACCTCCTCCCTGGATTCTGACCATCGACGTCTCATCCTTATTTCTGGAAACTTGCGATTTCTTATCCGGTGACGAATTCTTGGGGAAGGTGAGGAATTTTCTGTGATGCCACCACCTTATCGTAGTGAATGACGTGATTCTGTGTTTGTCTAGTAAAAGTTGAAAAAATAGTCTCAGCGGTATTTTTTATTGAAATGAACGAACTCGGTTTTCTCTAAACGGGTAATGGTTATTTTGGGCAAAGGTAATGTTTTGTTGTTGTTGTTTTTCTCCAAAAATATACTTTAAAGAGAATATTTTAAAAAATTGGTTTTATATTAAAAGGGATCCGACTACGTTCGGGAAACCCTGATTTTAAAAACATAAATGGATAATTTTCATGATATTTATGTCACTTAGATTAGAATACATGTATAAAATTGTTTTAAGGAGACATTTTTACAAAAAAAATTTCTTAAATCAATATTTCGGCAAAAATTTAAATTAAATTTTTTTTTTCCCAAAAGTTCCCTTTTGTGAAAAAAGCTTCTATTATAATAATATTTTTCCGTATGTGCTCAGACCTCTGTACAAAAGGGTCAACAAATTTTGAAATATAAACTTAGAAGGGTTTATCCATATTTTACGACAACAGAGGGGGGCAATTTTAAAAAAAAGCCCTAATTATTTCAATTGGTGGTAACTGAAAATAATGGGAATTTTTCAAACATTCTAGTTGAGCCTCTGTAGAGAGGTCTGAGCTATATACAGGCAAAATATTATTATAATAGAAGCATTTTTCACAAAAGGAGAATATTTTGAAAAAAGTTATTCTAAGTTAATTTTTTGCCAAAATATTATATTTAAATAATTTTTGTCAAAATGTCCTTAAAACAATTTTATACATGTATTCTAATCTAAGTGACACTAAATATTATGAAAATTATCACATTTATGCGCTTTTTTAAAATCATGGTTCCGAACGTAGTCGGATACCTTAAGGCTGTCTTTACCAAACGATCGAGGGCCTTTTTAAACTCGGAACACATTTTCATTCAGAAAAACGTTTAAATGTTCATGAAAATTTACAATATTGTAATTCATGCATTTGTTTATAATCTAGCATTTTTAAAATTTCAAAATGTTCTATTGATAGTTAATCTTTTTGTTCAGTGTTGAACAAATAATTCTTGTGACGCCCACTCTAAGAAATGAATATTGTCACGAGAGGGCGCTGATGATGATTAGAGTTCAGTGTATGCGTAAACTTTCAGCGAGTAAGAGTGTATGGAGAACGTGTGAATTAATTGTGTGTGTGTGAATTGTTAATACAAAAAAATATGTATAGAGAACCAGAGAGGAAACACTTTTATTTTAACACACAAAAGCATACCTAATTTAGCATTACGGTATATGAGGAAAACGACGAAACATATTTAATATACCTGACTTAAATGAGTCAACTCAGATAAATATGAGTCGTGAGGAGAGAGAGAGAGAAATATTGTGCTCTCTGTAGAATATCGAAGATAAAATATATTAATGTTGGAATATCTTTTTATTCCTGAAAAAAATATTCCGAATTTGGGTCCTATTCATTAATATCACGCGAAGACAAAAGATTTTAGAACATGATTTTATAGTTTTAATTCTCTTTTATTTTTATCTAAAAATATTCATTTTTTTTTTTGGTAAATATGATAAACTTTAAATGTAAACATAGAAAATAAAATTGTTTTTAAAATTTTAAAACTCATTTTAAAATTATAGACATAAATCTAATTAAGGCAACTTGCTTGGATTTAAGAACAAGTGCAAAATATTAATCAAAAACTAGGATTAAACTTGTTTTGGTTTGTTAAATACTAAAAGATAAAAATGATTTTAGCTTTCGAAACAGAGATTACGCAGTCTTTAGAAATATGTACTCAAATTCAGCATATCAAACATAAAGCTGCATTAATGAATCGCTAGCTTCATCAGAAAAAATATTTAAGAATATTAAAAAGTACTTCCATTTCTATAGTCAAATTCTTGAAAATCAAAAAAGCAGCTTAGTGTTGATTCTATGTATTAATATGTCAGGGACACATACAAATAGAAATATTTTTTTGTATGTATTATATCTCATGAGAAATGCGTTATTATATATCACATTATATTGTGGTTTTTGGTACTACCGTTAAAACAAAACCTCAGATTACTCTACTGAATGTTTATCTTTAATCTATATAATAATAGTGTGTTTAAAAAATATTTAACAAACCTATTTTTCAAATATATTTATTTAAATACTTGAAATGGATATAAAATACATTGGAAAATAGAAATAAAGTCGTTGTTTTTTTCTCTATACAAACATAAGTCATAGTTCCATACATTGTCAAATGAAAATATTAACATTGACCTTAAAAAACAGTTATTGTGGTGGTGACTTATAAATGCTTACATTATTTATGAATATTAAAAATTAAGAGTTAATGTGTTGAGTCCTATTAATAGTTTTTCAAAAATTTAATAAATTAACAAGAACCTTATAGATACATTTAACAAATATTTTTGATGAGAACAAATTATGATAAGACAATCACGTACATTTTTTTATGCTTTTGCATGTTGCAAACATGATAATCTTTTTTTTTTTTTGATATTTGCGATAATTATATAAAAGATGGTATATCTGATTCTTTTCTTCAGACTTATACTTTAATTATGATAATTATAATTTGTGCAATTGAATTTCCTAAATTTAAATGATAAAAAGTGATTCAAAACTGTCTAGTCTTTTTTCAGTATTTCTAAAATACTAGATAAATTAAAAGGCTTAATTTTTACTGATTTTTTTATTTTTGTTTTTTATTTTTTGTATGGCAGTATTTATGTTGGCATAAGTATCCAATAGAAAGGAAAGTGAAAATTCCGATTTTGCTTTATTCTTTGCTTTTACGCTCTCATAACATAAATCTCTTTTTATAACTTATGCGAATGAACTGAATTAAGGTTCTAGAACACTTTCTTAGGGGCTGTATTTTTTGAGGAAAATTAAGATTTGCATCACATTAATTGTAGCCTAGTGGTCGTGAACATGTACTCTTGGCCGGCGTTTCCGCGTCGCAGATTCGAGTCCTGATATCACTGAAAACCCGCGGTGTAGAGGGCCTAATGAATATTAAATCTGTCGTAGCTCAAAGATTTGACGTTAGCACGGTGCAGAAGTTAGGATAGTGGAACACTGGCACAGTGTCGTTCTCAGTCACTTGACCTCGATCCATCGCCAACATCGCTCTCATTGCTTTAGAGTGTGACGTCCTCCCTTCTCTAAGTACTAACTAATACTTCGGGGAGGAGCTATTATTTTCCCAATTAAAAACCCAATAAAAATGTTTATCTAGACCTATCTCTCTCCTTTCAATTCTTGGTAAATTTATTGAATCTACTAAATTCAAAGACTAAAAGATCATATTTACGTTAATAACTTCATCAGCCCAGCCTAATATGGCGTCACTAAAAAGCTTTCTACCGTTTATCCTAAGAGCAATTGAAACTATCCCTTTGGCTTTGTTAAGAATAGATCTATACTGGAACTGTCTTCCTAGACATCCATAAAGCCTTTGGCCGAGTATACATGGACAGTCTCATTCACAAATTTATCTCCCCAGGGTGTTCTCCCTCAAAATTGGGGTGGAATTGAGCCAAATCGCACTGTCACCTGCATGGTGCTCAAAGCTACGACTAACAAAAAACGTATATGTAGCCCTTTGCAGTGATGAATTTCGCGGACCTTGATCTTATGTTACTGTCAATCAGGTGGTATATAAGTAGCAACAATTAAAAAAATTTCCTTTACCCTCTTATTCATATTTTTAATTCCGATATTAGAAATAGATCCTTCTAGATCAGAATTAATGACGCACTCTCAAACACCTCTATATTCGGCGTCCCTTAAAGGTCGCTGTTAGGACCATCCTATTTCTATCTATGCAACTTAACATGTCTTGCTAACTTAAACATGTGGATTGTGGCAATATTGTTGCACTATCTTTCTTTTAAAACTCTGTTAACTAACTTGTTTTCTAGCTTAAATTCTACTTAAATTGACTAGTTATGTTAATTTTGTACTTAACAGACACTTTAAACTCTTAGGAAAAAATTTTCGATAAATGGAAAATTAAAAACAAGAACTCTAAATTGATAGTTGTTCTTTTCACTATCAATAAAAAAAATGTCTTCCACATCTTTTACAGTAAAATCCCACTGTCTTAATCAACTAAATATCTCGGACTAATTCTAATTAAGCATTTAACTTGAAACAATATGTTATGCATTCGTGTAGGAAATCCCAGAATATTTTAATCAATTTTATCCTTTAGTTTACTGGATTCTATGTAAAATATCTCCTAGCAATAAAGTGCTTATCTAAACTGCCATTACCTGCCCATATTAATTGCATACACCTGTCTAGTATTGCATTATACGGCGAACACAACTATCAAAATCTTTGAAATTCCTGAAAATACTGCTCTATGGACAATCACAATATCCAATTGCTATGTGTAAAACCTCCCTTCCGAGGAGCTCTCAAAATCTCTACTCTCTCTCAACACCTTTTAAGAGATATCTAAAAGAATTCTCAAACATAATTAATCTTAAGTGAGTGAGTAAATATTAACGTCGCATTATTCAGCTACACGAGGGACTTGGGTGACAGACCTCGTAATTTTGAACCATGGTCAAGTGACGAGAACGACGACGCCTGAGCTAGCATCCTCCTATCCTAACATCCACATCACTCCAACAAGAAGATATTTGAGTACCGACATATTTAACATCCATCGGCTCCCTCTTTACGGCGCACAGTGGGGAAAATACGCTCAAAAGCTGTCAAAAATTTTAAACATATGAAGTGATTTCAGATTATACCCTCGTATAAATTACTTAAAATACTAACTTAAGTACTATTTGACAGTATTTAAATGCCCCCAAACGAACTTGGTTTTTTACTACAATGAAGTATACTTACGTGGTGAGGCATGTGCCCGTGGGTGCCCCCTTTTTCCATTATGTACGCGACCTGTTTCGAGGAAAAAACGAAGATCAGACATCTTTTTATCTTAATATTTCTTTATTAAGATCTTACAATCATATACAAAGAAAATAATAATTATAGAAAGTGGATCTGGGGAGATGACACAATTCGTATTCCCAAATAACCCTTTCGACCACTATATCTAACTTTACAGTTTACGCTAATCCCCTTTATAACGTATTTCCTTATATCTTAATGAAGAGTTTTCCGCTTTTTCTTGGGTAAAAAAATTCGCTTATCTAACTGACGTGGTTTTAGTCCGGGGAAGTATCCACCTTTAACTTGATAAACGGACGGGAATTAACTTAAACTCGATTTCCTCCCTCCCTTTAACTTAAGCTAGACCTCGTTTTCCCCATTAAAGCCACCTGCAAAACCAAACCCATATTTAAAAGACCTAATTTGTACTACATTTTTCTTTAGCGTGGAAAAATTTTTTCCCTTTTGGGCCCCAAAAAACCAAGAAAATTATTAAATTTTTTTAAAAATTTTAGATAGTTAGTATAAAAAATTAATATGTAGTCAAATATCAGGAAACCTAATAAACAAAAGATAATTTGTTTAGCTTTTAAGCAATATTAAGCTACGGTTCTAATCTGAAAATAATCTTTACTGTAAAGGCTCTTAGAAAAATTTTTTTTTTTTCAGCTACTTTGCGATTAGATCAATTTTGGTACTTAATTTTTCAAAAAATATGGTAGTTTGTATTAAAAAGCAGCCAAATTTGGCCACGCAATTCCATTTTCCCCAAAAAACGACTGTGATTGGTATTTTTTCATATAAAACACGTTAGAATCTTTGTTGTTTTGATGTCAGTGTGTGATTCGTGGGGCGCCAATTTTGCTGCTGAGACTTTAATACGTAACTACCAAATAATTTCATCCGAGTTTGTCATTATTATTGAAAATTATTTATTTCGTTTTAGGGATGTCTTAAATGCATTATTTATTACAGGACAAATACTTTTAAATATAATGCATAGTTTTGTGGAGAATAGTTTCACGCACAATATGAGTATTTGATAAAAGAACTGGAAAAACGAAAGAGTTGCCATGCCGATGATTTAAAAAAGCAATTGAGTTGTTTCAGTATAAGTCAAGATGGGTAAAAGCGTGTTGAATAGGAGAAAAACAGTAAAAATAGAATAAAGAGTGACTTGAGACAACACATCTTGAAAGCTCCATTCCTAAATAAGTCAGATGATAATGCAACAGTTGATGACGATAATAATGATGAAGATGAATATGCATTATCTTCAGTAATAAAGTATTATTCATAATGAAGTAATTTTAGTTTACTTATGATTAATTTATTTAGACTCTTATCAATAAATATATGTATTTGGCTTCTTTTAAAATTTCATAATATTTTTATAGTATAGTGAAAACCCTACCGTTTGCCAATAATTTTAGTGGTTATCATACTATAACTATTAATACTACTTTTTTCTGTAAAAAATTTTTTTTTAAAAATACTTTAATGTGATTTTTTTAATAATAAAAATAATGTTTATCACAAAACTTTTTTTTTTTTAAAAGTATACCTGTATATGAAAACATTCGATCCACTTTAAAAGGTCTCACAGTTTCAGTTTATTCGATGGCAGTTATGAGGCCCGAAGTCCCGCCCCAGAGTGCAATAAGTCTTCGGTGGTACTAGGTTCGAACTCGTGACACGCCAGTCATGAGTCCTACCTTTACCACTAGGCTGCCGCACACCAATTAACTTAAGACCTATACTGCTAATGTTTAAACTAAGAGACGTAAGGAAATTCTATCGAATTCCTAAGAACTACCGTAGAGTTTTCTTTTCTCCATCTAAAAATCTATTAAATTCCTTCACATTTCTCTACTAAATTTTAAATTTCTTTTGCCTCAAACGGATTTGTCGTGTTACTAATTTCTAGATCTGTTCCTCTCACCTTTCATCTAGTTACTTTCAACATCCTCAGGGCAGCCCCATTGAGAGCAATTTCAAACAGCACCAAATATTCACTAAAGTTTTTCTCTCCTACTCTGATCTGTCCTCTTACTATATTGTCACCCAACTCCGCTTTTCTTTGGCACCTTCTCCTACAGCTCCTTCCATCAAGTTCAAGTAGAATCTTTGATTAATAACAAGCCTTTTTCCCCAAAAGAATGTTGAAGCCAGGGACGTAACTACCGCCGTATCAGCTATATCAATGATACGGGCCCCAAAGCTACAGGCGCCCCAACATGTGTAACTACAGCCCCACTAACAAGGTTCCCCTATCTAAAAAAGGGCCCCGAAGGAATTTTGATACAGGGAACGGTCAAAGATAGCTACGCCAGTGGCGTAGCTACAAATGGGCTAAGTGGTGCAGGGCACCGGGGCCCTCGGATCCTGATCACCAAGCAAGCCGAACTTGCGATATTTCTCTCACATTTAAGATATAAATATAAATGGTTGCAACACAATTATAATCATGGCAATTCAGCTGAAAGTAATTTCGAACTTGTAGAAAATTCCCCTAAATTCTTTCTGTTGTTTGTATAGTATTGTGAACTTTACTTATTGGAAAGTTTATATTAGTTTCAATCTTTTTTTTTTTTTTATATTTATTTTTCAATATATCAACTGTTATTTAAAAAAAAATAAACTTCTATCTCCATGAAAAAACTTACCATCTTATTATTACATCTTAAAAAACATATAGAAGAGGCAGTTTCCCTTTCTGTTACATTCTATTTTTAATAACAATATGATTCATAATAAGCTAGTTCCGTGTTCATTATTTCGCAATCTACTTATATTTGCAATAGACTGATGGAATTTTGTGCCCCTTCCCCTCTGCTCTCTCTTTTTTTTCCGTATTTTTTTTTTTTTAATTACAATAATGTATTGTATTTTCTTGTTCATGATATTCTTTTGCACAATTTCTTGTCTATCTCGGTGATCATTTTGCAGCTCTAAGCCATCTGGTGGGGTGAGTTTGATCCTCTCTCTCTCCCGAATTAATAAATAGCCAGGAGATTCCCCAACCACGTTTTGTAGCGTGGCATTACGTTTCTCCTTCCCTTTAACGTCAGTAAGTACTCAAACACATACGAATTGCATTACATAAATAAGAAAACTAAAATTAAGAATTTAAAAAAAAGAAGCCCAATGTTGCATTTAAGCGCAAAACAACGCCAAGAAAGAGAAGATAGTAAACAAAAATTGCCTAGAATAAACAAATTTCTTAGTCAGCCTTCTACGAGTACTTCTTGTCCAAGTATTTCTGTTAATAGTGACTTAGATGATGTAGACCACTACATTGTTGCTTGAAAAACCTACTGAAGGAAACTCAATAGTTATGGCAGTTAAAGATACCGCCAATCTTGTAAAAGACGACAATGTCTGAATGGAAGATGAGGAGCGGAGAAGCCATCGATCTCTATATTTTTCGAAAATGGGAACAATATATCTTTTTATAAACGATATCTTTTTATGACTTGGGTAACTTCACGAATAAGATATTAAGTGATAATGAAAAAAGTCAAATTATTGATATGGTTCCTTTACAGCATTCAGGCCCTTTTGCAAAAGACATCCACCAGAACAAGAGTTTTTCAAAATTGTACTACTTTTCAACTTCTAAATATAGGCTAGTTAATCATTTTTGGCTGTGTTAATCCAAAATACTGGATACTGCCAATTGTCAACCCTGCTGATTATTTGCTGTGAAAAAAACAATGTATGGTATAAGGGCATTAGAGATTGAAGGCATTTATCAGAGAGAATTAAACAATAGTTTTCAGTGGCTATGAGCAAGCATGTATTGTTTATGAACGTTGGGGGGAAAAGTGATGCAATCGGACAAGGAACATGAAAATGAAATTCGCAAAGAAGCGTCATTTTGAAAAATGGTTCATCAAAGATTATTCAGTATCATACTTACACTATCAAAGAATTCTTTGGCTTTCATAGGACATCGAAAAAACTTAAGTCAGGAAAGATACCATGGAAATTTTCTATCCTTTGTAGAGCTTGTCGCTCGATATGATCATATACTGTGGAAAGTCTTCGATATGCCCAAAGGTAATTATTTGTATTTCTAAGTTTTGTCATCATATTTTTGCTGTTGTTTATTTTTATTAACTGTTTGTATAACCTTTTTTAAATCACGCTTTTTAAATGTTTTTGAGATCTACAAAATATTTGAAATAATCAATTTAAAATGAAATGATTGAGTGCTTGGGGATCAAACTTGAAAACCATCTGATAGAACAAATTAGAGCGTCACCGTTTTTCGCCATCGTAATGATTACGAAACAAGACATGTCAAAGGTATATCAGCTATGCATTGTTGTAAGGTATACAATAACAACCAGACCGGAAAATGGCCTTGAAGTTGATATAGAAGTAAAAGAAGTGTTTCCAGGGTTTTATGCCGCCATCAAACAGAGTGCGACAGAATTAGTCAATTAGGTGACTACATTATTTATCGACAAAAACATCAGCTTAAAAATTGTGTGAATCAAGGTTATGATGGAACCAGTGTGATGAGCGGTGTGTATAATGGTGTACAAAAACAGATTAAGAATATTCAGCCTAACGCGGAGTACGTAGATTGCGCCAGTCATAATTTAAATTTGGCGATAAATTATGCAGTTATCGCTTGTGTAAAAATTCAGATTTTTTTTTTTGCAACGTTACGAGATTTCTGTAACTTTGTAGGAAACTGCAAATCGTTGTCATCTACTGTCAAAATTCACTGGAGAATTGGATATCACTTTTAAAATGCCAAATCCGATTAGATGGTCCAGTAGGGTCAATGCGATATTTGAAATTAAACTTCATTTTTTGATGTAATCAAAGCATTATCAGAAATAGTTCTCAAGAGCCAAAATACAGACGAAAGTGGGGAAAAGATATTATCAAAACAAAAATGCTAAACTTCGAGTTCGTTTTGCTTTGGGAATTCTTGCACCATGTATTGAAAGACATTAATTATGCATCTAAAATTTTACAAAAGTGCGATATAAATTTGGACGAAGCAAGCACAGCCTTAGCATAGACAAAAGCAAAGTTGCAAATTTATAGAAACGACTTCGAATCTTTCAAGTGCAAAGCCAGTGAAACTGCAAGAAAATATAATATAGATCCCCACTTCAAGGGGGAAAAAAGGCAAAGGAATGTTAAAAAACATCTTGATGAATTAGCTTCTAATCGTCGATTTCGAGAAACCGGGAAGAAATATTTAAAATTACTATTTTAAGTAAAGGGGGTACAAGACACAATATATATGTGGCGGTGGATATCTATATGAATAGTACCAACATCACGCTGACGATCGTTTTGCGTGATTGGTTACGTACTTGCTTTCAAACGGAAGTACCCAAACGAATCTCCTCCTTCATTGGTGACCCCGCGAACCGCACCTTCGCGCCGCAGTCGTGGCGCCATCTATCCACCGCAATGAAACAACCCTCTATCTTGACGCAATTCTAAAAGTCGTCTCACACAAATGACGCAATTTCAAACTACACGAATGACCCCCAACTGCTTACATACTCGCCACAAATATGGTATCGTTGTTTCGCCATTCGCCGAAACACTGGCGGGGAGTATGTGGCGGTGGATATCTATATGAACAGTAAACATCCCTTTACGATCGTTTTGGCGTGATTGTTACGTACTGTTGAAACGGAAGGTACCCCGAACGAATCTTCCCTCCTTCATATATTATCACAATTAAATACACGTTTTCCTGGTATGAGTTCAATCTGTCAAATATTCAATACTCTAAGACCAACATTTTTACTATATGTAGATGAAACAACTTTCTTACAAAAGTTTAACGAATTCCAAAATAAGTACTCCTGTATAATAGGCCGAAACTTTTCCCTTCAATTTCTTAATATTTACCATTTAGTTCTCCCTAAAATAACCCAGGCATGGACTGTTCATCAGTTATGTATTTAAATTATGAGCAAATATGGAGTATTAGAATGCGACCTGGCAAAAGTATTTACAGCAATGTTATTATTTTACACAATCATTTTTTTTCGGAGCAGCTGAGGGGTCATTTAGCATATTAAGAATAATTAAAAATTACGATGTGGGCCAAGCTCAATTTCGACATTCATCTGTAATATCAGTTGAAAACAAAGTCGCCTCAAGCATGGATTTAACAGAAATCATTGAAACTTTTTTGTAAAAACTAAAGCTAGGAAAAAATTATAAATTTAATTATTAATAGGTAAGAGTCCAACCTTCATATAATAAATCTTTTATTCTTTATCTACGTCGTTTTATTTCCTAATGTATATGTTATTGTTTAATATTCTATTATTATTACGTTACTTCTCGTCTTCCACTTCCGGAAGTTCCTGAACCCTTCATAGCTGTTCTGAAAGAGGTCTGTCTTGGTGTCACTAAAGCTCACACAAAAAAACTCATACACATACATGTAGATAACACATAGCTTTTCTTTCCTAAGTTCTGAAGAGCACGACAAAAAGAGCTGTTGTTAAAGTAGCTTCGTATGTTTAAAATATTCATACATTTTTGCTTGATAAAACCTAAACAAGATAGGGGCCTATTTTTCTTTGCACCGAGGCCTTTGGGTACCTAGCTACGCCACTGGTTGAAGCATTAAATTATCAGTTCCCAACATCGCAGTCAGCTCTCAACATGATCACTTCACTGATTCAAAAATTGAATCTCGAATTTTTCCCCACCTAAAAAACACAGAGCAAATGTGAAACAAGATTTTTGATCAGAAATGAAAGAACCTTTGTTCAAAGCAAGGGGTAAATTTATCTCACGGTTTATTTTTATTCTATTTCCATGAAATGCCACATTTAAGGAATAAAATACTAAATTTTTTCTCATTTAATGTATAAGAGTAAATTTTAAAGACCAAACTAATGTAATTTAGG
Source organism: Trichonephila inaurata madagascariensis (assembly GCA_019973955.1). Lineage (NCBI taxonomy): Eukaryota > Metazoa > Arthropoda > Arachnida > Araneae > Nephilidae > Trichonephila > Trichonephila inaurata. The sequence goes on along the minus strand of BMAV01001377.1, from coordinate 17,146 downwards.
CATTAATTTCTAAGCATTGTCCGTTGCATCTCTCATGTAATGAAAATAAAAACAAATCAAATGAAAATTCTTCATCCCCCTATTTCGCTTTTTTGAAAATTTCAAGTAATATAAATGATTCGGAAGAATATGCACTTTTTATTCAAATAATTATGGATATGTAAAATATGATTACAATAATTTACAAATTTGGAAAGCAACTACCCTGGCTACGTGCTCGTTGACTGAATTTCAAAAAAATGATCAGATTTGTGAAAGGTCACTATTTCTTTGTTTGAGAGTGGCATCGGCGAAATTTTTGCTTCCTAAATGTGTTGTGTATATTATTGAAAACTGTAGTGATTTTTTATTGGAGCAAATGAATTATATTTCTATAAACCTTTTTAAAATTTCTAAAAATTAATAACAAATAGTTTTCAATTACCAGTTGCAAGCGCATGCGCCTTTTCTCTTTTCCGCCATATTTATTTCTTCGTTTTTTTATTGTTCATTTAACACCAATATCTTAAACTAAGCTCTATGGCTGCCCAACAGTCAGCTCTCTTACTTCGTAAGCAATTAAATGGTATGTACCAAAAATTATTTTTTAATTTTGGGTTAGGAGCTTTATTTTGATGTTTATTGAAGTATTTATTTGTTATGTGTTGAATTATTCATTCAATATGTGATTATAGTATTGGTATTTCGTTACAAGTTAAGCCTAATATTTAAGAAACAATGATAATGTAAACAAAGAGATATGTTAGTGTGTTTCTGTTCGGTTATTTAAATAAAAGTATTTAAAGCTCCCTTAAAAAAACTGCTATTAGTTCATTATTGGACTAATGAAAATCTTTTTTTGTTCTCGTTGGTCGTTTATTAATTACTGTGAAGAAATCGATCGTATCAAATATAATGCGCTCATGAATATCTACTGTTCCATAACTAATATTATTGCGTAGCGTTTTTTAAAATTATTTGGAAAAGATTTTTGTCAACAGATTTATTTATATATTTCTTTATTAATTAAGTATAAGTGAATTTTAGTTTTGCAATTTCTGTTTTAAAGTTTATTGTAATTCTTTATAACCATGACAGTAATGTGAAATTACGATAGCAATGCTTCGGTGAGTTTCAGGATTTTAAATATTAATATGTTCAAAAATATTATTGATTCGTTTTCTTGAGTTCAGCCAACATTCTATTTTTTATTGCAGTTGAAATGTGTGTATATGTAATTGAAATAATTTTAATTTTCCTTTAAATTAAACAATATTTTTTTTGTTAGATTTTCATGATAGTTTCCATTTTAAAATATGTAACTGACTTAAATTGGTTTATTTGTTCTGAAACTAAGTTTATTAGTCACTTTTAACTTTTTGCAACAATACATAGTATTTTGCGTGCATTATTATTATTTTTTTTTCCTTTTCTTAGTTTAGTCTTGGACCAGTTTGAATATTGCTTCCAAAAAAAAAGTTATGGACATGTTATACTAAAATATTTAGAAAAATTACTCAATATATGACTTAAATTTAAACTTTGTTAGTTTTGATAGGTTTAAAGCTAGATAAAATGAACTGTGGTATTGTTTCTTTAATATATAGGATAAAATATCTGATATGTATGATTGTATGTGATCATTCCCAACTGTTCAACCAATAGTTTCAGCTCTAAATAAGTTTTTGTTTCTTTCCAATAGAGATAGTTAAATATTCCTCCATGACAAAATGGACCGCTTGATAAAGAAAATCCTTATTCTTCAGGATCTTCTACAACAGATTTAAAATGTGATAGTTGCAAAGAAAGAGATTTCTTACTATTGAATTAGTAACTTAAATTATCATATGTTTGGATTGTTGAAAGAAACCTTGAAAAATATTTTCATTTCCAGTAAAGCAATTTGTAATGTTTTGAGTAGTAAAAATCTCCTTTCGGAAATATAGAGAGAAATATGGTTAGTTACGTATTAATCTCAGTAGCATTGGAGACCTTCAATAACTTTCAACAAATTTTTATTTGTGTAGAAAAATATTGCCAGTAACGTAAATTAGGGCAATGAGTGACTGTTGTGGAGTTAATACTTATTATTGAAATGTGTTTCACTTTGGGAAGTGTCTGGAATGTTACATTTTACCCTGTGAACTCATGCAAATTACCTTTAAAACGAGTTTCAATTTTAAGTAAAATAATGAAAATTATGAAAAAAGTATAGTAATGTTTAAAAAATATATTAAAGTATTATATAATTATTTACTGTCGGTTACACATAGATGAATAGGAAGGTATACTATTGAAATTCAAAAGTCATGTAAATAAAAGACTTTCTAGTATTGAATTCTGAAATTTAAAAAATGAATGACTATATTTAATGACTGTCAGTTGAAGATTAAAAAATTGTATTTAAAAAGGAAATTTTGTGAAATTAATGTTAATTGTCAAATCGATGTGAAAGTGCTATTTTCATTGAATTTTTAACGATCAAAGCAGCAGGGTTCCTTTATTTTAAAGACTTCTCCAGAAAGTCGTCCTTTACTTGATGACTTTTTGCCATTTAGTAAAACAAAGTTTCAAAAAATTTCTGCAATACCACAAAAGGCAGAAATTTCTTTACTTGCCCTCAGTAGAACACGGAAATAGAATAAAGGAACTTTTAAAAATTAGCTTAATTTCCTCATATTATAAAGATTTGTAGCATGCAAAGTGTTTTTTAAAAGAACAAATGCATGTAAATCTATTTAAATTTGGTATTTACTGTTTATACTAGTGGGGAACCGACAACCTTGGGGCCATATGCGGCTTCCGGGAGTTTCTTGTGTGGTCTTCGTAAAAGCTATCACTTGTATATTTAATTATCTAAATTACAACAGTCTGAAAATCAATGGTGTGAATATATGCTTCAATGACTGCTCGTAGGAATTGTCAATTGTATATCTCAAATGTTAGAACGTCACCTAGTGCAACATGTTCATTAAATAGGCATGCTCTTTAGAGTAATAATTTAAGGCTTCATGTTATGAAGCATAATCCAAATATACATATATGCTTACATAAATAAAAAATACCAACAAGGAAATATAAAAACTTACAACGGTATCTTTGAATTTAATAATTTATTAAAAGAAATATAATCAATGATTAATGTTATGACAAGTTTTTTCCCTTATGTCAAAAAAAATATGGAACTAATTTGATAACGGGGGTAATTGTGCCAAGTGCTTCTTGTTGCTGGAATGAAATCCAATATGGCGGCCTAGCGGTAATTTAATGATACACAATAATTTAAAAGAATTGTTTTGAAATACATTGAAATGTATATCCTTTATTTGAAATACATTGAAATGTATTTCAAATAAAGGATATAGGAAGAGGTTGATAATAACCTAGATCAATCAATAAATGAATAATAATATGTAATAAAGAGTAACATGTACTAATAATGGTATTATAAGCAGCATATAATCTGAAAATATTTTATCGTAATTATATGTATAATATTCATATAGTACGATTTTATAACGGTTATTAGAAATAATAATCATATAATATAATATAAATAGTAATTATTAAAAAGAATAATCGTCGAATTGTAAAAAATATAAATAATGCATAAGAGAACTCGTAATACATAACTATAAATAAATATAAGAATAGCTATAAATAAACAGAAAGTTATAAATAAATAAGATAATAATTATAAATAAATGCTAAAAGAAACAATTATAGATAACTAATATTATGTGATTATTATACATAGTAATAATTGCATTTTTTTTTCATTATGAATAAAATAATTGCATAACGTATGTTAAAATTAATTTAGAATATCAATTACAAAGTAGTAAAAGCTTGCAATATAAAACTTGCACTGCAAGTTCCTTCAACGAATTTCATAGAGCAAAGAACGTAAAAAAACATTTTTAAAACGAAAATAAACTATTTATAGCGATAATTAAAAGCACAACACTTATTCTTTTAAGAAATGAATATTCTAGTACTCACTCGTTTTAGAAATATCCTTATTCGAAAATAGCCCAGAATTAAACAGAAGACACAAGCAATATAAAAATTACACAAAAAATGGTTGTGCTAATTTGATATCAGGGGTAATAGCGCCAAGCTGTTGTTTATGTTCGCCAAGATGGGCGATAATATTACAATATGGTTAGCTTAATATTTTTATCGTCTGTCGATGTGGTTGCCATGGGAATAACGTGTATTAGAAATAACTTGTATTCGTTTTTTCCCGCTATAACCCTTCAATTTCAGACGATATCTTTAAAAATTTAACCATTTTCAGTTTAATTTTTCTATTTGTGTCTTCTGTTTAATTCTGGGCTACTTTCGAATATGGATATTTCTAAAATGAGTGAGTACTAGAATATTTTTTTCTTAAAAGAATAAGTGTTGTGCTTTTAATTATCGCTATAAATAGTTTATTTTCATTTTAAAATTTTTTTTACGTTCTTTGTTCGATAATAAAACTTGTTGAAGGAACTTGCAGTGCAAGTTTCATATTGCAAGCTTTCATTACTTTGCAATTGATATTCTAAAGTAATTTTAACATACATTATGTAATTATTTTATTCATAATGAAAAAAAAATGCAATTATTACTCTGTGTAATCATCATATAATATTCGTTATTTATAATTGTTTCTTTTAGCATTTATTTATAACTATTACATATTTTGTTATTTATTTATAACTATTTCTTTTGTTTATTTATAGTTATGTATTACGAGTTCTCTTATGCATTATTTTTATTTTTTTACAATTCGACGATTATTCTTTTTAATAATTACTATTTAATTATATTATATGATTATTATTTCTAATAACCGTTATAAAATCGTTCTATATGAATATTATACATAATTACGATAAAATAATGTCATAAGATTATTATATGCTGCTTATAATACTACTTTTAGTTCATGTTACTTTTTATTACATAATATTATTATTCATTATTTATTAATTGATCCTGGTTATTCTCAATCTCTTCCTATATTTTTTATTTGAAATACATTTCAATGTATTTCCAAACAATTCTTTTAAATTATTGTGTATCATTAAATTACCGCTAGGCCGCCATATTGGATTTCATTCCAGCAACAAGCAGCCCTTGGCGCTATTACCCCGTATCAAATTAGTTCCAAAATGGTTAAATTCTTAAAGAAATCGTCTGAAATTAAAGGGTTACAGCGGGAAAAAATGAATAAAAGTTATTTCTAATATACGTTATCCCCATGGCAACCACATCGACAGACGATAAAAATATTAAGGTAACCATATTGTAATATCGCCCATCTTGGCGAACATAAAAAGCGCTATTCCCCCCGATATCAAATTAGCACCAAAAATATTTTATACTGTAACTTTTATGTCAAAATAATAAGGATTTAATATTTTTTATAATGTACAATATTGTTAAATCTATACAAAAACTATAATTTAAAAAGTCTTATTTATTGGTACATCAACCTATGCAACCTCCTTTACTACCACTTAATCTAACATGTGTCTTCTAATGGTAAAAAGGTTCTCCACTTCTGATTTATGCCATCAAGCAATTTCATTAAATCAAAGCATCATCAAATGCAGCAATATACAGCCAATAGTAAAAACCATTTGTATGCACATTCGAGTGCAGTAATAACTATGACAGCATTTGGTGACATTTTTTTAATTGGTGATATCTTTTTTAGGCCAAATTGGTCAATGATAGATTAATCAGTAGTGATAAAGACTATTAAAATCAAACTTAAGAATGCATTTTAACCCTTTAACGTGCGGTGGTATCTCTCCGAAACCACTATTTCCTAAAAAAATACCTCTAAACGTGCAGTGGTATTTGAATGAAACCAATGAGTTCTACAGATATCTTTTATCTTTCATAAAAGATACTAGATGTCAGCACTATACAAAAACTCTTCTTTCTGTGAGAAAAATGTATCGTTTTAAAAACTTTTTTTGAACACTTTCAAAAAAAATTTTTAGCAAATAAAAACAGTTAAATATTCAAAGTAAGTTATGTACATTTTTGCTGGATATGCTGTTCATAGCATAACTAATTTTTAGAATGATAAATTATAAAAAGAACTGCCTTATAATAAGTCATCTTAGTGGTGGTTTCATAGGCATACCACTGCGCGTTTAGAACATGAAAACTGTCTGACTTGTAGCACACACGCGTAAGACATATTCCCCCTTGTTTTTCTTTTTTCTGACTCGACAGTGAAGTAACTAATAATTTATGGGGGTTTTGTCATTGCTTTGGGGGAGGGGATTTTGTTTATATTGAAATGGTGATGTTTTTCTCGAATGGAAATTTTTTCTTGTCTCATTTATGTTCTTTTTATACTGAAGAGTGGTTGAATTTTTTGGATTGTGAATATATGTTCTAATATAGCTGATACTATTTCTTTTAGTATTTTTGTTTACCTCTTTCAATTAAATTTGCTAATATTTAATCTTTTGAAGATAATTTTTATCAGTATTATTGCATGTTTTAATAATTTAATAATAAAGAAACAATGAAAAATCTGGCTATTGAAGTTTATTTCAATCTCTTATAGTTATATTTTGTAATATTAATCTTACAAATCTGATCCAAATCATATATTGTTCATCCCAGAATTATGTCGTAAGTGCGCGGTGGTACTTTTATGAAACCACTTCCTCCCTCGGGGGACTGTAATTTTTTTTAAAGGTATTTTCTCTGTTCTTAGGAATTGCATTTATTAATTTTATTTTGAAAAATTCAGCGAATTTATTTTTCTGCACGTCAAAGGGTTGAGCAAATCAGAATTGTAATGGACAAATAATGAAAATAGAAATTAAAATATAAGCACAAAAAATGGTAGGGTTAACTTTATTGAAATCTATGTTAATAATAATGATTATAAATAATTATAATGAAAAATAATAAATTTGAATAATTCTCCTCCCAAAGATATTTCAAGTAAAGCCCTAACACTCTTAAAAAATCTAAAAGTATAAGAAGGATCCAGAGATTATTTTTTATTTAGGAAGATCTATGGCTACTTGCGTATTATACCATCTACCAATTCGTCAGATGTAGACTGTCGCCCAGTGCCATGATATGTTGGCAATAGTGTGGAGTCATTTCAATTTATGCTCATATACTACAACAATCACGTTTGTGCATACATGATGGCCTTTGGATTTGGTGAAAATTGATGGTATAATTTGTAAGTACTGCACTATTTTATTGAATGGAGTAGTCAGGTTGGAATGCTTACCATTACTTTCAAAGGTGGAAGTGTAGCCATAATATAGCAGAAATCATCCCTATAACAGCAATTTACTTATGCTGTACAAAGTAAGGCAAGGTACAGAGTTATCAGAAAATTGTCCATGACAAATACTATCCCACTCAATGATATTTTCTTTCTCTTTTGTTTTTCACTTTATTTTTTTGTGAAATTTGATTTTACTTCATGACATATTGTTTCCAATAACAGCAACAGTCCAGTTATTATTTTCCGGACATAGAGCTATCTTTTTCTGTTATGCAGCAACTTCCAAATTTGAAAATTGTGACTCATTTTAAAAATCCTCACTAATCAAAAAAAAACTTAACAAATTCTTAAATAATCATTCATAACAAATATTTTTCTTGTTGATATATTTGTCAAAACTTTTAGTCTTGTGTAATATTATTGTAAATTAGGGGATTCTGTGGTTCTAACAAGTAATAATTTTAAAATCTTTTGAATTAAATGAAAAGCTCCTATATATTTAAATCATTAAAAATCTATAATACAATTAACTCTCAATGTTCATTATAAAAATATATGTTGCAATTTTTTCCAAAGACTTTTGAGTTATTTTGTGATTGACAAATTTAAATTTTAGCTAACTTAGCATTATGGCATTTAAAAAGAAATAAGTTTATTATTCATTTCAGAAATGAAGTAAAATATACTAATAAAAATAAATTTTTTCCAATCCGTTAAGTTATCTACCTACTTTCTAAACATTTTTTAAAGAAAAAATTGAAATAAAAATTTTACCAAATGTATTTTAGATTTATTTAATAAAATTATACAAGAAAAAAGCTAAAAATGTAAAACAGTTTTTGCATTAGTTATTAGGATAGTGATATGATGCATTATAAACAAAATCTTTGAGGGATTCCCATGGAATTTCTAATTATACAAGCAAACATATAAAAAAGAATTGTATGTTTCAAAAGAGTATTATCTTTCACAAATGCAATATGGCTTTTTAAATAATGTTATAAACGAATTCTTTTGTCTTAATTATAAGTTTTGTTGATGATTGTTACTTGGTTCATTTTAGATTCAAAAAGAAGCAAACTGTTAGGGGTGGGAAAAATAAATGTTCTGTCATAAAATTGCTCATTTTTGCAAATCAGGATATGAGATGCAAAAAGTTCTCTTCTCTCATTTTAAGTGTGAAAAAATGAATACAAAGGCATACTAGTACCTTCACTAAGGATAGATGGAAGAATCAATACTCTTCGTTTCTTACCTTTTCCTTCTTTTATTCCTTATTACTTAAAATTGTTGCTTTTTACAAGAGTATGCTTTCATTTCTCTCCCCATCATTTGTATGTGGCCATGGTAGCCTAGTGGTCAAGATCACAGACTCATAGCTGGTGTGTCATGAGTTCGAGCCTAGTGCTGCTGAAGACCTGCCACGTAGTGGGGGCAGCTGCATGTTAAACCTGTCGAGGCTCAAATGTCCTCCAGGTGTTGGCCTCGTCACTTGACCATGGTTCAAAATTACGAGGTCTGTTGACAATAGCCCTTGTGCAGCTTTATAGTGCAACATTTATATAACTCTTTTTTACTCATCCATCTTTGGACTCGTACTTAACCCAGAAAAAGTTGGTAAGTAAAAAATACTATGAATGGTATCCCCGCCCTTAAATTTTATTTGTCAGAGGAAAGAAATTAATTTAATATTTTCTGTTTATTGTAGTCAAGGTATGTTACATTTCTAAATTGTATTAAAATGCTTAATTTTTTTTTAATGTTTTTTCTTTTTTATAGAATTAAAAAAAAATCCTGTTGAAGGTTTCTCTGCGGGTCTGATTGATGACAATGATATTTATAAATGGGAAGTTCTTATAATTGGACCCCCTGACACTCTTTAGTAAGAATTTTTTCTTTTGTTCTCTCTTGATTTATAAAGAAGTTAAGTTTTTATTTATAAATTTTCATCTGATTTCATCATTGAAGTATTAAGCTTAGACTAGTTAATTCAAATATTTTAGTTACTAAATGCTTATCTTTATATCTGAGTTTATGATTACTATTATTAGATTTAATTGATCACTTTTGTTGAGTATTAAAAGTAAGAAAAATCAAAACTATTGGCATTCAAGTTAGGTGTTAATTTCATTTTAAAACTTTTTGTTTCATGCATCTCTTAGGGAAATTAACTTTGTTGGCTCAAAATATTTTTCATCTGATGATAGCTAAGGTGTTAAATAGGTTTATGCTGATTATCTGTTATAAACTTAAGTATTGTAAAAACTCCTGTATTATATTTAATTACATCATAATTTTGTACCTTAAAATATTTTAAAATTTTAGTTGCAATTTTTCTTTGAAATACTAGTAATGAGGAGAAATATTTTGGTCACTTAAGTAAAATAAAAAATTAAGGATTGTATTAAGGATAGAGGTAGATATACACTGAAGAGCCATTACATTATAACCACCTGTTTAATATGTAATGCAACCACATTTCCAACTCAAGATTACCAACATCCATTGATTTGATAAGGTGCTGATAGGTAATCTGAGGTATCTAGTACCAGGCATTCACATACAGGTCTTGCAATTTCTATGCATTATGAGGTGGTGGCTTGCTAGCACAAACTCGGTTTTCTACATTGAACCCCAACTGTTCTATTGAATACATATCGAATTCAGGGACTAGAACATGACAAAATTAAGCAGAATGTTCCTCAGAACCATTACTTGATGATTCAACATTGTGAAATAATGTATTATTTTTTGGTAAGCACCATTACCTAGAATACTGTTATGAGAGGGTGCACCTGGTCTACAATGGGGCTTGCATAGCTCACAGACATTAAAGACTGTTCTACGATGATGAAGGATCCTAATGAACCCTGCCAAAATATCACCTACCCTGTAATACTGCCAACTTTTATCTGACAAACTGTGCACTTGGTTGCCAAAGTTTCCATTGAAAATTAGAAAAAGTTGTCAGACTAGGAGACTTCTTTCATTCTTCTTTAGTTCAATGCTGATGTTCTTTGACCTGTTGAAGACATTGTTGACAATGATACCCTAATATCAGCTGTTGTAGCCTTTTAATCATGGTGAACAATGTGTAACAGCTTTGCTATCTTTTGGAATATTGCACCAAGGCTGACAAACTAGCTAGCATCATTGATAGCTTGTCATTTCACCATTCATACACTACTTTCAGTAAGTATTTGCTACAGCTGCTTGTTTGCATCTGACCAAATGTGCCTTTTCTGAAATTGATCTTCCCAGACACCAAATCTTAATGATTTTTTTATCTTTATTTTAATCAAATAAATCTTCTGCTTTTGCCATTATGTCACTAAACATTCTGTGTGAAAAAGGCACAATGTGAGCACTTTATGTATTACAGCATCTGCCATGTGTATGCTGTTTTTTTTAGCCTGGCGAGTTTATAGCTCCAAGTGAGGAGTGATAATAATGAAATGTGGCTCTTTGGTGTATGCTGTGATTAATCAAAATACTAAAATTGATGTGATTAAGAAATCCTATGTACCTGTATATCATTTATTATATCTTATCATATGTATAATTTATTATGTATCTTTTGAAATACCATATTTACTTGAATCTGGGCCGCACTATTTTCCAGTGTGAATGCTACTAAAAATTGGATGCAGCTTAGAATTAAAAGGCAAAACATTTGTTGGATGGGGGAAATTAAGTTTCTACTCCTTTCAAAAGGAACACTTTCTTGACACTTGCATCGATGATTTATCCCATTCTACAGTTATTGTCCAGTATTCAGTCTATCCTCAATGTCTCAGTCTGCTCATATTTAGTTTTTTAAAAAAATCACCTAAACATAGAAGATATCAGTAATGGCATCGAGACGAGTTCACTATGATGCAAGTGTGAAAAGGGAGGTACATTCTTTTTTTAAAAAAATGTAGCCTAACAAATGCATTCGTTGGCACGAAAGACGACACTGATTTATGGAAAATGGCCCTGCCTGCACCGCTGTCAGTTGTGACAATAGGAGCAATGAATCATTTTTGAAACATCATACTGATGGTTAGAGAAATTATAGGACCATTCGTGTATTTAAAAGTTATTACTACTGGTAAAACAAACTATTAACTCATTATTTCTTGTTAATTTTTTTAAAAAAAAAAATTTTAAAGTTGTTGATTTTATGCAGTTTTTATTTTTTCTCAAAAACGTGGAGAATTGGGAAGGTGTCTTAGATTCGAGTAAATACGGTAGTTGACTATGAATAAATATTGGAAGCATAATATATGTGTGATTATTGGGGAAAAGTTAAAGTAATTAAGAAGGAACAAGATATGTCTCCCACTCCCTTTTTCAACAGTAGACATCAAGTAATTTTTTTTCTTGCTGTTTATTTAATTACAGCTTCATTTTGGATTAAGAAAAATCATATTTGATGAAGCAATGTATAACTTAAAAGTATGTAGATTCTTATTGCCTAAATATGTCATAATCCTGACGAATGGTGAGGAAGATTAATTAGATCACTGTTTATTTGTTGATATTGCAGTAGAGATGCCTAAACATCTTAAACACAACACAGAAAACATCCAGCGTAAAAACATTTCATTTTCACATCTTCACATTTCGACAAAGACAAGAAATGTATCTTCCATCCACTCAAAAATTGATAAATTTGTAAAGTAGTGTAGAGTGCCAGTGAAAATTATATCGCGTGCCAGGGTTGCTGACATTGATTGCAGTGTCATGCCATGGCATTATCAGAAGATGAGTCCAGGCCAATTCAGAGAAGGTCCACCGCTGCAAATGATGTTTACTTTGCTTTTACTGCCATAATTTGGCTTTAAAAAATAGGGGTAAAGACTTTGATTCCTCCTCCTTTACCAAAATTACTGAAAAATCAATCTACTTACTAGATTGATTAGAATGAGTGTGAACAGAAATCATAGTACTGCATGTTTTGAAATAAGTTGTTATAAAGTCTATGATGTGTTTGTTACTACACATTGTATGTAAATTTGACCAAAAAGAGGACAATTTTTTTTTCCTATTAATAAAAATATCGGAGCAAATATGACTTATCTTTTAGCATATAATAAAAGTAATTATCAACCATCTATATTTTTTTAGAAACTAGGAACATTCCATTTATTTTTTCTAAATTTCTCAGCATAATAAAAACTATTTTGATTGTTTCTTTCTAAATATTTATCAATTTCATTCTGCATGTTGGAAAGCAAAATGATGCATCTAAATTTCAGAAATGCATAAATGTGCTTTTTTTTTTGAAAAACGAAAAGATATAAATTTTTCATTTTTTTTGTAATCCTCCACATTTGTTTTAAATGGTGTTGTAATAAAAAATACATTATACATTCTAATCGCTATATCAAATAGAAGAGTATAACATTAAAATATGTGGAATATTTCTTTCATTTAAAAAATTAGTGAACAAATGTAATATTGGTATTATTAGAAAATTGAAAAAAAAAAAGGTTCATTCAGTGGAAAGTGCATTTTTTGGCAGATGTTATTAAATATTAGCGCCGTTTAAGAGCATTTTTTTAAATTCAGTAATGTAAAAATCTAACCATCTTTAAATAATGTTTTAGAAAGAACTGAAAGTCATTAATTTTATTGTTTAAAAACAATTAATGGCTTTTGGACCCCCATATTGCTCCTGAAAAAAAAGATCAATCTGAATAAAGCAAAAAACTTTTCTGGATTAAATATTATGTAATAAATATCATAATTGTATTAAAATAAAAACATTTTAGTTTTTGCTTCTTTAAAAATTTCCCCTTCCTTAAAAAGGGGATCAACTAAACCTTTTTTTTGAAAAGAAAAAGTGTATCAAATTTCCCCATTGTGTAGAATAGGGGCCCCCTTGCAAAAGTGACCAGAATCAGTAAGCAAACAATCTAGAAATGGTATTCCGAGTTTACAAATAATTTTCAATGAAAATAAGGAAATATTGATGGAAAGGAAAAATTAAAAAAAAGACTGCTTAAATATGAATAAAGTTGCTTGGCAACTGAACGTCCCCAAAATTGTTTCCCCAAGGGCTCCCTCTATTCCCCGCTTTCCCAAAAAGTTCTTTTAGTTTGTTTTTTTGTATAGTAAAAAGTGGGATAAAGGGGAATATTTTCATAGATATGTATAAAATAAAATATTTTAAGAATATTAACTGGTAAAATTTTCCTTAAACAATTTAAATAATAAATATGTTTCAGTATTGCAAGGGTAGATATTTCCCAACTGCCAAATTTCTTTGTGACTAAAGGGTCATAAATCGGGATTATATTCTTCAATGCTATTTTGCCGAAAAACAAAAATTAATCTTGTATTTAATAATTTTTCTGTTAACAAATGATTATTACCATAATCCCCAAGAGTTTTTTTTTATATATTTTAAAAACTTGGGCATTAAATTATTTACTTTTTAATATATAAAAATATACATTTTGAATCTTTGAAAGTATTGAATTTATAACTACAGTTTTTATTTATTCAATTTGCTTTTGGTGTATAGTAAAGGGAGGCTTTTTTAAGGCATCTCTATTTCCCCCTAAAGAGTATCCCCTTACCCTAAAAGAAATTTATAACAGAAATATGGCACCCTAACAGTAAGTAGATAAAAGTATTTAAAGTTTCATTTATACTATATGTTTTTTTAATTTTTTATGCATAAGAAAAATTTTTTTTTGTTTCAAGCATTTGATTTACTAAAAATTTCGGGGAAAAATAGATTCTGTAATAATTAAATGTTGTTGGAATTGTTTTGTGGATGAATTTTATTAAATGCATTTCAAAGTAAACAATTTTCTCGTTTTTTTTGTACAATTTTTTATCAATATAATGGGATCATTTCTTTTGGGATCTGTATTTTTTAAAAAAATTTCATTTTTAATTGGGAAAAATTTCAATAATTTTTGAAAAAAATCCAATAATCGGTAAATGTGTTAGAAAAATAGGTTGCAGCTGATTTTTTTAATATATACAATTTATCTTCACTTTATGACCAAATTATGACACTAACAAGGGAAGTTAAATTTATATTTTCAATATTTCCCATTCTAATGGTTAAAAAAAAACGTACATGAAGCACAAAAAAATCAATCTATTTTAAAATTTGTACTTAAATATAAAATATGTAGAATTCATTAGTTCTGGAATTTTTGATTTTTATGATATAGTTATATTTTTTTTGTAATTTATTGCCTTTATTTATTTTATTTTTTTTTTTGGGTTAGTCTAGGAAAAAATGTACATATATATGTATAAAGTGATTTTATATCCCCTAGAAAAAGTATGTATTTCATTCTTTTTTTATTTTTTTTTTTTTAAATTATTTTATCATAACATCTTCCATTGATTGTCAAACAGATTCTTGTGAAATGCAGTACTTTTTTTTAAAAAATTTTAATGATATTTTGAGAAATTATTCACTTGTTTAAAATTACTTGCTTAATTAAAAAATTTGTAGTAAAAAAATTTAAATTTTTGGAACATGTTAACTTTTCTAAAGTGTTTTATTCTATAAATTTTAAAATTATCTTTTGAGATAGCAGTTCCTTTAAAATTTATGTGTTATGTACCATAGATTTTTTTGGTTTTTTGTTTGAACATCAGGTAAATTTTTGAACCAGTAAAAAGTTTTTGCTTTTTTTTATCTATTAGTAATAGAAAGTATAAACAAGAAATTTTTTTTTTTAGTTGATAAAAGTGGGGGTGTTTTCATATCAATTTCCCCAAACCCGGGATGATAAATTTCATGAAAAAAGGGATCTGGCCGATGGTTGCCGTCCATACAGTAGAAACATTTTAATTTAGTAATTTATGCTGGCTGATCCAATGATGAATCTCCTGCCAATTAGATGCAGCTGTAAGTGGATATGTTTTTTTTGTGTGTTATTTCGGAAAAAAATTTGAATTAATTTTAAAAATATGGTTTTTAACTATTTTGTACTTGACATTTTAGAAAAATGGCGGAAAATTACACAGAGTTCAAAAGGAAAGTGCCGGGTTTTTGGGAAAAAATCAAAAAATGTTTTGGGGTTACTTTTATAAGAAAAAAAATTGGGAAACAAACTTTTAATTTTGTCCATACTTTGAAGTGAACAAATATATTTTTTTTAAAATTATTTTTTTTTTAATCATTTGTTTAAATTTTTTTTTACTAATTAACTTTTTAAATTTCCCTATGATTAAAAAATTTTAAGAAGACCTAATTATGTTTTTACATTATAGGTTTACTCTCAAAAAAATTTTTAAAAAATAAAGTTTGCTTTTTGGAAAAATAAAAACAATAAACCATGAATTTTTATCTTTCAAAACTTTCTTTTTTTTTCAAAATTATCATGATTGTACAAAATAAATTATCATTTGAAAAGGGGGAAAAGTCACTTAATTTATGAAAAATAATTAGGTAAAATAATTTGATCACAAAAAGATTTTATTCATTGCCCCTTTCACAATCAGCACATGCATTTGGTGCAATACTGTATTTTTGATATCCCCCGGGAATGTTGTTTCAGTTGTAGTCTTGGGGTCTTTTCTTCTCTTTTTCCTTTTTTGGGTTTACCCAATCAAAAATGAAATAAAAAAAAAAAAGATTTAGTCAGTGCTTTTTTTCTCATCGTTTCAGTGTTGAGGAGAAACCATTTGCTTAAATAGTTTTTCCTTTAAAAATTTTTTTTTGCTTAAAATGTTTAAACCAGTTCAAAAAGTGTGAGATGCTTTTTGACAAGTTTTTGTACCTGGATTTATAAACTTTCATAAACATTAAAAAGGGGACATTGTTGAATACCAAATTCTGCAGGTAAACAGACAATTCCCTTTTGGGGTTATAAAAATTGGGAAAAATTCTACAAATAGAAAAGTAAGTTCATTGTCACCAATATCCCGTTATAAAAAAAAAAGTAAAGAAAATTTTCTTCGGGAGTTGAGTCGACTTTTAAAAAATTAAAGCCCTTGAATTTTTTATAATTTTAAAAAATTTTCAGCTGAAATTTATTTAAAATAATTTGGAAAGATTAGCTAAAAAAATGTTTTATGGTATGTCATAATATATACTATTTGAAATCCAATTAATTTTTTTTTAATTTAATGTTCATTATTTTTTTAAAAATTTCCAATTTTATTTAAATTTTTTAAAAGGGAGGGAAAATTTAAGTGAAGGGTATTTTTGTTTTGAAAAAATCTAATTGTTTTTTTATTCATGAAATTAATTTACAGTTTTACTAGTTAAAACACAAATGAAAAGTATAGGGAAATAAAGGGATATCTATAAGATAGGCAGGTCTTTTTTGCCCCGTAAAATTTTCTTGAATGAATATCAATTAAATCTACTTATATCCCAAAATTTTTCCCATTGTCATCAAGTAGTAAAGTTAAGAAAGTCAATGTATATCTTGAAGTTGCATTAGAATGATATTATAGTAGATCTTTTTTAGATCTTGAATGTAGTTGAAAAAGGGAAAAAAAATTCTTGACTTTCTGATTCTTAATTTTAGCTTATAATCATTATTTGTTTGAATTAAATGGAACATAACCTTAATTATTTGAAAATATATTATAATCATTAACAAACGTGAATGAATAAATTATTCGCTTCTGCATTAAATTTTTAGAAAAAAAATTTTTTTATGTGGAATGTAATAATTTAAATTTTTTATCTTTCACTTTTTTGGAGGAAAGTCAAACTTCAGAAGTTTACTGAAAAGCTCATAACTTTCCTGCTAGCAAAAAACACAAATTGACCACATAAACTGTATTCCTCTGGGTGCAGGAATTTTAGAGCAACACTTTTTTTTTTTTTTTTTATATTATTTCATTGTTTTTTTTTTTTTTATTTTGAATATTTAAAAAGTGGGGGTTTTTAATGCAATCGTTTCTCTGAGGACAATTCTGGTTTTT